>VZTF01001785.1:1508712-1861336 GCA_013397755.1 Cnemophilus loriae
GGGTAGGGCCGGAGCGGGGGCGGCGGCGGGTGGGAGGACATTGCCCCTCGCCGCCGCGGGGAGGGGAGCGACGCCGGCAACCCCGGGCAGAGCGGCAGGGAAGGGGGGAAGGCAGCGGGATGCGCTGACCGCCCTCTTTCTCTTCGTCCAACTTTCCCGTCCTCGATGCCGTCAGGTAACGTCCCTTCCTCGCCTGCCTCTGGCTGCGCTTCCACCTGTCCCCGGCATCCCCTCGCCCCCCTTTCCCTCCTCTGTCCCGTGGGCTGTCCCAGGCAGGGACCGTGGACGCCACGGACACTCGGCATCCAGGCGCGGTGCCGGGAAGCAGCGCTGCGCCGGCTGGGAGGGAGCGCAGGCTGGCCCCGGACTGCGGCTGGGCTGCGCGGAGCTGCCGGGCTGCCTGGACACCCCCCCGGCTTGTGCCTGGGCTTGTCTCCATCGTGCCCGCTGAAAGCGCGTGAATTTAGCTGCGTGGCGTCATTTACCACCGAAATGATTTACACAGAATCGCAGGTATGAAAATCTTCCACCACTAAATAGCTGGAACAGGTTGTTCCTCTCCCCTTCTGCAAGACAGAGGTACCTCGGACCCGCTTGTGCAGGCTCCGTTTCTTCTCATCAGGTCACAAGTATCATCTCTGCTCTGCTGCTTGCTAAGTCGATAAAATAAATCAGTAAATCACACGGCCTTAGTCATCATCTACAGATCATTCATTTCTTCGAAGTAGATTGCTTTAAACTGTAGATAAAAATTATTTCAGTTTTTTCACTTAATCTCCTAAAAGCATATGCTTTCAGTTATTTAATGAATGAAACTGATAAGCCACAATCACTCTAATTTTAGCCTCTCAAGAGCTTTTACCTAATGTAAATAAAAGGAAAATCTCACACAATCCACCAACCTGATAAAGAGATCATGACAAATCAAATGTTATTTTTTGACTGTTTATGTAAAATAGTGTTGTGCAGTCCTAGTATATAGTATTGTATACAGTGTTTCACATACCATAGTAAGTTTTACTACATGTACATATATACAAATTGTCAGATATATTATGTATTTTGTTAATAAATATACAATGTTGTAAAGAAAATATACTGCTTCTGAATTTGGAATACCAAAGGTAGAAGTAATGTATTAAGAACATCCATATATTAACCATCATACAGTGGTTTGCAATGTAAAAAACTTTTAGGTGGGGGTCAAATTAAGCTGGTAAAACTGAGGTGTGAAATAAATGAAAGGACTTGGCTCTTTGCATTATGTGTGGTTGAGCTGTGGGGCTCCTTGCCAAAGGGTGTTGTGGATCACAGATGAAACAGTCCCATGAATCAGTACAGATCAGGCTTTGAAGCCTGGGAGTAATACAATGCCTGCAAGAGACCTCTGGAGGACTTTTCTGAAGCAAGAAATTGCATTGTAAAGTGGAGTTTGAGAAATTATGATACTGTACTGATAAAAAAAAAGTTGTCCACTGTTAATTTGGTGGTGAAAAGGAGGTTTTATGATTTCCTTCTACAAGTCGCAGAAGTCACAGCCATGTGAGTGACTCGAAATTTATTCTTGTTGGCATGTATGTTTTGTTAACTGCAAGTTCTTCCTGAAATAATTCTTCTGCAAGCCTGTTAAAGATAAAAGTATTATGTTCACTTTCAATTTTGGTCTGCAGCTTAACTTTCTGACTCTGCACTGAATATGTATCTGGAAGTAAAGACAAGCACCTTTTCTCTTTGGCAATGAAATGAACTTCCAAAAAACTTTGCTTCTCTATGATGTAGCTATTGTTTCTCAGAATAGAAACAGAATGAGAATTTACATGTCATCTCAACAGTTTGCATAGAGGTCTCTGTTCCTTTTGTGAACAAACAGGAAAAGTCCTTTGCTCCACGAGGCTGCTGATGCTCTGTTACAAGGTGAGGGAGAGGGTGCAAAAGAGCCAGGCCATGTGCATACGCTGGAGATGCATGATGGTGTGTTGCAGCCCTGTGGTCAGACTGGACACGTCACCTGCAGAGGAGTTTCAGCACAAGCTGAAATGATGCAAGTGCTTTGCTGTAGAATTAAGGAACAGTACTTTCCTCCTTAAACTTGCAGAGTCTTCCACAGTTCGTTTACTAATACTGTATGAAACAGAAATTATTTGCCCCAGAGTAGACAGCACAGTATTCATTTTATCCTGCTGAGGAGGATGATGTGCTCAATTGACCCTGCTGTGAAAAGTAGAAGTCATTTTAGGCTCCCTTCACTTTGCAAACTCAGGGGAATAGTTACTATGACCACCAATCTAATTTATAAATAATCTGTAGGACACAAGCCTGAGAAAATGAGATTAAGAGTTGTCAAATGGAACGGTTAGTTATTAATTATATCAGTCCCTGAACATTCCCCAAGTCTCTGGAGATCCAGCACCTTCTTGTCTTTCATCACAGGTCATGTAGAAATATGAGCCTTAACTATTAGTACTTTCATCTGGGTCCAATCCTTCACTACCTTAGATCTCATAAAGTAATTTTCAGCTGAGCACAGTGGGTGTAAAATACTGCCTTTCAGAACATTACGCTTTCTTTGCAGAAGTGTTAGTGACTTTTCAAGATGCAAGTAGAGAAGCAGGCCAGCTGTCACTAAGAGATGATGATTAGAATAATGAAATGCTCTCCAGTTCATCTATCTTTTCAGTTTACAAANGTTGTCCACTGTTAATTTGGTGGTGAAAAGGAGGTTTTATGATTTCCTTCTACAAGTCGCAGAAGTCACAGCCATGTGAGTGACTCGAAATTTATTCTTGTTGGCATGTATGTTTTGTTAACTGCAAGTTCTTCCTGAAATAATTCTTCTGCAAGCCTGTTAAAGATAAAAGTATTATGTTCACTTTCAATTTTGGTCTGCAGCTTAACTTTCTGACTCTGCACTGAACATGTATCTGGAAGTAAAGACAAGCACCTTTTCTCTTTGGCAATGAAATGAACTTCCAAAAAACTTTGCTTCTCTATGATGTAGCTATTGTTTCTCAGAATAGAAACAGAATGAGAATTTACATGTCATCTCAACAGTTTGCATAGAGGTCTCTGTTCCTTTTGTGAACAAACAGGAAAAGTCCTTTGCTCCACGAGGCTGCTGATGCTCTGTTACAAGGTGAGGGCGAGGGTGCAAAAGAGCCAGGCCATGTGCATACGCTGGAGATGCATGATGGTGTGTTGCAGCCCTGTGGTCAGACTGGACACGTCACCTGCAGAGGAGTTTCAGCACAAGGTGAAATGATGCAAGTGCTTTGCTGTAGAATTAAGGAACAGTACTTTCCTCCTTAAACTTGCAGAGTCTTCCACAGTTCGTTTACTAATACTGTATGAAACAGAAATTATTTGCCCCAGAGTAGACAGCACAGTATTCATTTTATCCTGCTGAGGAGGATGATGTGCTCAATTGACCCTGCTGTGAAAAGTAGAAGTCATTTTAGGCTCCCTTCACTTTGCAAACTCAGGGGAATAGTTACTATGACCACCAATCTAATTTATAAATAATCTGTAGGACACAAGCCTGAGAAAATGAGATTAAGAGTTGTCAAATGGAACGGTTAGTTATTAATTATATCACTCCCTGAACATTCCCCAAGTCTCTGGAGATCCAGCACCTTCTTGTCTTTCATCACAGGTCATGTAGAAATATGAGCCTTAACTATTAGTACTTTCATCTGGGTCCAATCCTTCACTACCTTAGATCTCATAAAGTAATTTTCAGCTGAGCACAGTGGGTGTAAAATACTGCCTTTCAGAACATTACGCTTTCTTTGCAGAAGTGTTAGTGACTTTTCAAGATGCAAGTAGAGAAGCAGGCCAGCTGTCACTAAGAGATGATGATTAGAATAATGAAATGCTCTCCAGTTCATCTATCTTTTCAGTTTACAAACTTTTTTATCATTAATAAAGATTACTTAGCATTTATTGTCACCCTCCAAAAAAGTCTGTAAGCATTTTCTAATTATTCTTTGTATCCTTATTGCACAATGCAGTGTCTAAATTAAATACCCAGCCTAGATCTAAGGATACTCTGAATATCAGAACTATATTCATGCAGTCATATTAATTTTAATGGTTGAGCTAATTCATATGTTTCTTTGCAGCATTACACAGTACTATATAGGCATACCCATAAAACCTTGTCTGCCTTGTGAATTTTATTTAAATGGTAATTCAAGTGTTGCTCCTAGTCTGAGTTCCACCTGCACACAAAGTCCATTATATTCTCTGCTGCACAGGTAAAAACTACAGTTAGCATGATTTGCTAGCTGCTAACCTAAGTGTTCCTCACTGTGGATGCAGGCTAGATCTGCTTAAGGGCCCAAGTTCTAAAATGCTTTCCACAATCCCTTTGCTGTGCCTAGAAAGAACAAAAACATCCTTCCCCATGCCTCCAGATATGAGAAAATTCAAAGAGTGCAAAGCATCTTCTGGCACTACACCTCTAGAAATTTTGCTTTCACAATCAAACAAGGACAGAAGGTATGTAGACACACAGCTTGAGTACTGTTTCACAGTCTGATTATTGTCACTTAAGTTAATTTAACGCGTTTTCCAATGTAGAAGAACCCGAATTAACCCTACAGTAAAACATACTGTAATACTGATGTGATTTCTACAGTTCTTCCCCACAGTAGAGAGGGAGGGAAGGAAGTGGCGGGGGGAGGGAAATGAACATCCTGGCAAGACAGTTCCGGTATAAAAACACACAATGAGGTTCCTGACATATAACAGAAAGGTTTTAGTAGCTCTACAGTATATTCAGACATAAAGGAGACTTTAAAGCTGTAAATTAAGTCCTGGCAGTATATGCAGATCTTTGGATTATGATGGCATAAAACCACATTTCCCTCCACTCTCAGGTTCCCTAACCGACACATCCAGCCTCTCACTCCTCTGCATTCTAGTGGTCCATAGCTACAGCTGATTCCTCTGGGTTCACATGAAAAGTGAACTCCTGCCCCACTGAAACCAGTGACACTTTTTGAGGTTGACCAAATCAGAGTTTCTTTAGAAACTTTCAACTGTTAAGTATGTTGATGTATGGTAACAAGCCTTAAATGTATGGTTTCATTAGTTGTCGTGTTATTCTACTTAAATAAATAATCTAATATCCCAAAAGAGTAATAATTATTTGAAAGTGAGAACCATATATTAGAAATAGTCAACATTTCTGTGGATAGCATGAATAAATTTTAGTCCGAATGTTTCGTTTCTTTTTTTTAGTGAACCATATATTATGGGGAACATTTTATGAAGTTTCATCCTGGTAGATGTAAAAAATACAAGGTAAGCTGGTCTGCATAAAGCTTTGTTTTGCTTTTGGTGAAATGCCAACTTCAAACCTCTGTTCTTTTTCCCCCTGAATCTTAAAACATAACAATTATATTTTTTCCTGAAATAAGTAATAGAAAAATCTTCACTGTATCTGCTTTATTTCATTAATTAATTTAGGATATTTTAGTCCTTCCCTATTTTATTCCATTTGAAGTAAACATAATACTGCTTATCCAAACATTTTTAATCCCAGGCTGACTATTTTAATCTAAATAGTTGTTACGTTTGTCTTGCAAATCACTTATGTAAGCAGCTTTCTGTACACAAAAGCTGAATCTGTCAAAGTTTATACTTAAAGCATTTTTGGTTAAGTTATTCTACTCTCTAGTCCGTGCAGAATCAATGACACCGTTTTACTTTGGATGGAGCTTTTTGGAATGTTTTAAGTGCTGAACAGTCGCTTTATAGTCTACAGCTTGCTATTAATTGTGCAGCCAGCAAATACAGCAATCTTCATGGTGGTCAAACCAAAGTGTGTGTGTATACACCAGTGAAGAGCAGCAAATCATGCCCTACTTTCCCTATAGGCTCATGCACTACTGGTTTTAAGAAAGTCATGTAATTGAACAAGAATCTCATTCTCACTCATGATTCATCCTTACTCTAACTTTACTTAGATACACTTTTTATGTGACATTCAGCAACCCCTCTGTATTACTTTATCACTAAAAAAAATTATAATGTCTCCTTTGGAGTTATTGTGAGAATTACTCAATATGGTCACTACAGTCATAGAGAAGAAGGCAAAATATTACTAGCACTGGGATAGAAAGGAAAACTGCTAATTTCATAATTAGTTAAAAATAAGCAATAGATCTATTACTTTGAGAAGGTTGCTGGAAATGCCATTCACTTAAATTCATAGATCAGTTATGTGAATAGGACATTAACCCTGTATTAACAAGAGCCCAGTATTTCCAGAGTATGTGTCCAATGATGTGAATATATCTTCCATTTTCTATTCAGAAATAGTATTCATTGGTTTCTTCTTATTTTTAGCTGTAATCTTCACCCATATTAGGATGGCTATAGAAAGAATAATGACAAGTAGCCACTGGTATAAAAATTATATAGCAGAACACCAATTCTATTTTAGTAGCAAATCCTTTTCTTCGGGCAGATGATATATGGAAGAGATGAAGGTGTAGCAGTGTTTTGATACACTGGCCAATTTATTATGTTTGCATAAATATTTAATACATCAATTTCTTTCTAAGAGAAAAATATGGTTTGCATTTCAAATCTTGTAGTTTTGTTAGATTTTCTTTCTGCTAAATCCTATCAAAACTTTAATTATATGCTAGACATCCACAAGACAGGTGATACATGTTTTTTGTTGCTTTTGTTGATGGTCAGGACTGATCTCCTGAGGTTAGCACTGGATGTGCTAGTGGCTTTAAAATCTAACAGGTGAGTAAAGTTACTGCATTTTTATTATTAGGGATCAGAATTCAATATTAACTGAAGAACAGACATCTTGAAATTATTTTAAAATAATGTAAAGAGATAAAAAATACTGCCTAAACTCTCCATAGTAACCTATATACCCACATCCAGAGAGGCTGGCAGCGTATGTTTCAGCCACAGATACGTTAGTTTCAATAACTAACATAACCACAGCTGTCAATCCCTTTTCCAACTCATACTCATTTAGTTCAAGGAGAGCTCCAAGGACAACTGTAATGAAGCAGCCCAGAAACAGGAGAGGATGCTCATAGCAATGGAATAATGAAGGCAGCTTCCATCATGTGGTTATTTCCATTCGCAGAGTAGGACATCTCCTTTCTCCCAGTATTGTCTGCAGAAGTATTTTATCTTACACTGCCGTGAGTAACATTCTTACACACTTGCTCACACTGTGTGCTAATACACACAACACCTCAGTGATATCCATAGACTGGGCAAGATAGTATCGCCCTTTTTGTCTGGCACTAGCATTGCCATAAATCACCCAGAGACTGTCAGCACATATGTGTTACTTTTTAATCTGGCTGCATCTTCAGCCTTTGAAGCCTATCAATTGGCATAAGATCATGTACAGTCTACAAAGGACTCTTAAGTCACATTTGTCAAGAGAAAAACTCATATTGCTTTTTACAAAGTGAAAGAGAATTCCCTTTTTCTTGGGAAAAGAGGGTCAAGGAGGAATTGTGAGATGTCACACAAGTTTGATAAAGATCTCTGATCTGGGAACTCCATACATTCTGATCATAAGAAGTAAGTGACAAGTAACTACAGCTATTTTCTCCTCGTAGAGGGCCACTTAGTATGGTAGTTCACTAAGCCATTCCAGATTAAAAAATTATAAGGAGAAAACAACTCTTTTGCATATCTTGAGAAGAAATAAATAGATACAAGTTCGGCTGAACTGCCAGCAATAAAATACATTGTTATAGATTTATATATATATTTTATATAAATATATATCTATATTACATATGGATTATTTTTATGGATATAAATGTTTCTAGTGTCCATATATTATTGGAATAATACAGATATTTAAATGTTTTAAATGTCAACACCTATACCAATTTATTTCCTGTGCTGTTTTTCCTTTTTCCCACTTCAGCGAAGTGACAATTTATTCTATTATTTTAGGGAGCTCAGTGACAGGGAAGTGATTTAGCAGTCTTCAGCAAAGCAGTACAGAACTTGAGTCTGAGCTGTTCACACCCATTAAACTACCGTACTACCTGAGCTATCTCAGATCTTCATGTTTCCATGGAAGAATTTATTATGCGCTACCACAAGATCACCCTGTTAGTTCTGTATATATCCTGTTGCCAGCATTTGATCATCTGTCCACATTAATACTTCAGCAGGCAACCTTTAAAAAGGCTTTAAAAAGAAAGATATGAAAGGTGCAGGAGAAATTTCAAACTGACAGTAGCATTTGTCAGCTGGAATCCTCTGGAATTCAGGAGTCCCTCATGTTATTAGGTGTCTATGAATCAATAATACTTTTTAAGACTGACACCTACATACTTTCTCTAAAATAGACAAATACACTAAGAATTTTTTGAGTATATTATGGCCTAGTTTTGTTCCTTAATAGGTTTAAATATTTCAAGAATTCTGTCAAATCCATTCAAGTAGTAGCAAAATTTGTTTGTACCTTAAAGAAAATGCCTAATACTGTTGTAATCACATGAATTCCAGTGATAATTAGTAATAGAGAAAGGAAATACGTGGTACAATCAAAAGGTGAAGTTCACTCCTTAGTAAAAAACTAGCACAAGAATTGTACATCTCCTACATCCTCCATGGTATCTCCTGAACTGTCTCATGGACTTGCTGGCATCTGCAGAGGTATAGATATCACCAGATTTCTCCAAAGTATGGTATCTAGCAACTTGTTTGCGGCCAAAAATGTCAGAGTTTTCTGTGCAGAAATAAAATAGATGTTTGTTTCAAATATAAATTCAGTCTCTATTTTTGCAGTCATTTGGTGTTCTAACTATAACAATCTAATTTGTAAACAACACATGCTGAGGTTTGGCAGTGAATTTCTGATGAAACACAGAGTACAAATTTTAATTACATACAGTTCTAATACAGTGAGCACTGCAGCATTTCTGTCATCTTTGAAATGGTAACAAAATGTAAAAGAAAGTTTTTTGAAATATGAGCATGAAGGTAATGAGATCAATAAATGTCAGCTAGAAAAAGTAATCACAACTCTAGAGACTCACTAACCTTTCTACAAATTCCAGAAATAATAGACTAGCCTGAATGAAGGATCTTTAACAATGGGGAACAGATACCATTATAAGGGGGAAGCGAGCCAAAGACTGCTGAATAATACCAGAAGCATTGCCTTTTAAGTAAATGAGAGAAAAACAATCAATATTTTTGCTTTTCCTCCTGTGATCCTCACCAATGCACTTTCCTTCGCACCTTCTGATTTTGGAAGTGAAATACAATACAAACACATATGTTAACACAGAGTAGAAATATGAAGTACGGCATAAAGTGCAGCAAGCGAGTTTTCCAAACTGATGGCCTGATCCTTCTCTCAGGCAGACAGGAGTGTTACAACATTCATTGACCTCCGTATAAATTCCAGATACTTAACACTCCAAAGATTTGCTGGTGTATGGTTTCTATATATAATTTATGCAAACACAGAGCTTAAGCATGAATTAATTCAAGACAAGAAACTTTGTGTGCTACGTTTTAATGCCCCTTGGTAGAATCTAACTTCTGTAAGAGAAAACATATTTCATATGCAAAAGATTAAGTAATATTTGAAAGGATAATGTTGGTATTTTTAAATTCTTTTTTAATTAAAAGTACAAGAGGCACTGAGGTGAAAATGGAAGAGAATAAAATACTTTGCCAAACCCATCCAGATGGGGAATATTTTTTTTTTTTTTGAATGAGGAGTACAATTTTGCTGAAAACATATAAACGTTTCATGAAGGATATGCAGAATGTACTAAGGATTTATGTGTGTAAAAAACTTATTTTAGGTAAATTGACTTCAAAAAAGACGGGTAGAGATAACATGGAAATCAATTCTTATTTTATCATGACTTTTTTTTTCCGCCCAGCATTGACTGAACATTATTGGATGTGGATATCAAAAAAAGGATGGGCAGAGATTAGGATCCAGTCAGTAGAGTGCACTCAGTGTTTGCAAGCAAATGTGTGCCATTTTTTAAATTATGATTTTCAAATGGTGACACTGGTGTAAAACCAGCTGGAGATATTAGCAGTTTACATTTCATCATTCAGGTGCTAATCTGAAGTAATAAATGCAAAAGGGCTCCATATAGAGCATACGAAGTATTATGATGTCACCATTAACTTTTATGATCAATAGTTTCTGCTTTCTGTCATTCTGTGTGTCCTGTTGAAATTACAGGAACTGAAGAACCAAAGTGCTTTGAAATTCTGTCTCATTACACACACGCACATTTTCTTCTTTTTTTCAAACTGCTCTTTTGAGTCTGATTGTTCACTTCTGTATGTGTACATATAACCTTTTTATGCATATCATTTTACATATATACACGTGTATATAGTAGTTTACATATTTGTATGTGTTTATGTAACATTTTGCAGGACTGGAGTTCCTGGAGGTAAATAGCTCTGGTGCTAGTGTGTAACTCAATATAAAGTAGCAGATGCCTGTGATGACAGCCTTTTTTTTTTTTTTGCTCAGCACAAAGCTAAAGAAATGTGTGTTATGAAAGCTGGTTGTTGAGGGCTACTCCAGGAGCACAAACTGGATTTCAAGTCAGTTTTGTTGAACAGGACTTACCTTAGGTGTGCTGCAGCACCAGGAATGTAGAAATGCAGGAAGGGAAGGACAGGAGTTTCCCTGCTCCAGCCACTCGTGGCTGTGGGAGCATCTGTGGACATGTGGGTGTCCATCAGATACCTTGCAAGTGGAGTTGATGCTGTGTTAAGAGACCATGCATGTGTGTAATGACATAGGAGCAGCCCAAAGCCAACAGCAGTTGCTGGAAACATTTTGAATCCAGGTAAGGAAGAAGGTTTCAGCCTTCAGAAAAACAGGCAGGTTATGCTGTGTTTTCCATTCCGTCATCCTTCGAAGCCAAACCTCACATAGGGGCTGTGTACAGGGAGAGTGTGGTATGCAGCTATGAGTAAGAAGCTATGTTTAAGGATAAAAATCTTTTCAGCCTGTGATTTTAAATGAAATGACTTTCAGTCAAACCAGTTTTCGCCTGTAAATGCTTTGCTGGGGCACACCCTTCCCTTGCTCAGAGCAACCTAGAGTAAAGCAGACTGCAGAGAGCTGCAGAAGTATCCTCCGGGTGATAGGGCAGCAGAATGGCAGATGAAACTCAGTGCCAATAAACACAAAACAACAGGTAGAGGGGAAAATAAAGTACCCACCCAAGATGTTGGTTAATCACCTATTGCCATGCCAGGGAGAAATGTTAAAGTTCCTGGATAGGGTTACGCAAAAATGCCAGCTCATTGCACAGCAGCAGTCAAAAAAGCCAGTCAGATGTTAGAAACTGCAAGGAAAGCATTGAAGAACAAAACAGAAAACTTTTCAACACATTCTGCTCTAAAAGCAGTGGGGAACTAGGCTGGGACTGGAGAAGCATGAATGGCGCATGAGCTGAAATGTAGATTACTTTTTCCAATTTCTCAGTACAAAGAATTATAACAAAAACATTTTGAGGAAGCAAGCTTAAATTAAACAATAAGAAAGTTTCTTTGCACAATCCATTATGAATTAATTGCTACAGGAGGTATGTCAGCAAACAATATAAATGGAGTCAGTTCTTTTCCAGCTATTGAAGAGAAAACGTTGAAATTCACATATCAAATTAAGAGGTTCCTAAACTACTGATTTGCTAGAGACAGTAGTTCGTAGGAGAGCACAGATAATTTTAAATTTTCTTGGCTTATGGTACTTTTCTCTGATGACCACTGTCAGAGGTAAAATATTGGACATCACAGCACGGAAGTTTTTATGTTCTTAAATTAATATGCAGTTGTAATTTCTGGTCCAAATGATGGGCTACTCCTTCTGTGGATACTGATTAGAATTGCCATTCAAGTGGCTTTGACAGACTGAAAACAGAATCTAACAGAAGTCCCATGAAGTTCAGCAGTGACAGAAGCAGCCAGTACACAGTAATCCCATCCAACAGCACAGACTGGAAACCAAAAGGCTGAAAAGGAGCTCTGCAGAAAAAGAGCTGGAGGTCTTAGGGAAGAAAGGTGAATTGAATCAGCAGTGTCCCTGTGGTGATGAAGACTACCAGGATACTCCTCTCCAAGCAAGACTGTGGGCAACAGATCAATGGATGTGATTAATTCCATCTACTCTTCTCTTATGAGACCACACTGAGTACTGTGCCCAGTTTTGAACTGCCCAGAATAAGCAAGAATTTAATAGACTGGGGTAAATCCAAGACAGTTACAGGACTGTAGCACGCTGGACCCGATGAGAGGGTGAGGGCGCTGGATATGATGACACTAATTATCTGGAGCTGTCCTGTAAAACAGGGCACTGCTGGGATAGCACAGTACAAAGTGGAAAGAATTTCATATTTGGCATCCAGCTGACTTGCCTGCTAAATATCTCACTTTCTGCATTCACAGCACACAGTATCTTAGTGATAGAAATCCAGAAAAACCAATGGAAACAAAGCAGAAAGAGTAAATTAGACTTTCATCTGATTGCCCAGTGCAGGTGTCTGAACTGTGCTCAGTGGCTTTCAAAAGTGCAGACAGGACCAGTGATTAGCTAAGTTTTGGACAGTCATGAAGGATCTCTTCTTGAACTTGAAAATAATTTCTCTTTTCAGATTGGATTTGTCCAAATTATAAAATTTAGCTTTAAATCCAAAATACAGACACTATACACACATGCTCATTCACACTCACAGTCAACTATGGCAGTGGAAAGCTGCTTTGATATTATACCTTCAGGAAACAAACCCTTTACAATTGCACCAGAATTATGATAATTGGAAGTTTCGTCTGTGACAGGTATTTATAAACATTTAAAATTCTCGATGCCTAATTACATCTATTCATTGAAAGCGTTAGTTCTCCCTCCACAGAGGGACAGTACCTCCTTCATTCCTTAGGGAAGACAAGTTCCCCTGCTGTTGCCTGTAAGAAACAGGGTTTCTGCATGGACAAGGAGGACTGTCCCACATGGCGTGCCACATGGAGGTAAAGAGAAATCACACTAAACTCCCTGAAGGACCTGGAGCCAAGATCTAATCTGGATATAGCTATATTATCAAAATGTTTTCAGAGGTACTTTCTGGCAGATAGCATTAAAGAAGATCCGTTTCTCCAGTCTACCACAAGATGGAAGTGCTGTCACTCAGAATCACTCATTAAGGAGTCGGGAAAATGGTGGGTGTGTACAACGGGCACTGTAAAATTTTATGGACATATTTAAGAAAGTAATAAAAAATAATGGCATGCAACTGTGACATATTATTAATTTATTTTAAGCCAACTGTGTAATGACATAGCCAACCATCTCTGAACCTTTGTTATTTCAAAATGCAGCAGCTTCACATTTGCATTTGAATTACTGAAAGCTGCAGATACTGTTTTGAATTACATATCTGTTGGAAGTGGAGATGTCTGATAATGTTCTCCAAAAGCATACAAAGTGATGGCTGCCAGAGCCAGCTGGGTGCCACCTTCTTGGATATAATATCTTGAAATTATCTTTCTCTATATTGAACCTTCTGGAACTTATTGCCAATGAAAATAAATGATGAAGCGTGGTTTTTTCTGTAACAAATACAGGTCTGGTTGTTCTCAGAGGCATTCACTCTGACCTCCATCAGAAAACCAAGGAGGGTATTTGTCACCAAAAGACTTTAAGATTGCTTTTGTTTGTCATGTTTATAGTATTGTTCCCTTTTTTGATGCTGAAGCAGAGACAAATAAGGGAGCCGTCATCTGGGCTTTTTGTAGAACATGGACATGAGCTCTTCCTCTCCACCAAAAGCTCAAAAGCTTTATCCCTTGAGTCTGCATGGACAGGTTCTTATCCTGTGCTTGCTTCTTTTATTTTAAACTTCAAAGGAAAAAGGTTAATTTTTTTTTCTGCAGCTTCATTTTTTTTCCCTCATGTCTTCTTTGCTACTGATTAGTTTGCTGTTTGGAGGAGAATTTGAAACATAAGTGAAATTGGTTTACCTTACTTTACAATAAGACAGACATGGAAATAATCAGAAAGGAGAGACTATAAAGACTTGGATACTTTTGATGTTCAGTGATGCTATGTTTGCATTGAACAAGTTCGATAATACAGAGGTGTGAAAATCTCTTTAGATGTACTGTTAATCCGTGGACAAACACCCTGTCTGGGACCCACTCTGCAAATACTGACTTCGTCTGCACATCACTCTCTTGCTGCTTGGAGCCACCATCTAGTGGCTGCGTGGTTTGTGTGACTGCAGTTTACTCGGGTTTATTTATTTATTTATTAATTTAAACAGATCCCAAGGTCAGAAAACACATAGAAAGCTCCCTAATGTAAAATAAATTATATTACCAAAGCAAGAGAAGCCAGAGGAACAGTAAGACTGTGAGGAGGAACTGGGTCACAGTTGTAGACTGTACCTCAAGACAGAACAATTACTGCATGTCTTCACTAGTGAGGGTGAATTAAATTTGAAGTTCTTAACGTAGTTCTCACTGTACGTGAAACAGTGGATGCTGAGGGTCTGTGGAAAACAAGTATCAATAAGAAATTTGATATATCATTATAGAGCTGTTGTAGGATCCACGTTATCTTTAATTTTCAATTAGTTCTTTAAAGCATGAGGTAAATGCCAGATGTATAGCTGAAAAAAATTACATTTAGGGAATAAAAAAAATAAAAATGTACCAGAGATTTCAGCTGTAATATGTCTAGTATTCAAATGACAGATTGTTGGTGAGGAAGTTTATGACTTAACTCATACCACAAAAAATTTCATTTAATTTCTCCTAATTCCAAAAAATTCCAGAATTTCAGAAAAGAAAATAAATCCAGAAAGATTCACTGACTTTCTGAATAAAATTCTGCATAGTTCATTGCTGTCAGAACAAAATATTTCAAATCAAAATGTGTCCTGCCTTGGCATGGGAGTTGGGCTAGAAAATATCTAGAGGTCAGTTGCAACCATAACTGTCCTGTGATTCTGTGTTCTGACATATTGAATAATTTTTCAGTCTACAAACACTTGTAAAATAACCTAGTCAAGCTGAATCTGTATTTATTAGTTTTTTTAAATGTTTCCAAAAAATAACCAGACTTAGGCAGAGAAGTTTAAGTACTTCCAGTCTCTAAACTTAAAACCACAGTTAACAGCAAAAGGACCATATATTGAAAATACATTAACATTGTAGGCTATGTAATTATAATATTATAATTATAATTATAAGAGAACATTCTTTGTCATAGCTGATTTTTACACACTACATTTTCAAAATTGCTGCTTGTTTTTGAGAAAGTAGTTGGCAGAGATCTTTTTATATTGTTTAGAAGAAACCACAAAACATAACACTGATTTTTGATGGGCAGATGTTTGCTGCAGTTCCTCATCTGAAACTACTGGTATATAAATGTATTTATAGTAGTGAAAAGGGACATATTTTGTGTCAGAAGAAATCTGTGGCAAAGGCAAAGATGCCACTTGTTCAGATGCTGAATACAACCAAAACTTTTCTTGGTATACACAGATGTCCTTTAACACTGAACTGTTTAAGAGGCTCAAGAAGACCACTCCTGCAGCAGCATGACCTGAAATAAGTTAATAACTTTGTGTTCTGCAATAGAGTGGTTAACAATAATACATATGTTTGGTTACAGACATGGCAAGCAGTTCATTAATCCAGGCACTTGAGAATTATAAATTCCTTGATCATAAGCATAGGCAGAGGTATATACCTGAGAATAAGACTATTATGGATTGTTCCCATTAAATAGAGACCATGTGTTCTTTACATCGAGATTTTCATTTGTTCTAAATTGAGGGTTGTTTCTGAATTGAGGGTTATATTACTTAAATGCTACTGATAAAGATAAAATGCTATACAATTAGGGGAAGACAAGCCCTTCAGATTTATTTATATCCTACCTAATGCAAATGTGAAGGTTCTTCTATTCCACATAAATATGCAATCACTTCCTTGAAACTTGCTAAGTTGTCTGCATCAGCAGTTTCTCATGAGTTATACAACTTGCTTGTCTTCAAAAAAAAAATGCGCAGCCTCCCTTTCACTATCAAAAAACCCCCACACTAATATAAATTGCAGCTCCTGGCGGCCATAGGTGAGCATCAAACAACGCAAGGTACATATTTACAATTTTTGATGGTCGAAGAAGTCAGCTAAATCCTAATGTTCTTTCCCATTTTTATTCAGTTTTCAATAGAAGTTCCTATAAACTTAATCCTAAAAGGGCTTGAGGAAGAATGAAGCAGGAGGAATCAACATTAGTCCACTTTTAGGAAAGTGAAAAATACTGGGTAGGAAATCGAAGCAGCAGTCTTTCTATAAATTGATTTTCGAACTTTAATTGTGAATTAATCAAAATCTTTCGTTTCTTTAGGGATGATAACATCTTTTTAAAATTAATTTTGTCCANAAGCTTTCTGCTGAAAAGATATTTGTGATGTTCCACACAAGCGTTTGTACTGTGTTGTCCAGCTCAAGTTATTTCACCAGCTGTAATCCAAAATGGAATTATAGATCCTGTAGATTTCTTTTATTGATTTCTTTTTTATTACTGCTACACGTTCATAGTAACTTGAGACACAGTTTAAAATATCATGCCACTGATATTTTTCTTAGTTTTTAAAGGTCAAGAGATTTATGTCTTCATCCATAGATAGTTTAAAAGTCCCTTCTTTACCATATCTCTGAAAGAATAGGATTTAGGTATTGTCCTTTTATTCTGATGCACCTCTGAAAAAGATATGGGATCCCTCGTACATTTTACTTAAGTGGGATAAGAAAGATTTGGTATTTTTGTCTGAATTCTGTTTCAGTTACAGTAGAGAAATATCACTTAGAATGTATATGGGAATAGAGTCAACATGAGACCAGCTTTTGGTTTTCAAAAAATTCTGTTAATTCCTATGAAATAAATAAAAGCGTGAGTGGAAAGTCAACATGGGAGATAATTCAAGAATGGTTTTGACTTAGTAAACTCTTTGAAAGTTTGTTACTTGGAGTTCTGTGTCTGAAATCCAGAGACTGATATTAAAATTACTTATTGAAGAAGCAAGATGAGATCTAAAGGGCATGAGGTTATAAAGGAATAATGCAGAACATATCTCAAGACCTTTTTGTCCTGGAGCTACAGCTGAGAGCAGCCAGAAAAGCAGTGCACAGACCTCTGGCCCTGCCCCTGCAGAAACATATGGATAAGCTGCACATGCACTCCAAGAGACGGTGCCAAGGGCCTCCTGAGCTCACCTACTGCAAATGGAGGAATCTCAAGACACTCTTTGAAGACCAGTTGTTGCAAACCTTAATATAATTAGCATTTACGCAACCCATGTGGCAAAAATATGCTACATACCATTCCAAGAACACAGAACATTATTGCTTTTAAGGCTTATATAAGTTTATTGTTAGTTAAAGAAATATTTTAAGCACAAAAACAACCGTGTATTGCTACAGTTTTGCTTTGGCACATGCACCAAGCCTTAAAGCAATTATCAAGATGACCAAAGCCCTTGTCAAGAACAGGATGCCACTGTGTTAGGCAGCTCAACAGCTGTTTGATTGTGCAGGTTACATCTCTACTTTACTCAAACTGACAGTAAAGTATCATTACGCAGTGGATATGGATTTATTTACACTTAAAGATGAGCTTTTAAAATTAAGTGGTTATTCACAGTATGCAGGAGTATTTTGTATTTTGAGGATTTAAAAGGCAGTGTGCTAATAAAGATGAGAGCCGTAGAGAGTGGTGGGGTTTTTTTCCTGACATGGAAGAAGTTCTGTTGCAGAAACAGTTCTGTCTTATTGAATTACGAGATACCATCCTGATTTAAATTAAGGAACAATGTCAGGAAGTCTTCTGCCTGAAGAAGTCGTGCAATATTAGTAGTACCACAGGAGGGTTTTTAATCTGTGTGTTACATCATTAGAATATGGTGGTTTCAGCTAGGGTAGAGTTAATTTTCTTCATGCTGGCTGGTATGGGGCTGTGTTTTGGATATGTGCTGAACACAGGGTTGATAATATAGAGATGTTTTTGCTGTTGCTGAGCAGAGCTCATAAAGAGCCAGGGCCTTTTCTGCTTTTCATACTGCCACAAAGGCAATGGAGCTGGGAGTGCATGGGAGGCTGGGAGGAGACACAGCCGGGACAGGTGAACCAAAGTGACCGAAGGGATATTCCAGACCATACGGCATCATCCATCAGGATATGAAATGGAAAGGAAGAAGGAGGAATGGGGGGAGGTTCGAAGTGATGGCGTTTGTCTTCCCAAGTAACTGTTACTTGTGATGGGGCCATGCTCTCCTGGGGATGGCTGAACGCCTGCCTGCCCATGGGAAATAGTGACTTAATTCCTTGTTTTGTTTTGCTTGTGTGTTTAAACTGTCTTTATGTCAACATATGAGTTCTCTACCTTTTACTCTTCCAAACCTCTCCCCAGTCTCACTGGTGGGGGTGTGAGCCAGTGGTTGCCTGGGGCTTGGCTGCTGGCTGGGGCTAAACCACGACACCCTGTGACTGTGATAGTACTTTAGATTGCTTTTTTTTTCCAAGGTAGACTATTTGAGTTCCTATACATATTCAAGCAGCATTAGAAAATACACATTTTTATAAAATGGAGAAGTAGAAGTCTCAAAGGTAACCAATAACTCTTTAGACTGTTTTCTTCAATTCTGTCAGGTAAAAAATAAGAATATGAATATTAATGAGATTAAAGTAGCTTTTATATGTGCTTTGCTAAACTGGAAAATCAAGGGCAGAAGCATTGTCTGTGATTCTTCCCACAGAAAAGGAATTACATTAAAGAGAGAAGCTCCAGAATAAAGAAATAACAGGGAAATTGCCAGCGCTGAAGAAGGACTGAATTTCCTACTGAAAACTGTTTGATTTAACCAAAGCCTCTGATAAGTTGTCCTGGAGTGCTGTGTTGGCACCTTTTGTTAGAAACATGCAGTTATCTAAATGATGCCTTAAGTTAAATATGGTCGATTATGAATTTTCACTCATAGTACAGTGTCTCATAGGAAAAGCATGAAAGCTGGAAAACCGGCAAGTAAAGGCACAGAGGAGCAAACCATAGCCTTCTTCAGTTTTTCAAGTGTTTAAAATGGCAATATTGACAGAAACTGGGGAAATGCTGTTTTAACTGGAGAACAAGTAGTGTACCTAACCAGTACTTTGAAAACAGAAGAACCATGATAATTAGTGTTTTGTGGACTGGGTAGTTGAATCTTCTCTAACCATGGTAAGAAATACCATGGATTTGCATATATCTTGGAGAACCAGCTGTGCTTTGGAAATTACTTTTTGCCTTTCTCACTCCGATACCATCTGTATTTGCCTGTTCACTTGCATAAACAGAAATAAGATAGAGTTTGTAGACAGTAACTACCTCTCCCCTCACATCTGGCAATTTGCAAAGGCACACATTAGGCACAATCTTGAGAGAATATATTTAAATGGTTTTTAAGGAGGTTTTTTTTTTTCTGTTTCTGTTTTGAGCCTAAAGGAACGAGGATCAGGAGGAGGAATATGGTATATAATTACATTTAATAAAATAAGAGAATTGTTTGCTAACAGCTTGTTAACAGTTTGCTAACTGCATTAGGCTTCTTCCTGCAGCCCCAGACAGCAGCAAATCTAGGTTAGCTATTGTCTCCAGCCAAAAGGTATGGACAGATACAGATGGCTCCTATAGGACACCGATGGCATGCACCTGTTCCAGAAAGCTGCTCCAGGTGCTCTGGGGGGAGTGGGATAAATTGGGAAGCGGAGCCACGGCTCCGTCAAGGGCAGGGAATATGGCTCATGTGTACCCCAGCAACCTGGATGTGGAACATGAGGGTGGTTTGCAGAGAGTCCAGACCCACCAGCTAGTAGCAAAACTGTGTGTGTTTCCAGGGCAGGGTCACTCACAGATTTCTTGGCTCATGCGTAGTGGTACATGCTGTTGATACCTGCCACAGTTGTGTTTTAGCTGGTGAAAAATATTTCATTTCCAAGAGTAAGTTTTGTGTTTACTCTTGGGGATAATGAGGATATCTATGTGAGAAAGAAAAAATTAACTGTGAAAATCACAACTCTACCCAGACAAACAATCTTCACAAAATGCTAGGACTGGAAATAGCATTTTGCTGAGACTGTGTGTTCAAAAATTGTTGACTTGTGAGGAATCTGAGGCAGGAGTCGTTGCTAAACATTTAAGTTAAGCAAGAGATTTCTTAGATTTCTTGCTTTCACCTCAGAAAGATTTCTTCTGCATCCTAGTAAATATACATTTAGCAACAGCATCTGCCACATCAAGATACATTTTCACATGTTTACAGTATTTTTTTTCATTGGAATTTTCATGCCATGCTGTCTGATTGCATAGTACTGCACCATACTAAAAAAAAACAAAACAAAACAAACAAAACAGCTAATTAAAAACAAAAATCTAAGCTTTCCATCCTTAGCAATTATCACTTATGTCAGCAAAAAATCACCAGCCCCATAATAATTCACCCCATGTTCCCCTTTTGTGACTTGAAGTGTTTGGAAAGGAATCCTTCTGCAATAAATGTCAAAAGCGTGTTTTATCTAAATATCTCAACATACTCTACTGACAAAATTTAGTTAGGGATAATTTATGCTCTTCAATAGCCAAAGTAATCTATGGGTTCTTTTAAATTGCCTTTGTTTCTGAAATAAACTCAGTTGGCTGTGAAGCATGAAGCAGAATTTAAAGCAATATTTCATAAATCTGTCGCTGAAGATTAAAGCAATCTTTAATTTACAAATGCCGTAACCAGCTCTGTATGTTTACTTTGCAGAGCTTTGAAAATTCAAGCATCTCTCGTGCCTCTATCAGAGCTTCTCACAACCTCACAGAAGAACAGCCAGGGCCAGATACTCTCAGTGCGGCTTCTGAGAGTCTCCATTTACTGGTGTTTTTTAGTACAGCTGAACTCAATAGCATGCAAGGGCAGCTGATGAACAGAGGAAAGGGAACACAGACCTCTTCTTCTTCCTGCCCATAACTGGAAGCTAGAAACTCTCCCATGTTCCATGCACATTGACTGAAGGTAAATATGGACCACTCCCACTATGAATCATCAGCCCAGCCTTTCTTTTTCACCCATTAAGTGCCCAGCTCACCCAGACTCTCACGACTGCAATGGTCTTCCCTCCACCTTTCCTTTTGTCTTGCTCATGCCCTGTGGGAACCTTGGCATTAAGGCCATTTTTCCTTGCTGATCTTTAGCTCTTGGTTTCCCACCACTGCTCCACCTCCCTGCTCAGACATAAATTAAATCCTCCTTCGTCATGCCCTCGTGGATTATCAATACCTTGTTTATGTACCATATGGATGAGAAACATTATAATGATGTTGACTTCTAAGAAGAGACGGTTGTTGTTTTCAGTGAAACGGAAGCAACTACTTTCAGTGTAGTGTTGATGTAAAATAATTTAAAGAAAACAAAACATAATCAGCATATTTAAATGGAAGAAAATAATTTTGACTTGACTATGCTTCCAGGTAGACATTTTAATAAAGCAAGAGGGTAGGTTGAAAAATCGATTTAAACAGTATTTACAAACCCAGGCTCAGCAGTTCATTGGCTGTACATCTGCTCAAGCTTATAAGCACCTACCTTATACAGACCACCAGTTTCACCATTCTGTATCCCACTGCTGGAACACCCTTTGCCATTTGTCTGTCTGATGTTCTTGGTGTGATGTCTTTCAGTTTAACCCTTGCATTTTGATAGAAGAGTTAAATACTGTTTTAGACAAAGGAAAAAAGAACAAAAGAGAGTGATTCCTTCATCATTCACTTGCAAGGTGAATTGAGGAAACACTCAGTCTGCACAAGGATTGTATGTGTTATAATTACTAAACACAAAGACTTCTGTTGCTTGAATGCCTCTTAAATCTTCTTCTGAATTTAACCTAAAAAGTCCAAATGAACCTTTTCAATATTTTTTTTCTGCCACTGTTTTTCTTCTCTTCCAGAAATATTTACTGAAATTTTGTGCTTAATTTTGTAGATCAATAAACTTTGCATCCAAAGAAAAAACACTGTTGCCACATGCATTTCCAAAACAGACTTTTGTGGTTTTATGTTACCGCTTATACCACCGTCACAATTCCCTGTATTTTCCAGGGAAATATCTCACAGAATGCATCCCTTAGTCTTTTGTCTAAATTTGGTGACAGTGCATGGGAAAAAAACTTTATTTGGATGAAGTTGCTGGTATTCCAAGATCATTGCCTTTCAGTGTGATCTTGTTTCCTTACAGTTTCTCTTGTGTGGCTGTGTTATGTGGAAATGGAAGGAAATTCAGAGCAAGAACTCTTATTTATTCTGTGCTTCCACATCACCTCACATTATGTAACACACTCAGGAACAGACAATAGAATAAACAACTATACTGAGTTTGACAGATGATATTAAGTCACCACACACTGCACTTAATTACTGAAAGCCACTGAATACATGCAACTGTTCTGTGAAATAGGTTATAAGTTTATTAAAGTTCAAACATAATTACTAATATTTGTTCACAAGAGTCTTGTCTTGTTACACAGGAGAATAGACCAATCCCCCAATCTCACTACAACCTCCTTTCAGGCAGTTATGGAGAGCAGTAAGGTTTTCCTGAGCCTCCTTTTCTCCAGGCTAAACAACCCCAGTACCCTCAGCTGTTCCTCATAGGACTTGTGCTCCAGACCCTTCACCAGCCTTGTTGCCCTTCTCTGGACATGCTCCAGCACCTCAATGTCCTTCCTGAACTGAGGAGCCCAGAACAGAATGCAGTACTCGAAGTGTGACCTCACCAGTGCTGAGCACAGGGGGACAATCATTGACCTGGTCCTGCTGGCCACACTATGGCTGATACAGGCCAGGATGCCATTGGCCTTGTTGACTACTTGGACACACACTGGCTCATGTTCAGCTGCTGCCAACCAGCACCCCCAGGTCCTTCTCCACTGGGCCACTTTCCAGTCACTCTGCCCCATCCTGTTGCACTGCGTGGGGTTATTGTGGCCAAAGTGTAGGACTTGTTGATCAAGGCACGTGTCCTTGATCTTGCCACTTTTGTCCAGCCTGTCCAGGTCCCTCTGCAGAGCCCTCTTACCCTCCAGCAGATCAACACTCCCACCCAGCTTGGTGTCATCTGCAAACTGACTGGGGGTGCACCAGATCCCCTCATCTGGATCATTGATAAAGACATTAAACACAACTGCCCCCAGTACTGAGCCCTGGGGAAACCCACTAGTGACCAGCCACCAACTGGATGTAGCATCTTTCACCATTCTCTGGGCCCATGCGTCCAGATAGTTTTTTACCCAGTGAATGAAACTCCCACCCATGTCATGAGAAGCTATTTTTTCCAGGAGAATACTGTGGGAAATGGTGCTTAAGACTTTACTGAAGTCCAGGTAGACACATCCACAGCCCTCCCCTCATCCATAGGTCTGTTGTCATATAAGGAGATCAGGTTTGTGAAGCAGGATCTGCCTTTCACAAACTCATGCTGGCTGAGCCTGATCTCCGAGTGTCCTGTATGTGCTGCATGATGGCACTCAAGATGATCTGCTCCATGACCTTCCCTCGCACAAAGGTCAAGCTGACAGGCCTATAGTTCCCCGGATACTCCTTCTGGTCCTTCTTCCACCCCAGGAACCTCCTAGACTGTCCCCTCTCAGCTGTAGTGGATTTCCAGCAGACACCTCTAAGTCCCTCATGAGAACAAAGGCTAGCAATTGTAGGACTTTTCCCAGCTGCTTACAGAATATTTTGTCTGCCTCTTCCTCCTTGTTGTGTGGTCTATGCATTACTTGCATAAGACTAGATTAGTGATAAAAACTACACAATAGTGTCTTAATGGGCAGAATTGTCCATATGGAAGTGAAGGCTGGGTTTCTAAAATTATGGCCTATTACTCATCATATAAAACTCTCTTGTTTATGGCTCTGTGGATGTTAATTTCCAATGTTCACATCTTTTAAGGTAGTCAGTGACCTCATCATTGTGGACATTAGTGAGACATTGAAATCCTCTCTGCAATACCTAACTTTGATGATATTGCAGAATTCTCATCTTCTGTCTTCAAGTTGCACAAACAATGTCAATAATATGGGAAAATTGTTTCTGTTTATGCTATCCTGCCTTCAGCTTGCCTAATTTAACAGTAGCTAAAAAAAAAATTAGATTGGGTGGACTAAATCCCAGGTGAGCCAGACTCCATGAAGATCTGCCTTTTGATACTGCCAGTTAAATGGCATGGGAAAGAAGATGTAGATGCTAGCAGCTATAATGTAGTTACAGCTTTCTGTCAATCCTTGTTCAATGCAAAAGCCTTGTGGAACAAAGGAGCTCAGAGAAGGGAGTTCTTAATGATCTTTGGAGGGAAATAGAAATCAACTATCATCACAACCAATTAAGTAATTGTCTTACAAAAAGCACTGATGTATGATGTCACATCATACAGTTAAGTGAGAAGAAGAGTTAGGCAGAACCTAACAGCAACTGAAGATTATTTCAGTAATTATTTAAAAAATTGAATTCTCACACTCAAAGATATAGGAAACTTAATTTACAACTTTCTGAAACTACCTTGTTATAGTATAACAAGTACAACCCTCAATTTGCTAAGCACTTATTGTAATACAAATAGGTATCTTTTAAGTAGGTAGTTTTTGTAGTGTGAAAGTTATGTATCCAGCCATTAAAGTGCCAAATTAAAATTTATATGACAGATATTCACTAGGGTTGTTTGTTTATTTTTAATTTTCGATTCATACAGAGCTCTGTTGTTTAAAAAGTGATAAATTCTAGGGCCTTTTCCTTTGTTATAGGAGCTAGAAAATAGCAATTTAATTTTTTACAAGTGAAAAAACCTCATTCTGCTAGTTTTAGGTAGAATAATGGTCTTGTCAGAGAAAGAATATTCAAGCACGGACAATGCACAATACATTAAAAATACACTTCATCATTATGGTAAGTATCAGAAAACAGATTGTTTTAAAAATGAGCATGAGTTAAACATTGTCTACTTCATTGCTTTAAGCATTTTAGGCAGTACCTTCCCAGATTAAATCCTATGAGATAATTACAGGGCACAAAAAGACCTTTTCACAAATTCACTGGGGTTTTTTTAAAGTAATTTATTCATGAAAACTGCTGCAGATGAAAAAATGAGTGTCTCAAAGGCAACACTGTTATAAAAGACAGCATTGTGACTCAGCACACTGTGAAACAAGCTGTAAGTCCTAGTCACACATTCTCTTTCCTTCTCAAAGCAGGTTGCACCTTTACAAATGGCAAGACCAAGAAAAGAAATCTAAGCGCAAGAGGAAGTCAGAAGATTGCTTTGTCACCAGTGGGAGAGTGCAGTGAATCACCAGTTAACCCAATTCTAAACCTTTTCCTATTATTTTTTATTAAAATATATATAGAAATAGATGTATTTAATTCTGAAGTATGAGAAAAAAATCAGATATTGTCTATTAAAACCAGAGCTATGCCTTAAGCACAGTGTTCACTTTCTTCATTGACTTTGAATCTGAAAGCCATGACAGCTAAAAGAAAGGTGATTGTCTTATAGTTTATGATGTAGGACAGTGTGAGGACAAAATTTGGTTCAGATCTTAGGCCTTTCTGGCATTTGATACCTCTAGAGGTCTCCATTAATCCCTTGCAAAGTTACAAATCCTATGTACTGTGACAATGTGTTGCTAAGATTTTGTGGCTTCTAAGCACTGGATCCCAGGAGTCAGCTGTGACCACAGGTGTGTTTTTGAGATCAGCTATACATTTATAAATCCTAGAGTTTGTAGTCACCTCCTTGACAACAAACAAGTTCCTATTATGTAGTAGGTGGGCAGACGAATGGATTAAAGCACAAAAAAATAAGTAAAATAAAAATAGTCCAAATGAATCAAAATGAAATACTCTGAATAAAGGGATAAACTGCAAAATGAAAAGAACATCCAAACTATTATTTCATAAATCACCTATGAAGACTGTTAAAAGTTGACTATTATTTGGTGAAATGGTTCAGGTTGAAGTAAATGGTGCAGCACTATTATTAAAAAATCTAAAAAGATCATTTATGTGTCAAAAGGATGACTAGCAAGGGGAAAGGCAATTTCACAAGTAAGAGATTTGTTGCATGCTGATGCTTTACAAACTTATGCAAAGCAACCTTTCTACAAAAAGCCTGTGAGTGCGCAAATGTACACAGAGTATTTTAGGAGCATTATGCAGTATTTGTAATAAATATGACCTTGGCACATTACAGTACAGGTGGAGAGAAAGCATGCACTAAAAATACCCTTCTCACTAGAACAGCCACAACCACATACAGCAGAAGAAACAGATATACCTGGTGATGCGATGAGTCCAACTGTGTATTCAAACAACAGATACAAATTATGATACGAGGTTAAGTTTACTACAATATAGGGAACGGCAAAGCAAGGTTACCATTCCAAAATCTGCTCAGCTGCAGCTGTGTACACTGGTATTAGAGCAATACCCAGCATTTGCTTACACAATACGATTGAACAAAAATGGCCAGACTTACTCAGCTCAAAGGTTCACCTCAGTGCATCCTATCTCTGACAGTGGCTGATAATGAATGACCAGAGAATAAAAAGAAAGGAAGAATATAACAATATTTCCCCGTGTAATCTTCCAGCCCTACATATCTGTGATTTAGGGATTTTTTAAGGCAGTAGTAGTATCTTTGCACTTCACAGCTCTTGAGGTTTCACACTCTCACAGAATTATTTCTTCACCTCTGCTGGCTTGCCTACACGCTTGGAAAACAGAAGAGTGAACAAGCAAATAAGGAGCTGTTTCTCCCCTGAGTTTTCTGTAGGAACATGTAAAACATATTACAAACTGGGATTTACAAGCTTAGTGTTGGCATGGATTCCCACACTGCAGGCTTCAGGGATGTGGGATGTGGGTCAGGGCTGGTGCTCACACCTGCAGAGGTATGGTGTCTAAATGTCACTCAGGACATGGTCACTTGAGTGGAGGGGAATCAGCCTCTTAAAGAGTTTGTGGGGTTTCAGGTTTACCCTTGCAAATTGACGTAATGAGCCTAAAAAAAAAAATCATAGACCAAGAATGTGCTGTGTTCTACTTAAATTTAAAGTAGTGTGAGATCTGGGCCAAGGACAACCTATGAGAACAGATAAAACTATGCAGTGAAAAACTTCAGGACATTAATTAAAACCAGAAAAAATATTACCCAAGTGTTAGTATTAATAGGTATTAGCTGTACATGTGAAGAGTGAGTTCTCTGCTTTTTTAACTAGCCTAAAATATTGATTTCTCATTCTTGTTTTTTCTCACTTTAATACTGTACTGAGTTTTGTTTCATATGAATTTCAGATAGTGTCTTGAATGTCTTAGCTTCAGATTTTAAGTTCTCCTACTTCCTCAACTGTTTAGTAAACAGCAAAATTCTTATTGTTCTTTTGTGCAAAGTTTGAAGTTTGTAAAACAACCACTTTTTCTGGGGCATGTCAAAAAAAAAAAAAGAATTAATCCCGTAATTTCTTCTACATAGTACCAAAATAACATTAAAGTAATAGATAATACAGTATTTATCTTCACTGAGATTCAGCAAAACACTCAAGCTAATCCCATTCACTTTAAAATAATGAAACACAGGAAAAAAACCAACAAAAATGCCAAAAAAGGGATAAGATGCCTATCTCAGATCTGAGGTGCTCTAACATAATTAAGAGTTAAATGGAATCTCAGGAGAATTCAGTGATGAATTCACCAGGAATCTAGCCAGCCAAGTCCGGAAAGGTCTGTCCTGTCAGAGATGTCCTTTGCAGCATGCCCAGAAGGTCACCAAATTCAGCATGCTTTGGAACAACCTGGGGAAGAGCTTGTTCCAGAGTCTGAAGCCATCTCCGATGGTGCCCTGCCAGTCACCTTTAAAAAAATAACTAGAGAGATCCAGCTATAGTGGTCCTGCTGACTGCAGCTGCTGCTGTCTGGCCTGGAGAAAGAGGTGATTCCTCATTCATTCCCACTGGTTTCTGAAAACCACAGGGTCACACAGTGAAACAATTCAGTGAAACTCGCGTTTCTAAACACAAATTAAAGTGCTGACAAACATCAATTGAGCTGCTAGAAACAGTAAAATTACATTTAGCAGTTTAAAAGAGACCTCCCTTTTTGATGACTATTTTCATTAACATCATTCAATCTACCTGCATGCACTACAGCAGGCAAATTCATTCTGCTCATGCAGAAGTGTGATTAGGCAGCCTAAAATGTCTTTTGTCTATTTATAAATATAAAGGCTCTACAAGATTAATTACATTAAAGGCATTTTTTGTTATATTTTTTTCTGAAAGTTTGCATTTAAGTATCAAGGAGTCCTCCAAGCTGAACTAACAACTTGCAACTACAAATGTCTTCAAATTTAAGTATGAATGCAAGCCTTGGCTCAGAAAAGCACTTGAGTACTTGCCCAAATCCCACTGACACTGAGATAAAAAAATCTACTAAGAAAAGCAAACTTTCATCTTTTGGTATCTAGAAGCAGCTTCCACACAGTTTGAGCATTCCTTAACAGTTTGTTTTAAGCTTTGACCTTTGCACGTGGTGCTGGAAAAGGGAAACTGTAATTGTGCTGGTACTAGGGAGACTGATATGCAGAAAGAAAGAGGAGTCTGGAGAGCTGTGTAGGGCTGAAGGGAGAATGATGGGGGCGTTGTTGTTTGCCAACATCTGGGCACCATCCAGCTGTTTGCTGCTAAATAGTGTGTATAAGTAGAGAAAGCAAGACCAGTTGTTATTCACCACATCATGAATTATTACATTGCCCAAACTGAAGATAAGATTAACCATGTTAGCTTTCTTCATTGCTCTGCCTTATCTCTTCTTGCCAGTGGAAAGCAAAGGCTGAAGTACAGCACTTAGACCTTTAATTACAACATTCCTCTTGGTGAGCAATAAAAACATTCCTTTTCCAAAGGCAGCATTAGAACGAAGGATCGGTAGAAGCCTTTCCAGCAGGAGCTCAGTAACAACCACTGTAACCCGTAACATCTTGCTACATTTTCACACAATTTTAGCCAAAGTTATTTGTTTTCTGGGGGAAAAGGACAATTGAAAGGAGCTTTGAAGAAGCTAGCTGGAGGTGTTTCCATCACTACCAATTACAAACTTGTGTTCCTTCAGTGCCTGTGACTCATGTGAAGAGTTTGCAGAAGACTGTTGCAGTTTCCTGGTACAAACTACTAGCTGAATATCAAACACAATATTATTTTAGCTATCCACAAAGCCATGTCTACAACTACTGGAGTTCAGGGGACAAAAAAACCCTCATTATTTCCGGGAGAGTGAGGCCTTTTAATCAGTTCTTCTGTCTGTATCCTCTCAGGTTTGATGGGGTTTTTTTTTCTTTTTTCTTTTTTCAGTTTGTTTGTTTGTTTTTTGGGGGTGTTTGGGTTTTTTGTCTAATGTATTACATGTACCATTGTCTTGGGCTTACCTGGTAAGGTTTTGGTAGCAGGGAGGCTGTAGGAGTAGCCTCTATGAGAGAACAATAACATCTGCCCCTATGCCAGGCAGAGTCTGTTCCAGCTGGCTCTAGGTTGGACCCACTGCTGGCCAAAACTGAATCCATCAGCAATCTCGGTAGTGTCTCTGTGGTTACATATTTAGAAAAGGGTAAAAAATGCTGCACAAGAGCAACTGGGAGAGAGGAGTGAGAATACGTGCGAGAAAACACTGCAGGCACCAAGGTCAGCGCAGAAGGAGGGGCAGGACGCGCTCCAGGCGTTGGAGCAGAGATTCCCTTGCAGCCTATGGTGCGGACTGTGGTGAGCCAAGGCTGTGCTCCTGCAGCCCCTGAAGGTCCACACAGAGCAGAGATCCACCTGCAGCTCATGAAGGACCCAGTGCTGGAGCAGGTGGATGTGTCCCAAAGGAAGATGTGACCCCATGGAGAGACTACGCTGGAGCAGGGCTGCTGACAGGATTTGTGGCCCTGTGGGGCACACACGCTGCAGCAGTCTGCTCCTGAAGGACTACACCCCATGAAAAGGACCCAGGCTGGAGCAGTTCTTGAAGAAATGTAGCCCGTGGAAAGGACCCATTTTGGAGAAGTTTGTATATACCTGGAACAGGGACAGAGTGTGTGAGGGAAGGAGTAGCAGAGACTGCAGCTTCCTTTTCCCATTCCCTTGCATTGCTTGGAAGTAGGAGGTAGAAGAGTGAAAGGGAACCTGGAAAGAAGGGAGTGATTGCAAATGTGTTCTTATTTCTCATTATCCTAGTCTGTTTAATTGGCAAGAAATGAAATTAATCTTTCTCAAGCTGAGTGTGTTTTGCCCATGATGATAGTTCCTAAGTGATCTCACTGTCTTTCTCTCTTCATTTTGTCTGTATTTTCTCCTCCATCCTGTTGATGGAGGGGGGAGTGAGAGAGTGATTTGGTGGGCAACTGGCAGCTAGCCAAGGTCAAGCCACCACAACCATTACGAAAACAAGAGAAGGATAATTATTATAATGAATTTTAATTACATATGTGAACACCCAGAGAAAAACAGACCACATGCCAACACCTCAATCTTAAAGCATTTGTTAAGCAGCAGTCACTGACTAAATCAATGGGGTGGGTTGTTGTCTATTAACCTAGGGCAGCATCCTACTTCTGTACTTCAGTAAGAAACAACGTGAATGATCAGATCAGCCATTTATCATAAGCAGCAGAATGAATTATTAAGCTTAAGGGACATGTTATACACTAGGCAAATGATGGTCAACATGTCTCAAAAATAAAATACCCGAAATGCAGAAATGCCAAAACATATCCCTAATTTAAGTGCATTGGCAGCATCATTAATTGTTTCCAGTTCCCTTCTGTTTGGCTTCTTTGCCTTGTAGTTTTCCCGAGTCCTTAAAACTGTGGAGAAATCAGATCGTACATCAAAACCTTCCTTTTGTTTCTCAAACTAGTGGAGAAAAAGTCAGCTGGGAAGGAAACTCATTATTCAAGCAAAAAACAGACATCAGCATACCCTGATCTCATTTGTGCCATTCCCTGTCAAGCTATAATTTGTCTTTTCCTATCTTCATTGTCAGCAGGGACTAGTTTCTATGCTAGAGGTTTTCCTATTCCTTGTGGAGCTTGATGCTTTCTTCTTCCAGCTTTTGGCATAAGTATACTTGAAATTTGCAAGGGGGACTTCCAAATTAGTTTTAAAATTCTGTCTTGTTGGGAATCCCTGGGAATGTGCCTCTATTTGCCAAACAGAAGAGTTCAGATAGAGCCACTAAGAGGAGCACAAAGAAGAAAGGAAATATTTGGACATCCTGGGTAGCTAAGATTCTAGCAGTAATCCAACAGAATCTGTAGAGGTGATCCTCAAGCTCCCATACACTTCTCACACTTCTCAGGTGGCTTTTGTGGTTCTGTGATAGACAAATCTCTTTGCTAACATGATCATCATGTTACATAAATGAAGGTTTTAAATGACAAGAATAGTTCTACTAAAAAGAACATTTTCTGATCAAGTTGGTTCTTGATCCAAAGGTATTTTCTATCCGTCTGCAGATTTTTAGCATGATGAAGCATTAGCAGGTGTATGATTAACATCTCTCATCCATTATGACAAAAATATGCATGCCCCCTATAATGCTTTTGTGCACTGGATTTTCTGTTTAACAGAATAGAGTCCACAAAACACAAGTCCAACTGCAAGTACAATGTCTTGAACAGTATCACGTACTCCTATGCTTCCCCAAAAGTAGTCTCTCAAAATATCATATTAACAATATAATATTATTTTGTCAAAGGATGTTGAAACAGGAAAAGACTCATTTTCCCATAGTTCACATGCAGAAATGTGATGTATTATTTGCATATACGCACGCGTCTGAACACACATACTCACATATGCAAATAATGACACGCTTCATTAGATTGTCTGCAACTGTCTCATTTTCCCTTTTAATTCACATTCGTTTATTTTTAAAAACTGAGATCTTTGCAGTAATATTCTGGAGTCTGAGTCCAGCAGCAGAGAGATTAAAATAGGATTGAGAAAAAAATGGTGTTAAAGTGATACCTACACTTCAATTAACAATTGACATCAACATAGTACCACACTTCAGTTGCACAATCATTAAATCAACATTGCTGTTACAAGATGGTTTTTTTTTTTCCTTTTACAAACATATAAATAAACAAACATATAAACATTTAAATATAAAGAAACACAAATTTACACCTGGGAAGCCTGATGAGAGTGTTTTGCTGACTTGGGGAACATGTGAACGAACAGTCAAAGAGCAGAAGCCGGGGCAAGGCTGTGAAAGGCAATGCTTTTTGGTGGGCCGTCTCTCAGCCAACCGAATACACTATCAGATAAAGGCAACCAGCAGGATTATACTTGGTCACATCTAAGATTAAACCTACTTAATACACGTCCTTCTGAAAGAAGATATTACAGCTAAAACCTTTAAGAAAGTAGACTGCTTAAATATTTAATCTTTCGTGTGTTTTGCATATAGCAATAGATGTAAGTTCTCCAAGTTCCAGTCAGAATTTTCTCATTTTAATTAAAAAAAAAAAAAACAACTTTGTACTGAGCATGTTTGCTTTAATCACACTTTCATCTCTTTGGGGGAAGTCAGTTAAAGGAAGAAATTACATTTTATTTTTGATAGGGATCAAAGGGGAAAAAATCAGTGCCACAACCACTATTTATAGCTTATTACCTATAACAAGTTACAAACTGTTACTTTCATCATAAGGTATTTCCAAAGACAAATATCTGTTTGACATTTTGTTTAATAAAGACAGTAATAACTGATTCTAATAGTGCAAATACAAATATTTAATATTTTATTTATAAGATATTATAAAATATTATAAAATTTATTCTGATTATCCTGAGTTTGAGTAATTTGACTATATGTAGTTGTATATATGCAGCAGGTTGACCTGCAAAGTGAGCACAATATATTATATACATATAGTTAAATACAAACACACATATATGTAAATATATAGATAGAATTGAAGAGTTTGAAATGAAAGAAACCTGTTTACTTCCTCAGTCCAGAACTTCCAAAAAGTAATTACACCGTGGAATCTCTTTCAAATTCCTTATAATGTTTCTGGGATGTGATAGAAAGAAAGGGGGCTGAGGAAGTAGAGGAGAGAATCAAAACAAGAACCTAACAACTTCTGCTCTAATAGCCTAGTTGGCAACTTTTAGGATACTACAGAAGGGACTGAGGTATTCTGAAAACGTTTGATAAACGTGACCTTTGAGAGACACTCAGAAGTGTTCCAAGTTGCAATCTTTCACTTTTAAAAATGCCTCACATCCTAATGTTGAAATCTGGATCCAGAGTCAAATAAAACTTCCAGAAGTTTGGTGAATTTGTAGTTTCACAAAGAAATAGGATACTCACCAGGCGTTTCAGTTCCAGGCTGATCCAGAGACCAGGCGACATTATTGTAGGTAGTTTTGGTTCAGAATGAAATAATTCACAATAGAAAATAAAAACCAACTCTTTTTACACTGAATGGTTTTGAAACAAATCACTACTTCTTTGTCAAAGCCCTAGTATTGTATTAAAGATGGAAAAATCCATCAGAAACTACAGTAGTTTTTATTGCAAATGACAGTGGATAAAAAAAAAACATAATTTTTATTTGCGAAAGTTTCTTTTAAAATGCCTTCTGAAGAGTTTGGACTCCATGTTTTCTTTTGGAAAAATAATAGTATTTCTGGATGTATATTACTGATATTTTTATCTAAGACAGTAAAGACTGAAAAAAACATCTTTCCAGGGCACACTCAATCTTCTTATAATCTTATAGAGGAAAGTGTTCAATGCTAGAAGAATAGTTCTAAGGGTACAATCAAAATCATTGATCAGCTTGGAATTAATAATAGGGATGATTATCTGGCATGACAGATTTATAGAGCTTCTGCTGCTTTCTGTTATTTTATGAGAATTTATGGGGATTTTCTGATGATGAACAAAGCATCACTTCTGAAAACACAGTTCAAACAACATAAGCAGTTGTGAAATCTCACAGACTTAAGCCTAAACTTCACGTAACTGGATGCAAGAAATGTCTCCCATGTCCATGTTTTCGGAGCTCCCTTTTAATCTTCTTTATGCCTTTTTTACCTCCATACTTTTTCAAATGCCTATCTATTCTCTTCCAGCACTTTTAACAAATGAAGGTCTTTTTCCCCCTCAGACCAAAGCTGTAACTCTAAGGCCTGCTGGAAGTCTTGATGAGTTAAATTTATATTTGAGTGCAAAATTTAGCTACACTGTTTTTATTTATAATTAATTATTCCTTGATAATACACAACGAACACAAGCAAATATTTTTCTTTCATTCTAGTATTCCTGAAATGAACAACAGAAAATGCTTAAATCACAAAGTTGGAGACATACATGTATGGCAGCAAGAATCAATTATTTATATTCTGCTTAAGAAACATTTAACCATTCATTCATCCTGAGAATACAGGCTAGTGCTTAAAGCACTAAACTGCATTATAGGAAGGAATAGTTTAGAACCCCTCAGGCAGAGGGAGCAGAATTATTTGGGGCTCTCCCATCCCCAAAAGCACTCAGAGCTCTCCACAGGGGGAACCATCAGCCATGCCAGAGAGTTGAATCACAGCCTTTTGCTGATTAGTTCTTTACTTCCACAGTTTTGGCTTTTTAGAGAAAAATTATTTCTAAAGTCAATTTGGAATTTGATTCAAACCAAAACGGTTCTGACTTTACATTTGTTTGGGACAAAAAAGGGTTAAATTTTATCTTTTCATAGGTCTTTTCAGAGGATCTTTTCACTTTTAATACAGATCCAGCCAAGCCAGCCGATAGTGGGAGGGCAGTGCTTTTGAGTTTTACTTTCAATAAATCATAATCGTAAACACACAATGTCTCCGTAGTGACCATCTATAGCAAAAAGTTCCAGGACTGCAAGGACAGTTCTGCAAAGACAGAGGCAGCTTCTCGTGGCTGTGGCACGGACCAGAACAAGCAGAACACGGCTTTGACTCCACCATGTGGCCTCACACCGGCACAGACGGCAAATTAAACACTCAGAACTGCTGCACAAGCCTCCCTCATTTAAGAGAAGAGAAACATAGTAATCCACTGAAATACTGTATTACAGTTTGCATGTGAACCACAGCTACAGAGGATGATGAATATTACATTAACAGCCAAGACAGCAACATATTTTTTTACTGAAGATAAATTTCTGCATCCATTATGGTCTCTGCAGAAAAAGAAATTGTAGTGCAATACAATTATTTTGCCATCTTTTAAACAAGTCTTCACAATTTCTTGGGATTCTTCAGATTATAGTATAGCGCATTTTTTACCCCAGGTTTCAGTGTGATACTTCAAAATAAAATCCTGGTTGCCCATGTAAAATTACCTAACAGTTCAAATACAACCAACAAGAAATCACTTGGATGAGTTCTGCCCTAATCAACAGCTGCTTCTGTTTTCATTGGGAGATGGACATTAAAGGCTACAGACAAACAGAGCAAGAAGTGATGAGTGGAAGAGCGCAGGGGGTGAGACAGTGAGGACCACAATCACAAGAAGAAAGCAGGATAATCAGAAGCCTATCTCATATGCCTGAAATATAAACAATGCAGAAAAAACCCAAACATCTGTACGCAGATGTAGAGCAATTACATACTCGGAAACACAGAGACACACTGTGAGTCAGCACAAAGCTGGAGTGCTGCTTGGATAAGGATTCTTTGGGACGATCAGTCAGGGAGGATGAGTGGTACAAGTATATTCTGTGCAAAACAGTGGCTCAGATGCTGAATTCTCTGAGATGGGTAGAATGACTTTCCATAGTCAATGAGCCAAAACCATCTGATCCAGGAGATCAACAAACAGAACATCTTGGTGGGCATCTGCTACAAATCACCACATCAAGAACCAGAATGGGGTTTTTTGGGGGGTTTTTTAGTGCTTTAGTGCTCATGGGTTATGCTCTAACCATATGGATATTTGGTTGGTTATAAGTAATACTAGATATTTCTAGTGTTTGCTGGGGATAGTTTTTCAACAAAGGTGCAGACCAGACTAATAAAAGTAGGATGTTTGCAGACATATAACAGGTCAAGGATGTAACAATCTGGCGATTTTGGCTGCAATGATTATCCATGAGATGGTGGAGTAGTCCCAGCTGGAAGATCTTGAGAGTAGTAAGAAAGACAAATATTAGAATAACTATCTTGGAGTTCAGAGCAGACTTTTCCTTGTTCAGGGGACACAAAGGCAGGAAGGATTCTGTGAGCACCAAATCACCAAAGGTTCAGGAGTGTTGGTTGATGCTCAAGGACAATTTATTTCCTCAAACCATAAGTCAAAAAAAAAAAATCCATCCCATTTATCAGGAAGTCAAGCAGATGAGGCAGATAGTGAGGTTTCCTCAGCTGGAAACTCATGTCTGAGCTCAAACCTAAAGGGAGGGAATGGAGGGAACAGTAACAAAAGAGAGAGAAAAGGCTGACAGAGTAAAAATCCTCTGCCACAGACTTTTCTTGCAAGGTCTGTTCTTCTAGGGAAGATTATATAACTACCAGAAGTATTTCTTCAATACCCATCCCAAACTAGTCAGTAAGCCCCTAAGGTATGCCCACTTGTCCTAGCAAGAAGGTTCTTTCAGCTATGGAGAAAGCCTTCACTCAAACCTTGAATGATCTGCAGACATTTTTCTCTCCAGTGAAACGTTCATTTTATCTGTGAAACGTTGCATACATTGTTCATTGTATCTATGAAACTCTCAGCTAGCTAGGATTACTAAACAAAGAGCATACTCACTTTGCAATTTGCTTTGTTAGTGTTCATGGAAGTTATACAATGCTACCTTGAAGATTTTATAAAACTAAAAGGCCTGGCTTCATATAAATATACTTGTATAACAAAGTAAGCCTCTTTTTCTTGGGGAGGTGGTGGGTTGGTTTTTAGAGCAAGATCCCAATCCTAACTTTAAAAGCCAGCACAAAAAGAATTATTGCTATGGGCCACAATAAACATTTTTGGTTGCAGGCATGCTGCTTTGTGCATTTGGGAAGACAGTCATAAACCGAGATGACGTAAATTTAATAAAATAAAGGATCTTCTGTTTATTTGAGCTTTAACATCATCAATACTACATTGGAAATATTTAGCCAGTCTAAAGCAAATCAATTGTGAACTTAAACCACAGTACAAGAGATTTTTGTTTTCACATTTTAACAATATGAAGAATACTTTTTCTTTCTTTCTTTCTTAATTAAGTAGGAAGATGCATTTTCTGTACTTCTTTCTTACCCCTCCATTTGTGCCATATTTGTACTATGAACATATATACAATCATATGGAGCACATGCCTCAAACCAGACACTTTAAATTTTGAAAGGATTCCTTTTAGGAATATCCTAAACCTCTTAGAAAGCAAAAGTGAAGGTTATAACTAGAAAGTTCTTCTTCTCACTTTGCTCAAATATTTGCTTTTTGAGAAAATAGTATACGCAACTACAAATGAGAGTACCAAATAGTACTGGAAGTTTTTGCTTTTTACTTGCTTGCAGCACATATATAATTTTCTTATTTTCACTTGCGGTTCTAATTTTAATATGGGCAGATACATTAAATATTAAAACTAACTCATACAAAATCCAGCTGAAGTCAGTTGGAAAAAAAGTGAAAGCAAGTAAGTAATCATAGACACTGACAAGAAGAACAACATTTTGGTTCCTTAATTTAACTGCTCACAGAAAACTCATCATCATTGCTTTCATCAAAGACCACATGATACGAGAGATCCCAAACTGTAAGAATATTGTCCCTCTGCTTTAGTTTTAATTTAGCCACTTATAAAAAAATTATCTCAGCATTTGGGTCTTGGGATGTTTTCCAGACTGTTGCTCAAAGCTCTTTTTTGCCTGGTTAATTAGAGCTTAGTCCAGAGCAGGGGAAAGGAGAGGAGGAGACCATCATTGCCCTCCAGGACAACTAGCAGCACCAGCTGTCGCACAAGCTGCTGGCTCTTGGCTCTCCAATTGCTCATGCAGAAGGAGAGTGCTTTGTTTTCCTTCACTGCTCCTCTCAACAGGGCAGTGTGATCAACTCGTTTCCTTCCCTGCCATGATGAATCTTCAGCCTGTGCTGCCACCTGCTCCAGCTCGTAACAATTATCCTGCTCACAGAACATCAGGTCCATTGTGCTTTCACCCCAAGTTGGGCTGAGGGCCTGGATTTCATGCAATTCTGTGCAGAAAACAAGGTTTGCTCCAGAAACTGCAGAAGAGTTGTTTCTGCATTCCTGAAGTCCAGTACCCTCCAGTAGTTAGCGTAATGCCCCATTTCAAGTCACTTCCAAACCACCACCTCCGCCACTTCTAACCAAGGACTGCAAGCAGGCAAAGAAGTGTTCTATTTGCAAAACAACAAAACAAAATACAACTTCCACCAACCAAGTCTAAGGAGGGAAAAAATATGTTAGAGTAGAAAAAAAACCAAAACACTCTGGGTAGTCATTTTAACCATGCTGTTAATGGAATGGCAATGCAGGCTTATGTTTGCTATTTGTGACAAAAAAAGAATAACTTAACAGGGAATTGCTCTTCCATTATAACTTTGAAAAAACGGCTAAGTAGAAATATATTTCCCTGCAGAGCTGTATCAAACATTTATGCTTTTACAGCTTTGCTCTTGTCAAACAATACAGAGCAGCATTCCCAAGTTCCACTTGATGGAGAAAAGCATGCTGTATAGATTGGCCTCAACACAAAAAATTAATGATATCATTGTAATTAATAAAACATTCACTAAAATCAAAATGTAAAATGGCTGCAATTTAATATAACCATGCTAATATCTCTGCATTTATTCAATTCCTTTGGTGCAGGACTCTGTGAGAATTTTAATGATGTAGACCATAGTAATCAAATAGACAAGTGCAGAAAAATGACATGTTTCTCTAAGCAGTCACTTTCCCATTCTAAGAAGATTCTTTGTAGTAGAGTCAGGTCTGCAGATTGAAAATCTAATGAAAACACTCTTTTTAGAGTTTCTAATTCTCACTTGAACAAATATTAGTGTTTATCAAAACAGAAGAAATATACTGATACAGTTTAACTGGGAAGATAAAATATTTCAGAACAGTAATGCACATACATTAGAGACATCATAAATAAAAGTACATATTTTTCTCTTTTACCCTCAGTACCATTGACAAAACCACTCGGAGATTTGGGAATTTAGCTGGCTTGTGAAAAGCTAAAATTTCCCTCTGGTGCGTTCGTGAAAAGAGTATTTCTTTCTAAAGGGGTAATCTGCTCGAGTTTCTGCAAAAGCTACTTTTCTGCATTCCTATCAGTTACCAAGTCACTAATGCTATTTCAAGGCTCATCATGTTGCAGATGAGCCCAGCAATAGATGCTGAGTCATTTCTGGTGCCTAATGCTCACCCCTGATGGTGTCACAGCATCGGGAATGATGTCAAGCAGGATTTCAAGAAGGAAGAAGTCAGGTCCCGCACAAGGCAAGGCAGCAGCAAGGCTCAGAGCACCACAGGTAAACATGCAGAAGGCAGCCAGGACAAGGGAGGAAGCCCCCAGCAGTCTCCCTGGCCAGCAGGTAGGTTTGTCTCATCCTGAGCTCTCCAGGAGGCCAAGTGAGTGACTGCAGCCCAGATTAGAGGCTATAAACCTTAATTGCACAGAATAGTTCAAAGAAGAAAAACTCCAACCTCTCTCTACTACTGTGCATATTCCTTTGGCTTGCTGAGGTCTGGCTAGAGCATTCCTTCTTTACCCCAGCCCTGCAAGTGCACATACTCATAAATATTGTCCCTTCTGTTAGATTTTTCCACAAACAAATATGACTCAGAAGCTTGGATTCAAATTTTCTCTCCTGTACACTTGTAGCCAAGGAGAGAACATAACCCAGAAGCTGCATATGGGAAGGATAACACTGTCATGGCCAGAAAACACGGGCAAGACCATTTCTTGCCTGCATAGAAACAAATAACAGTGATCCAGAGCCTCTTCTTGGGCTCCTTCTCTATTTCTGAGACACAGACAAGAATGTGAGCCAGAGTTTAAGATACAGCAAATTGCAGTTATGTTTAGCTGATGAAGCTTTGTTCTTTTTTTGTAACTGTTACACAGAAGGATGTGCCAATGATATAGCTCATGAAGAAGGAATAAGAGATGCTGTCAGTTCCCTAGAAGTGCTGCACACAGAAGATGAATGTATATAAAGACCTCACTCGGCTACAATCATACTTAAATCACCACAAATAGGAAGTGTGTGATCAGAAAGCTTAGTGCTGAAACTCTGCCAAAGAAAATGGAGTTGTCAGTATGACCACTAGCAATTACTTGGCTTTAGATCAATAGATAACCTTGGTACTTATCTGATCACCGACAATGTTTAGTGAAGCAAACCAAATTCAGGCACAAACATCCAATATATAGGGAATAGACCCTACTTATACTATACTAGTGGAGCTCGCTACCAAATTCAGTGGAAGCGGAATGCAATTTGCCAGATGCAACTATTACAATATTTGCCTTTTGTTTCTCTGCAATCAAAAGTAGCTTAAAAATATATTATCACACCTTCGATTTTAACTTTTCCATGCAGTTTTTCACTAATTTATTATTGGCACTAGTAGTATTTTCTTCCTAGCAAAATCCTATTTGATTTCCATTATATCCATTATAGAATAATCTTGTGAACGCTGAGAGCAGTAGTTTGGTGAGTTTACCTACCACAGTACATTTGATATGCTCTAATCTTTCTCCAACCCAACTATATCATTTGGAGGTTGTGATTTCACTGGGGCAGAGACTCTATGAAGTGCCTTCAGACAAGACCTCCAAAGTGTGTTATCACAAGAAATCACTACCAATAAGACATTTCCTTAAATTAAACTTTAGTTTGATGGCTAAAAACCATAAAAATATTGGAATAATACTGACAATTTTCTCAAGAGTTCTGCATCTGATTGAATTAAAAAAAAAAAAAAAGCAATTTGTAAAATAAGGTTGTATCATGTAGTGAGCTAAGGATGAAAAGCTTTAAACTTCAGGCTTCCTACTAAAAAAAAAACCAAATATTTGCAAGCAACATGATCCATCATGTCTGCACAAATGCAGGAATTACTTTAATGCCTCTAACAGAAGGGCAATTTAAAGGGAATTGGGTTTGAGTACTCCTCCTCCATTAGATCCCAGCGTGAAGTATAACTTTTATCCAATGCCTGATTTGTTTAAATGCTGAATGATTCATGATGCAGAATAATTTTGTGTCAGGAAAGCAGAACCCTTTTTTATTGCTGTGACTTGATAATTTAGCCAAAGGATAATTTGAGTGGGTTTGTTTTTGTTTTGGTTTTTTCCCCTGGTGTTCTAAATGAAAATCTGATATCAATAATCTGAATCTAGGAAGTATTTAATTTTAAATACTGAGCGTTAATGCACAGTTTTTAAACTAGTTATCCTTGTGCACTACAAGGTGCCCGTGCAGTGTTGTCTTTCTTTGGGATCATTGATATTTAAAGCTGTCTTTGCAAGCTGGAACAGAAAACAGACTGTTTTCTGTATTTTTCCATATTAAAAAAAAAAAAATCTGTATATTACGCTGCTTTCACAGATCTGCACAGTTTAGCAATGCAGAGCAAGACCCATCTTTACAGGAAAACAAGATTTTTCTCAATTGGCAGCAGTCATATCCTAGATCTTTGGCTTTACAGTGATGTCAACCAGATCCTATATGCTGGTTTGGAATAAAAATGTTTTCCATAGGCTTTTTTTTTCATTGCAGTCCTTACTTAAATAGCAAAAGTGACTTAGGTCTACAGGCATCAGACAACTGCTTTCCAGTTGCAGCACTCATATTCTCAGAATAAATTGTAGCAAGTAGTTTTAAGCTGACTGCATTATTTCAAAGACCTCATCTTGCTGCACATGCACAAATATCTTTTTTGAAAACCTCTAGGTCAAGAGGTTAATTATGCCAGACAGTGATTTGTAAAAATATTAGAGTATAATGCTACTCAATAGTTGGAAAAAATGCCTAAGCTTGCCATCCTTTCCAGTCCAAGGGGCTAAATATGGCAGGGTGAGATTCATCTTTTGTACACTAGCCGTGTCAACAAAGCCACACAGACTTCTTCAAATGGAGAGGGAGAAATACCCTCAGAAAGTGATTTCTCCTATTTGCATTTTTAGCACAAACGTAGACTTCAGGGAGCTAAAACTGGATCAGAGTCATCTCATTAACAAGTAGATGACAGGACTGGAATTATGTAGTCACAACTTCAATTTACCTAAAAATTCACTCTCTCCCTCTCCTCTATCTATAAAAATACCTGTTTGTAACAGAATATCTCTGGAAAATGTATTATATTCTTTTCTCGTTAGCATCTAGATCATTACAAACACTTCTTTCCTTCCTTAAACAGGACAAGTAAGTCTACAACATTTTATTACCTGCAGACAGATTTGTATTCTGGATCATGTGAAGTGTGAGGCAGAACCATTTTTGCTTGAAGTAACTTTGTTGTTACTTGAAGCAAAACAAAGTGTTGTTACTTCTGCAGAGGTATTTTTTGAAATTACAGAAAAAAACCCTGACATTCACTACGTTCACACAGAGATGAAAACATGACCAGGAGAATAAATCTTTTGATAGTCCATTGTTCAGACAGTAGAAGACACTGGAAGCTGCCAGAGGCGAGGCAGGTTTTTCTAGAGACACCGAGTGCAACATGCTCGCCAAAATGAGCCCAAAGGCTTCCTCTCCCACTGACCAAGCTGCCACTTGCCCATCCACCTCCACATGCTTCTGCTGTTGTGGACAACCTCTGCAGATGAAGACGATCCCAGCACCTTTCCAAGGAAAACTCTTCCAGTGCCTGTAAATGCGACGGCATTACCAAGGCTGGTGCATTTACAGTGTTCCTGAGACTTCTTAAACCGCTCCCAAGATGAGCACAGTAAAAGCCCACATGAAGAGGTTAAATTACAGGCAGCATTCTTTCATTTTTCATTGCTGACTGAAGAGTAGTTAATATGTTACCATTGCTGGAAGAGATAGAGGAAAACTCAAGCAATATTTTCTCTCCAAACCCTTGCATAAACAGGTCAATCTCCAGGACAATCTGAATTTATTGGTAGAGCAAAGTAGCATGCTTGAGTAAGCTTGCTTACTCACACCAATATAGACGTTTTAATCTAGAATTCTGCAATCCTTGCAGGATGCACTTATTCTATCTGCTGGTTCAAAGCCATCACCAGATAGTTGTTTTGCACATAGAGAGGGGGTTTTTTTTCTGGAAATGGAAACTCTTTGCTCACCTGCAAAGGGATGAAGAAAAATAATAGAAGGTCATTTCCTTTTGCAAAATGTTGACAAATATTTTTAATCAAAAATTTTTTCCCAGCCAATAAAACTTTTCCAGTTTCTTCTAATATAAATTCTAGTATAAAAACCTCTATCAATATTTGCTCCTTCTGCCTAGGGTGCTTCTGTTCATGCAGCAATTAACCTAAAAATGAATAAACCCCATCTAAAGCCTTAAAAATTGCAAGTTTATTTCTGTTCTATACTGATTCTGTTTCTATACAGAAATGATGACTAGAGTATTGCATGGCAAAAGCACGGAACTACATGGTCTTCACTATGGTTAGGTCAATAGTTATGTGTTGGAAGTTTGCTCAGGGAATATTGCTGGGGACAGAAGCCATTGCTTCATGCTTCTCTTGAAGTCACCTGTTGTCTTACTGGGATTGTTGTTGGCCAGGTACTGATTTCTCTGGCAGGAGTAATTTGGGAATTGAACAACCAGTAAAACAGATGTTAAGGGACTATTGCTAAAGGCTATTTTAATACTAATAAGGAACCCACACTAAAGCCTATCCATCCTCTGGCCTTTAAAATAAGTGATGTGGGATAGCCTTTGTTAAGATGTTTCTCTAAGTCCAATGCATTCACATTTTCCTATGTGAAATTATCTCCAGACTCCATTAATGAACTTGAACTGAGGTTCAAGGTTCAATGGCTGGACGGCTACGGATCGGCCTGGATCAAAACTGGGGTGAGGAGTCTGCCAATAATTAACTGTTTAAGTGATTAAGGCACTGGTTTGTCCTTTGGCTTGCTGGTTCACCCCTACCAATTCAGCAGAACCATGGGCAGAACCATGGCCTTTTGAAACCAAAGTCTGAGAAGCCTGGCAGGCTTGTGTTATACATGTGACACATGGAGTTTCACATCTGGTAGGACATGCAAAGTAAATTAATGTTCTTTGTGAAGAGTCAAAGTCATTGTTTAGTTCAGGTGTAGTATTTGCCATTCTCCTAGTCTAAACTACTTTTGTCTCTGTGGAAACAGAGACATTCTTCCTCACTTTTGATCTGAAGGCCACACAGTTACCAGAGATGTTACTTACTTAGAGAAGAATTGAAACACATGTCTGAACAAGTCATCTCCTAAAGTGACACAACTATCATTCAATTTCTTCAGCACCAATTTCAAAACTACAGAGCAGGTGCACAGAAGTGGACACAAGTCAGCCATGCACCGGATAAAACCCCCATTTATTTCACGCAGTCGGAACCCTCTTTGACTATTGTCCAGTTCCTGGAGCTGGTTATCCAGTGCTGATGACTTCAGACAGGACTGTGAGCTTTCTACCAGTGTGTAGTAGAAGAAAATAGGATTGTCCAAGCTGTTCAAGGTCAGAAGTCTACACTGTTTTACACACTTCTCAAAGACAGACTGCTCTGTCCTCACAACTTAGCCTGAAACACCTATGATTGCTGAGAAATTCCCTGAGCAAAAAAACTCCTACAGCAGCTTCCCTTTTGCTCAGTGTTTGCTAACACTCACTTGAATGCGAAGTGACTATTCATTTCAACCATGTTTACAGCTCTTATGATTTTTTATATATGAGCATTCACACAAACAGGCCTTTTGTTCACACAAATGCTTGCTGAAGGGCTATTTTTCATATGAATACCCGCACTCAGAAAGAAACAAGGGTATTCACTCAGAGCAAAAACAATTGCTACCTGTTGCCGTTTGTTGGTTCCTACTCACATATTCTAAAAGCTGCCATCATGCATTTTACGAAACAATATGTGGAAATTAAATGGCCAGTCACAAGCAAAACCAAAATGTCAGTGGATTCTGGCACTTCTGCTTCGACTGAGTAATATCTCATGACCAGCTCTGTTGACTTTAGTGGAACAATTCAAAATAAAGAATTACTCCACCGGGTAAAGCCACAGAATCTAGCCAAAACCAGAAAATAACTGTAGACTGCATGCAAACAGCAGCAACTCATGCTCTGTAGAAAATACGTAAGGATTGGGGAGTTTGGGGTTTTTTGGGTCTGTTGTCTTGGGGTTTTTTTTCCCAGAATGTTAGTCTCATTTTCTAATCATTTTCTATGCAGCAGCAAAGCTTTGTAGATTCACAAAAAATTCATCTGCCATAAATAACATCACAAGCTCTGTTATCCTTCCCTTTTTTCCCCCAAGGGATAACAATCCTTAAAACACCAATGTCACCTTCTGCCACACTTAAGGTTTATATGAAACTAACTAAAAGCGTTAAACAAAGGATGCAAGTTAGTAAATTACAGGATTTGAGATGTAACCTGTTGAAAAATCTCATTCTATGGTGAAAGAAATCCAGAGTCTGATGCTGCAAATGAGCAGGGCATCTGCAACCCCTTACTTAAGCATTTGTTCCCTGCACAACATCCCCACTGCAAAGGCTCCTGACTGCTTTTTCTTACAGACCAAACAGTCTCCATGTAAAAAAGATAGGATTATGGAAAAGTCAGTTTTGCACTTTGGGAATATTTTTCACTTTTTACCTTGGAGCCAAGTAAATCACATGTTACTTCCAATCTTGTTTTTCTGGTACTGGAGAAGAAGATTATAAACTTCTTTTCTCAGCGCCTGCCTTCCTGTCCCATAGCCTTCTGGTCCTCCTGCAGCCTCACTTTCCAGAAGTATTCACCTCCAGCTGGTCCTGCTTACACCCAGTGAGCAGACAGTGACTGCACGGAGAGCTACACCTACACACTCCCACAGTTCAATAATCTGTTCTGTCTTTTCTTCCCATACAGATTTCCTGTCTTTCCTTTCTAGAGCCTTTCTCAATACTCAATGGAGTGAGTTACTTCACAAGACACTTCCTACTCTTCCTCCCAGCTGGTCATGCCTGTGCTCCCCACTCTGCAGCTCTCCTACACCCTGCCTGTGCTTTGGGGGTACCCAGGCGTGTCTGATGAGGGTACCTTACAGTAGGATATATCCTGTTGATTGTGAGATAATTTCAACACAGTCACAAAAGCATGGAAAATTAGGAAGAGTTTGAGTTTTGCTGATTCCTCTAAAAATTGTAAAATATAATCAGTTTTAAAAGCCTAGCTTTACCACATTCCCCACATGACCATAAGTAAATGGATAGACATGCCTGTGTTTGATATAGAAGATTAAGTTTAATCAATCTTTTGTGCTAAGAGAAACATCGTGGGTGTGGGGAACACGATAGGTGCAAGTATGGTACTAAATTTCAGCCTTCTAAAACCATGAGTTTAACTCCCTGCAGTTGCCAGATAACATTTCTGAAGTTGTTGAGATATTAAAAGGGTGGCAGTTCATTATGAAGCCATTTATATTATGTCAGACTGTTAACAAGATTTGTGTTATCTGTACCATGCAACACGAAGGCTGCTGCAGAATCCCTAATAACTTCTTACTATGCATGCCAAATTGTTGGTGCAATTGGCAAAGAGAGGAAAGGAGTCAGAAGATTATGTTAGTAACAGGCTACATGAGCTGAGAGCCAAGTTACCCAGCCCTCTTTGTGCTGTTGCTTGATTAAATTCATACTACGTCATTAACCCATCAAATATTCAAATTATCGCAAACTTCAATATTCTACTAAATTCTTGGAGTTAACAGAAGTCAAGGTACATGTACTTCTGATTCCAAACATGAAATTGTATTTTTTTTTATGTGTTTAGCACACTTTGATCTACACATATTTAACCAACAATTCCTTGCAGGACAATACAAATATATTAAAAACTACAGTCTACTGCTACTGCTACTGTCTATACCTACACATGCCCTTTATGAGATAGTGTCATCTTAAGAATAACTTTTAGCCATTCTTCTCTTGCTCCTACCTCTCCACTATTGCTTCTGAAAGACGTCATTTGTCACCAACTTCCACTGTCTGCAGTCATTATTTAAAGTGTTAAGTGCATTACAGTGGGACCCTTCAGAAGGTGATAATATATCAGCAAGGAGGCAATATATTGATAGTTAGAGAAACTGAAACTTAAGGCTAAATGGAGCTGACAAGCCATTGCTAAAATTATTTAACTCTTTTTGAAACAGAGATCTTGTGAAGTTGAAATCCTGACAGTGAGCATTATCACCATAAAGGCACTTACAGAAATGTTGTGTTTCTTATACATCTTGTGCTTTCAAAGTGACATCTTTTAGGATTTAAAAAGCCACACTAAATATGGTTTAGGATACTCAGCACTTTTCAAAATTTATCTCATAGAAGGGAAGTTAAAAACTTTACATGCTAACTTTCCAATTTAACGGCACAAATTGAGCTAACCAAGAAAGAATGGCAGGCGCAGAACACAGCATAGGCACAAGGAAATTTTCCAGAATGAAACGTAACAATAATCAGTCAGATTATGCATGGGGATTTCATTTACAATTTCCAAGACAAAAAACAAGGTGATATGAGCTGAAGGATGAAAGTTACTAACTTAGAGGTAAGACTACACTTTTGAATGTGAAGGCTTACATCCCTTCTAGACGTCCTGTCCCAGACGAAGGAGACAATGCTGAGCTACAGCTAGTTACAGATTTTCACCTCCAAACCACCAACAGGTATGATATCTCCAAGAGGAGTGAAAGCAGTGCCAGACCCACAGCACTCATGCCTGTGCTGAGCAGATTTAATAGCTTGAAATTGATTCCAGATAGATTGTGTCATTAACATAAATGTGACTTGTAGCCAAGAGAGGGAGACAGAGGCACTATGTCACAGCCCCACACAGGCTGGAAGAACCACTTAGAGACAGCAACCCAGCACCCTTTGTGGTAGGAGAGGTGACAGTCAAATTATATAACCTGGAGAAGAGTGTCCCGACCACACCAGGTCCTTCTCCTGTGCTCTTCAGGATGTCAGTCATTGCCATCTACTGATTTGTAGTTAGAAACTTTTATGCAGACTACAAGTTTAGCAAAATCTACTTTGCTGCCAACCTGATCACCAGTCTCATCAGACCGTCAATGTTCCTGAGGATCTGATTTTTATACATTCAGCATGCGCAGAATTGACCAAGAATCATCATTGCTCTTCCCTGTATCCGCCATGCCTGATTTCCACTGGCTTAGGTTCTCCTTCTGAATTTCCACCACCTACTCCTCAAGAAGCATTTTAAACTTTTGGAGGTTTGCAACATGCAGAACAACAACAAACAACAAATTTAGGGTTTGCAACAAAACAATTACTGGACACTTGATTATAGCTGGGCTTTTTGTTAATTCCCAGTTTCACGTAGAAGACTTTCAAAACAAACTTTACAAGAAGGTTTTTTTCAAACATAGTATTGACATTCACTGTGTTAAAGAGAATGGAGATGTTAAAAAAAAGGTTTTCCTAGCTTTTAAAAAGTGTGTCATATATTCTAAAGCCCAGCAACCACATTCCCATATATACATAAAGAAGGATTTGTCTAATAAAACCCCAACATGTTGCCTCAAAATCTAACTATAAACAGCAAGGAAGTAGCTGTCTATATCACCACTCAATATGACACTGCCACAGTGATATTTGAAGATTTAGTAGAAACAATTACATTCTATAATTATTGTTGACTTTCTGAATACCGCCTTGATCAAAATCTTGATTTGAATTATTTATTGGACACAGTGAATAGCCCAATGTCAAAGCTAAATGAAGATTCTGTTTTTAGACTGTGGCTAAGTCTTCTTTTTACAGCTCAGGTTAGAGTTATAAATTCCCGTGAATGCCTATAGATGAACATAGCATAGCATGCTTGACCCAGAGGTCCTTGTAACTTTTAAAGCTGTAAGTAGGTCTGAGCTCTTGTTTCAGCGACCTGGATTGATGTAGTTATATTGGAGTTTCCTAGACATTTTCACATGCTGCAAAATACCTGTGGGAGGTCCCTCCTCTTTCCCTGGCAAAAGGCTAGAGAAAGTTTCAAAGAAAAACACTCTTCCCACCCATCTTTAAGCATTCACACTCAAAAGTCTGGAACCTAAATCATTAAATTTTTTCTTCTGGTAGTCTTCATTTGTATGAAGCTTAGATAACTTTTTTAAAAATTAAGGTCTGCTTTAAAAAATTGTATTTTAAATTTAAATTTAAAGTCACTAAGAAGTTTTTAGCACTTTCACTCTTCTGGTACAGTTGTAAAAGTACAACTTAGTTCATCACGCCAGTTGGTTATATTAGTATAAATTATATATTAGTATATTGTCTTCAGATGTAAAGGTAAAAAGTTCCTAAACCAATGAATTGCGGATTCCACTGGTTAGCTGTGCTGGTAGAAGACATACATAACCCAAACCTAACAATAGCATACTGCTGAAACTCTCAGTTTTCAGCATCATGGAGATACTTCTTTTCAGTATTAAGAGGGAAAAAATAATAATAAAAAAGGACAAAACCCCCTGGAAGGATTGTGTTACTCAGTATTTTCTTGCACAGCTGCTACAGACTTTGCGTAACATTATTATAGTAACTTAAAAAACATTGATCATGGATCCACCACTTTCTGTAGCGTGTGCTAGGCTCACAGGATAACCTAGCCAGAGTGGAAAGTGAAAGTAGTTCCAGAAATTCCTAGCTTCTCTTAATTAGCAGAAAATGGATTATCCTTTACCCAACTTTAGTACATAGAAATAATTCCCCCATCCTGTAGCCCACTCATCGCCACATCTCTAAGCGTTTGTTGCTTTAAATGGTAAGTAGGAATACAGCCATTGAGAATATCTGAGTCTTTACACACTGAAAGGCAAACTGGAAAGGAATCATGGAAAAGAAGAATGAAGAGGTACGTAAGTGACAAAATATAGTCCTAGCGAAAGTTGTGAGAAGTTACTAAAGGCTATCAACACCTGTGTTCTGTAATACAGTTTCTAACCAACACCTCCTGCAAAGTAGGTGTGTTGTTGCCCTGCTTAAAGCAGGAGCAAAATTGTACCTGTGATTTTATATATAAATATATATATATATATTCTATCTATCTATCTATCTCCATGAATACATTAATACAAAGCTGTCCAGTCTCCGAGTTGATTTTGGGTAGGCAATGCCTAAGGCAGAAGCCAGGTCAGTGTACTATCAGTAGCTTTAAGCCCAAATAAATAAAGTGCTTTTGGAAGAGGCGCTCAGGATGCAGGTCTGTCCATAAAAGTCATGTAGAAATGGAATAAATCAGATTTTACTGACTTCAGCGAAGGCTTTGGATCAAGTTCATAAGATAACTCACTGTGTATTTCATAAGGTTTGATCTTCTGTTTTGTTGTGTTTGTACGCTTTGTTCTCTGAAGGATGCCATTGCCTAAGAAAACCTAGTACAAACCCTAGATTTCTAAGTTTTTGACTGGGCATCCAGTACAACAGAAATTTTCCTCTTTAATTAAAGAAAGCTTCTCCTTAGTTTGTAACTGGAAGGTAATTTTTAAAACTCATGTATTCAAAAAGAAAGAAAAATGTGAATGGTAGTTATCAATCTTGAATGAAGTCTCCAAAATAAAAAAACACCAACTAGTTATCCTGTGCATTTTCTTTAAATACTGCTGGCAGCTTTCCTGTAGCTGAGTGTATACAATTACATTTAAATTCTTCTTTCCATATACACAAAAGCAGATGATACTTTCCCATCTAAGAAATCCTGACTTGATTAGTGAGAATGGTGTGATTTTGATGATGTGTTTTCCAAAGGCATCTTTCAAGGTCGCTATTCAAATCTACAGATTCTTCAGGACTGCTGACAATGGCCTGCAAAGAAAGTATTCCTAGGGATTTAGATTATATGCACTACTTATCATGAAAAGAAGCAGAGGAAGAAAGCTATCACAAATCCCTGCAGGCCCATCTTTCCACATGCCTTCAGCAGTAATTTATTACATGTTCCATGCCTTATCAGGTGCTCATTTGTAAATGATAAAGAATTTTGAATGCAATACTGTGTACATCTCATGTGTACATTTCGTTGCTCATTCATTAAAGAGTAAGATGGATGAGAGTGAATCCATAGATTGTGCTCCTATCTGCTCTCAGCATTCTTGTTTTGAGGATGAATGAGGTGTAAATGTTGTGAAGCAGAAGGAACACTCTTTAGTAATCCATTAACGTGCAGGATTATGCCTTCCCCAAGCAAGTGAAATGACAAGTGTGTACTTATTTTACTCAATGACAAGAAATTGAACTGACATCAGACGTGTTCCCTCCTTCATGTTTTACCTGCACCAATAAAAGCTGAGTGGACTGGTATATTAACTAAAAATCAGGTTCAATTGTTTTAGATACCCAAAGTGTATGTATTAATCATGTTTATCAACAACCTGACATCTGTGATCATTCTCAATCGCTGGAATGCCAGGTTTAGTGACATTCACTACCAAATGCACATCAACAAAATGATATTTAGTTGTTTTAAAAAAATTAAGCAGAAAGTGTTGAATGTGTCAGTGTTAAATTTCTTCTATTGTGAAAATCTAGCAAATTGACTCTGGTTTTGCAACTTCTCTGCAAATGTGTCATGTAAAAACATAGTTGGGAAGTCTTTGGATACAAATTAAAGTAGAAATTATTTCATCACAGTTTTGGCACTATTGCCCAGGTTATAGCTTGAATATTTTCCATTACCACTTTAACTGAGAGAGAAAATAGAAATATATACATCATAATCATGCCAGAAGTTCATGAAAACAAGGAAAAGATCTGGTCAAGGGGCTAGGAAGTCAAATGCCTTCTACCTCTTGAAGTATAACTGAAGATTCAAAGTCTGTTGCTCAACCCCAAATGAGCAGTCTGTATTTGGAGGAGGAAGGCAGGCTTTTGACAAACAAGTAGCTCTGGCAAGAGAGCTTTGGGGAGAAAAAAGGCTGAAGCTGGGAGTAAACCTCCTCCATTGCCCTCACAGGTTTGATCAGGTGAATTTTGCCACCTGTAAAGAAACTCCACAGTTCTTAGTTTCCTAATAGGCATAATAAATAGCTAGGGCTGACAAGGGCTACTAGACTAGACATTAATATACTCACCACGCCCTGCGAGTCTTTGCTGGACAAGCAATTGCAGTCCAGATGGTGAAGGGTTGGTCTCCATTGCTCCTTGGAGTGGGCTGACCCTTGATGTTGCTGAGTTGGCAGCTTCCTATTCTTTGTTTTCTCTCTTAGGATTTTATGCTTTTTCATGTCAACATTTTTCCTCTTGAGTCTTTGAACTGCTGCCTATCCCCATCTCAACAATATTACCTCTGCAGTTTTACCTTTCTTATCTCACATGGCTGCAGGCTACGTGCTTTCTCTCAGCTCTCTCACGACCTAGCAGTCTGCTTAGGAGTGTACACCAAGGTTATGCAGCTGAGCTGAATCAGAATCGGCCTTGGATCATAGGCAGCTCAAACCAAAGAGGAGAATGACAAGGGCCAGAGAACTCCAAGAATTTGTGTGCACTTAATTAGGAACTCTTTAAGTATGAAGCAAACAAAACATTAGGAAAAGTAAAGGGAAGAGGAAAAGATCCCCATGGATCTCAGCGCAAGGACTGTACTTTCAGGGACCTTTCCCCTGCTCTCTTATCCTTGGTTTCTTTCCCCAAGCTAAACCCAGTGCGCAGTGAAATGAGAATGTGAAGAAATCACCAGGAGGAGAAGACCTGTCTAGCCCTGAAACTGAACTCTGCTACGTGACAATAACACCAGTTAATGATCCAGTTACCACATGGTTCCCAGAGCATGCTTAAACAAACTAGACCAACGCATCTCCCACGCAGCCATATAGTGGAGCTGTGAGGACAAAGAAAGGCCACTTTCCAGAGTCACCTTCCCTACCTACCCCGGAATTACTACTGTTCTATCTCTGATGTTTCCAAGACATACACTGAGCAAAGGGTTTAGTCCTTTGAAGAGTAGTACTCACCAGGCGCCCTCAGGTGCAAGTGTGTGATCTGCTTGTCCCTTTCAGTGCGGCCACCACATCTCATGTTTTGAGTGACAGCTTTACTCTGGTCCTGCCCTAGAGACCAGGTAAGGCAAAGCAAGAATAAGATACAACATGACCTGTGCATCCTCCCACTGTTGAGACATTCAGTCTTGGCATACTGACAGTCACAAAAAAAAGAAGGGCCAAAAATTTCTGCAGATTTACCCTCATTGCCGGGAGCCTTTACACAGTGATCAATAGACATATGCACACTCATATAATAAACCCTTCTTATTTATCCAAGACACATACAGAATTCTGTGTGTTGATGTGGTAGAGAGCTACAGCAGCAGTACTAGGTCACCAAGAAGTTCTCTGCCTTTAGGAAATTTGAGAGTCAATGGATTCTTCTGTGAAATGGACATGGCTTTTGGACCATGGATTATCCTGCTGACACACTGGCAATATCTTCAACATATTTGACCAGGAGCCATTGAATTGTTTTACACTTTAATGCGTAAGAAAATTATGTGCTCTTTCTTAAATTACCATTTACAGCATCATTATTTTAAAAGATAACTTCTTGTTATTAATGTCTTCCGTAGAAGAAACTTAATGATAAATAAGGTCTCTTCTATTTTTCTCTTGCACTAATTGTTTTTTTAATTTCTAAATAGTCAAAGTCCTCTAACTTATCCTCATTAAGACAGATTTTTAATTATAGTTGCATGCAAATACAGTTGCATGCACCCACCCCATTATAAATTTGACCCCAGGAACTTAAACTCTTTCATTATTTATGTAAGTAAGCTTTTCTTTAGGTTCTAGAAAACTAATTACATTTTTAATTATGAATATCAATATTTTGTTTTTCCATATGAATATACCAGAATTTCATCCAGTTATAAAATCTGCAAGTTACAATTAACACATCTATTTATTTACAAAAAGAAAGTTGGATGTGTTTCAGATTTTGCACAAGTTATAAAAGCTGATGTTCTGGACTAAGAAATTAGACTGCACTGTATTAATTATTTAGTTCAATGATTTGCATTTCACACTTAAAAATAGATTATTTCACTTTCTTCTCTCTTACCAGCCGTAGGTGTTCTACTCCAATCTGGTGCCTTCCCTGACTAGCAAGCAAAGTAAAATGAAAAACTCAGGAAGTATGTTAATGGAACAGAACTTGCCTTGAGTACCTCATAATTTTATAGAGCTGTAAACAACATTGCCATTCTTGCTCTCCTTTTTCTCAAGGTTAAACCCATATGTCAGATTTCTTTGTTCCCTCAAAAAGCAGCATTACACATCAGCACCCAAAAATGACCCAAAGGGCACTGGTCATGCTTCAGCAGGAGAACCTGTTGATAGAAGTTTGTTTTACATTTTACTGCTTCTCTTCTATGTTTACACTTTAGAAATAACAAGCAAAAGATCACAACTCCGAAACCACAGTGAAATAAAACATTAATAAGAATAATAACCATAGATCGTGAGACGATGCAGTATCTTTAAGGAATCTCAGAAGTGCCTTGTTTTTGCTCCGAAGTCCTTGTGACTGTGATTCACTCCCAGACAGAACCAGACAAAAAAAGACAGCTCTCTGCCTTAGGTGCCAAGGCTCAGTGAGTTACTTAGTTGTCTCACAGCCAAAAAAAGTACCTTTGCTTTTAAAGCAGATTCTTAAAATACAGACTCAGCTGATTCACATCCCTGTTGCTTGTAATTGTGGAAAGTTAGTCATGTTTTCACTGCAGTTTCCTGACCATCTCAAATTATGATCCTCATAGGACAAAATTACTTCAGTTGAAACAGCAAAATTAAGGAAATAGGTATCAAATTTGTGACGCGTGTACGCTCTGTCATGATACCAAGTGTCCCTCCATCACCTGTTCAACCCATAGAGCCCGATCCAAGCCTTCACTGAATATCTGAGATAGACAGGCCTAAAGACAACCTGAGAACCCCTCCCTTCAAGCTCTACTCTGTCATGATGGGAGCCAAAATCATGTGGAACCCTAGAACTGCACTGGAAAGTTGGGGTCTCTAATGTCTTTCAGAAGAAATATCTTTTGCTCTGCATAGTTTTCATTGACAAGCAAAGACAACCAAATGTCTTTTCTGGGGGAGGAATGTGCCATCCAGACTGATCTTCCTAGTTTTGTTCGAGTTTTGCAATAGTACAAGATTCATAATTTTGTGTTGAACTACACCTGGAGTTTAGCAGATTTTAATTAAATATCTTTTGAATTTTACTTTCTATATATAGATTAACTTGAGTATAAAACTTAAAGGAAACTTGTCAAGTGTATTTGCGATATAATATTAGGTCTTGTTTTACTCAGTTAGTGCAGAAAAGTGAGGCAAGTGTAATTCACTGACCAAGGAAAGAGCCAGGGTAATGGCTTTCTCTAGAATTTTGTGTTCAGGAAAATACAACAGTCACATATGGAAAGTCAGAGTTTGAGACCTAAAGATCTCCCAGTCAGATAATATTTGCATTAATCACTTCACTGACTTTTAATTTTTCTTGTTCTGAAAATACATGCAGGTATAAAAATGTAAATGTGGAGATTCCTGACAAACACCATACTACACAATGCCAATTAAAAAGGAAATTAAATTGTACATGAAGCAGAAGAAAATTCCTTGTGACATTATACTGGAGGGAATGATAAAAGAGCTATAATCACATTATAGAAAGAGATGTAAGTTTTCTATTTTAAATATGATGAGAATGAGACATTAAAACCTCGGAGATGGATGACACAAAACAGAAAATAAAATTAGGTGTACTCTAATCTAACATAATATTGAACGCTGTTATTGTGGTATGACTATGTATTGCATACAAAAACTGAAGTGACCAAAATGTAAATAAACTATGATTTACATGATTTACTGATTCATTCTGTGTCCTTGGACAATTTGTTTAAGGACCAGTCTTCAGAAAGGTTGAACATGTGAATGTGAGCATGTACTTCTGCTTGCTCATGTAACACATGATGGAGGGCAAACCGTCACAGCAAAATGGCCAGTTATTCCCTGGAGCTGTGTGAGAGTCCACTTGAATCAAAAGTGAGTAAAAACCCAGGATTTGTCATCCTACCTATTTTGCAGAAAAATCCAATCACATGGGCAGACTGTGGTAATGAATACTTCTAGTCAGCTTTCATTTGAAATGTTTCCATTTTATGTGGAATGTTGTGGAACATCCCTGATTAGGTACTCCACAGTTCCTCCTTCTATTAAAAATAGCTAAGTATCTTATTATTCTTTGACTAGCTCTTCATGTGATCCAAGTTTGTTTTCTATATGTAGAGAGAAAGAAACCCATAAATACCCAGAATAACACCTGTGTGCAGCAGAACTTGGTATCAAAATAGATAAAGTTGATGACATCATGCCTAAAGAAGAAAAAAAATTGATGATATGTGAGGTATTTCCCTGTCTTTTAAAAGCCTGAATATAAAGTATTATATGCATTATATAGGTCTTCAGCTTCAATTGTGGTAGATTATACTTTTTAAAAGGCCTTTAGATCTACCACAGGACTTTGAATGACAGAAATAACATAAATATATTTTTCTACAGGGGACAAGTAAAGCTGACGATATGCAAACTACTGTAAAATTGCTGCAGCTAGTAATATAGAAACAGTGAAAGAAAGATTTATTTTCATCAGTTTGAAGCTAATGATGTCCATGAGTCATGCCAGATGTGCTAAGCCATGTCATTCCAGTAGTTATAAAGTAGTTAGTGACTCAAATGATAACTGAGAACTGTTGGTAACCCCCATGATATCATTACTTGGAAAGTATCTTTCCCAGTAAGAATTTGGAGTTCACCCTTAGAAATTCTCTAGTTTTGCATTACATATATGCATATTTTATTTTCCATACTGTTAATTTTATGCTTAAATGCTATAGTCTATTTTCTTTAACAAGCTCTACCTCTGGGAGTAAGCTGGCATTGACTGTTAACTCTAAACTCATGAGCATCTTTCACTTGTGTGTCTATTGTCATGATATGATACACTCCAGCAGTGCTAATTTGGGGCTGGGCAGCTGACAAAGTGTATCAGCACCTGGTTTTGATGTACGAGAATGCGATTTTGAGCACTGGAGCTGTTCTGGGCACAGTGGAATTCAGGCTCAGATACTAATTCTGATATGGGGGTATGTGAACTGATTTTGACCATATATTTTATGTGTCAATACATTCTTCTATCTAAGCTAATTATTTTCTTTTTTTCTGTGATTAAAACACTGAACTTAGAAACAGCAAATACAGATTAAGGTCCAGACTGTGACAGATGGCATTTGAAAAAAAAATAATTGAGAGGTGAAAGGCAAAAGCTTCTTAAAGATCCATTGTTAAACTAGACCCGGGGGTAGTCATTAGGGATTCTTCCTCTTTGCCCAAATATGAATCAGATATCAGGAAGCAAGTTTAGTAGCAGCAGAAGTAGTAAACAGAAACAAAGTAATGAATTTACAAGTTTACATTTGATATGAAGAGCAATAGGTTCCACTGCAGGCTTACTGTAACACACGAGCATGCACAGTTCCTCCCAGCTTCTGCTGAGGTAAGTGTGGTGGGTTTGGATTAGTGAGCAGAAAGTCATTTGTTGCTATCATTAATACAGTTGTGATATTTTGATGGGGTCGATGAGTAGAATTTGCATCAAAGCTGGGAACATCTCAACCTTTTTACACAGATGCATAAAAATTGATAGCATTTTTTTATGTGTCACCATCTGCTTTTTATAGGTTTTGTCTTTTCTGCATGTTTCTGTTTTAATTTATTCTCCATGTGGAATTAATTTCTTTAATGTTGAGCTTGTTAATAGGAAGAAAAAATATTGCTGTATATATAATACAGATAAATGATACAGTCGATTGTATAATATAATTGTTTGAGTGGGTTTTGTTTCTGTTGAGAAGGTAAATAAAAATCTGAAATGGCCTGATTTTCAGAAGCACCTAACACCCCAAACGCCACTGTCTAGTGAGGAAATTTTGGGCAGCTCCAAGGATCATTTCCTTCCTTGTTACTCTGTGGGGAGATTATTGTCCTTATTGACAAGATTACTGTCTTTATTGACATCATTCACCTTCTCTTTCAGCTCAGAGTACACTTCCAACCTCACAATCAATTTCTCTCTCATATTTCTGCCCACAGCAGCAGGCATTATTGCCTGATAGGAACATTGTAATCAAACTACACCCGTGTCCTCCAAACCTTGAACCTGTGCCCAGGCTGTGAGTCTGGTGCCTCCACTAATTAACTATTCTAAATTTAGCTGTCAGCTTTAATTAGGAAATCCATTGTCTCCAAATATGTGACCTGATAAAAGGAGACAGGAGAAACATCTAGGATCAGGACAGCGTGAAGCATCAGCTATGGGGTTTTCATGAGCTTCAGTCTCATATCAGCAAAAATTAAGGATGCCCAGTCCCAGGTGGGATGTGCTGCAGCAGTGCCTTTCCATTTTTACAGTGCCTAAATCCTGACTTCTGTCAAGTCCCTTTCTATTATCTCACCCTGTGAGCCTGCAGGAGGGGAAATGGAGAGGAAGAACATGTACAGTCATCTCTGCATTTTCTGCTAGCCATCCAGAGAAGCCAGCTGCCCAAGGTGTGTGCTCACATTGGGATCTAAGAGAACCACTACACTCATTAAATCTAAACCAATTTGGGCAGCATAGCACGGGCAGGGTGTACTCCACAGCGGGATGCAAACAATGCCTAAGATCCTAGGTCCCTGTGTTCTCTCCTGCCCCAGCTGCACCACCATCAGTTCTTGAACAAGCTGATAGAAGGGTAGCTCAGGCTGAGCTGTTATCAGATGCTGCTCTCTGTTTCGCTCTAGGACAATGTACCTTTACTACAGTCATTCAAAAAGGGTGGTGACATTACACACTAATCTTGAAAACAGAATTTTCAATACAAATATATTTATATAATAAATATATTCAATATAAATATAATTTAAAATGTCATGCAGTGAAATCTTGTACGTGATTACTGCTAGACAGATACACTGAAATGATAAAGCCGCAACACAACAGGTACACCCAAAATTATAAGAGATATGAAGTAATTTTGCAGTGCCTTAATGTTAAAAAATGATTGATTGCGAAGATCTGACCCACATAGAGACATTTCTCAACTGATTAACTGGTCATTTATCTAAATGTGGGTTTTCTAGGTAGAATCATTAGATGTTTTCTATATAGCAGGAAGAAAAAATCCTGCCGAATTCTGTTTCTCAGCTGTGTAAAATAAATTTTCTATGGAGCTCTGCCATAGAATTAGGCTTAAACTACTAGTTGACATATAATCTTAAATAAATTTATTTGGCAGTCAAAACAATGGAAGTCAGTGAGGAACCTAAGTCTATAAATAGTGAAAAGGTAATTGAAATAATATGAAATTAATTCTAACTTAAGCATGAGATAGTATATATGCAGGAAAATTAATTGGTTTTGATATGTCAGTAGGCATTGGGGGAAAATGTGATCTTTCCCCTTGCAGAGGAATCTCTAAGTGAGAGCTCATTGTGAATAATCTCTAACACACGCGTGACAGATGCAGATGTAACCAGCTCGCAGCCTAAGCACCCATTATGCTTGCAAACAAGCTTTGTTGAGGCAACCTCTCTCTGAACTCCATCCCCGCCTTTTCCTCTCACTGCTGCTCCTTTCATTCATTTCTGTTGCATCCCAGCTATCGAGGACTTCAGCAGCAGAAGCCAGTAACGCTTGAACACATTTTTCTCCCTCGTAAGAATCTCCTCTTGTCCTGCTCTTATTGTAGAGTAGCTTACAAATGTTTGAGACAAAGGAGCACGGTAGAAAGTAATTCATGTATTTACTGGTTCAGTGTGCAAGGTCAGCTGTCTGGTATGATCTTCTTCAAATTACTTTGCTTTTACCATGTGGTAAGAATTTGCTGGTAGTCAGTACTTTTCATCAGCTACTTCACATTAACTGCCCATAAATATGTCCTTACCTGGGGCAACTGCAAGGTCCTTTGAACGGATCCCTACCCTCATATCTACTTGTATATAAAACAGCGAGGTTTTAGTATATTTTGCTAACTGCCACAGCTTAGATTCAAGCTGTGTTGGATTCTAATAAATGCAATGGATTTTTTCATGGATATTCATTTATCTTCATCAATACATTCACATAATGGATTGCCACAGAAATCATTCTTCCCGGTGTATTTACAAAGGCTCTTCTCCATTCTCCATCTCATTATGATGCCTAGAGCAATTACATCTTTTTTCTCAAGGGAAAAAAAATATAAAGTGTAGCTGATTTTTTCACATTTTTGTAGGGAATTTCCTTCCTTGCTTACCACCAAAGTCATTTCACTCAAGTACACCAGAAATACAGTTGTCATTCCTTGAGTTCAGAGGTGAAAAGAACAATTAAACTGTAATTGTATGCTCACCTTGTTGCCGAGAGTGATTTTTCTTATCTGGGACAATGGCTATTAAGAAAACAGTTCCTAGTGTTCAGTCACTGGGAGTTTTGACTTGGTGGCAATAAGAGTGAAAGGAAAAAATAATGAGACAGCAACTGATGCAATACCTTTACAACTTCCCCCTCATCTAGAATTTGCACGAGTGTTCCTGTAACTTATCTTCGTTACTCTAACTTGCTTACAACATGCTTCATATATCTTGACTTTTAGTTCACATGACATTTTTTTATGATCTTTTTATCAAGCTTGCATTGAGGTGTAACAGCTCGATGTTAACTCAAAAATCTAAAATTTATATCGTGTACAATGACAAGAGAAAAGAAACTACTGAATGTGCCTATGAGTGTGCCTGCATATAGGTACTACTTACTGCAGAAAGAGCTGCAACATAGGAGAAAAACAACCAAGCTAATGTGATATTTGTGGTGGATTTTTGTTTTCACACAAGGATATGAACTGAATTTTATTGTTTCATTGAAGGGCACTTTAACAGCCAAAATGATATTTAACTTTTAGAATGAGACTTGGATGGGATACATATTTTATTTTTAGTCTCTGCAGACCAAACATCAATCACTCTCTCCATGTTCGAGAGAACATGAAAGAGCAAACAATAGAGCAGAAGGATTCTGAGGCTAAAACCTTTCAGATGTTCGTGAATATACAAGCCGGTAAATATTGATGATTCTTGGCAATAAAAAACACTCCTATCAGTTTAGCTCCTGGGAGCAGGGAAATTAAGCCAGATTTCACAAGCCTTTCAGCATTAATTGAATAATGAGATCAATTAGCAATTACACTAAATTATTAAGTGAGTCTTACACATACCACCACATTATCTCATATGTTCCTCCTTGTAGGCAACAAAGCTTGCCAGGGTAGCCAAGCACACAGTATTAGCAGAGACAGAGTGACTATTCCTAACATGTAAGAAACTGCAGAAATTGGATTTTGAGGGCAGGAAATTCATGAAACTCAAACTAGTTTCTTCCAGTAAAAGCTCATGATTTGCCTTACAAGTCCTAGAGCTACTAGAAGAATAGAGTGAAAGCTTTGCTGTGTTCTCTGCATGACTGGCTGTAGTAGTCCAAATAATAGCAGCTTTACTCATTCGACATTCATGTTAGCGAGACTGGTGCTTTTGTCTGATATATTTTACAGATACAGATTTAGAATTTGGCTTTATATGATTTAGAATTTGGATTTATATGCTGCACTGAGACATGCACGTCTTTCAAAGGATGTTGGTTCCCCCCTCAGTTTCATGAGTGCACTTCACTGAAATCAGTGGGAGGTGGCAGGGCTGCCAGCACTGTGGGGCTTTCACTTTGGCTGGAGGCTTTCAGGTCTCTCCACAAGGAAAATGGTCCAATCTGTGTTGCCTGCCTGTCTTTTTTTCCTTCCTGTGAGGGACAATCAAGCAGAACTTTTTTCACGCAGAAGTATCCCTTTGCGCTCTGCCTGGCATGGACCAAGCTTCCCCTGCAGTCTTTCCTTTTCCTCAGGCAATGAGTTTCTTCTGCTCTGTGCTTGGGGTTGCGGCGTTTATACTTTATTTTTCCTGGCAATGGGGAAAGGAGAAAATGAGAAGAGAATATTTTGCTTGCTTGGACTCGGGAATCCAGTTGGTAGCATACCGAGAGAGGGAAAAGGAGCTGAAGTCTATGTATAAAGAAGGGAAAATAGCTAAGGCAGATGGAAATAGCACTAGCAAAATCTTTCTGGTGATTTTGGATCACAACATCCTAATTCATGCTGAAATGTAGGAAATTTTAAATAGTGAGGGAGATTTCAAGGAGTATAGCACAATGAACGTGTTCTGGAGGGGCAAGAGACCCTGGAGGGGCAAGAGACCCTGGAGGGAGCTTGGATTAAATTACAGCAAGGAATTTTTAAGCATACACAGAAGTTTTAGCCTGTTCAGCAGATGCACTACTAAGGTCTTGTCTAGGAAGGAGTTTGGTCCCAGATGTAGCTTGTAACCAGTATAAATTCTTCTGTGCAAACAGTGTTCTGTGCAGTTTGTTCTCTAGGTTGCACCAGGTTACTGTGAAATCAGAGCCAATTTCCAGCCTAGGAAAGGATCACATTTGTACAAAATACAAAGTATATGCTTTTGTCCAAAGATCTTGCTAGATGGGAAATCATGACAAAGTGCTGAGAGCAGAATTAGCCTCCAGGAACAGAATTAATCAATGCCTCAGTAAATACATTTGCTGGACTGCTGCAGTTGTAGGCAATATAGCAAGAGCTCTTTGAATTTACATTAAAACCACACTAATTCTTTAAGCTAGTCAAATTTAATTGCATATTGTACTTCATCATGCAAATAACTGTGTTTTCTTAATACGTACTGGGGGAGAGAGGGAGAAAAGTACTTCAGAACTTTCAATAAAGCATAACAGATGAGAATCAATGACATCTTGGAAATTATTTCAGTGCATGCAGAAAAGACTGGGAACTTAATGTGTTCCCTAACCATCAACCAAAATAAGCCATTAGAAGTGCAAGTCATGTTACACGCCCCAGGAATCTGTAAGAAATCCATCAACAGAAAAATATTCTCGCCGAAGTTCTTGTTATTGATTTCCATGTTTCATTAAATGCATTAAAATTCTACTGCCAGTGAATGCTTCACTATTGCTATAATGGGCACTCCATAAATTGTGATGGAAAACCACAGGTTTGGAGCAACTCCACATCTGCACTTGTGTAACATGTTGAACCTGGCCCTGCACCTGATTTGCACAGAATGAAAGCTGGTACCAGTGGAATAGCACAGAGCTCGTCGTAGCAGCACACGGAATACGTACATTCAGTCTGCGGATGTAGCAGCCTGCAGCTCTGCTTTTTAATTTTTACCTCCAACATGTGCTAGACAGAAAGAATTTTTCATTTATGTCTTCATTGAAGAGGAAAAATACTGGAATTATGACCTCTTTTGATTCAATTCACTAACAGTATTGATTTTCTAATGGAGTCTGAAGTGAGCCTGTTGATTGACATCAAGGGGGAACAAAAGTTGTCACAGTGCTGAAGAAGGAAGCAAAGAAAATTGCAACCTTATTCTGAAAAAGGTATTGATATATTGCAGCAGAAGTAAGAGGTCTGGGGTATATTCAGATTTCTGAAGAAATTGCCATACTTTTTTTTTTTTTAATTTATGGATCATCCTTCCTTACTTGGTGCTAGTTATCTTGAAGAGGCAGCAGAGCTCCAGTTGTTTAGAAGGTGCTCTGCAGAATGACTTTCCCTGCATTTTCTTAGCTGGAAATGTAAGTATTTATGTTTTTTAGACAATATATAAATTACTTTATGTGATATTGATCATAATAAGTAAAATTTACTAATTTTTGTACATCACTAGAAAGGTCTCATGGAAAGAGGGGATATTGTAAAAATATCATCTTACAATCAAATTTTCTGTTCTTTTAATTAATTGCAGATACTAAAACTAGCTTGAATAGAAATTGTCCCTCATTTTTCATAGCCATCCACAAAAAAAGGAAGTTTCTTTATTCTTTCTGTTTCCATTTCCTGGAAAAATTTTCTGAATTCAAAAACATCGCATTTACCAAACCATTTTCATTAAAAATAAAAAGAAAGAAAGAAATACAAGAACTTATCTGCTAATAAAGAGAGTTTCAAAATCGGAAGAGATTTGTTTGTCCCCCAAACTTTAAAGAATCTGCTGAAAAGCAATAAATTTAGGACCATCACTCAAATATGCATCAGAAAGTGATTTTGTGAGAAACTAACTGGTCTAATGAGATTTTTTCAGTGAAAATTGTTTCAGTGGCAACGTTGTATTATCACTGGTCAGTGCAGCATTGCCAAGAGAGCTGCAGATCTGTGACTGTGCATGGAAAGAGAAATTATACATGCTAAGGACCTGCACACTGAGCAGGCAGACACAGTACATGCTGGCTTTAGGTTCTGAATAAAACTTTCAGGACTTTCATTTTAGGCAACAGCAAACCATTTGAATCAAAGTACACATTGCAAGTATTCACTGTGGCCTGTTCCCTCCCCGAAGGTCCCTTCCGTGCTCACAGAAGCTTTCAGGACCCATCCTCTCGGTTCAACTGGTCTGGAAAGGCTCTGAGGAGCTGTATGTGCTGCACGTATATTTGTGTAGTGCACATATAGTTGTAATCACAGGCATCCACCAGTAGCGAATTTCAGTGCTTTGATTTAAAGAATTTGGGCTGAAAAGGGACACAATTAAATTACTGTATGATAAAAAGGAGACAAAGGGAAAGTGTTAAGAGTAGGAATTATCTTCCCTAATTTTCATGATTTATAAGTTAGTCTAAGCTATTTGTTCAACATTTACATCTTAGTCTAAGATATTTATGTAGCCTCCCTCTACAGTCAATAAAGAGATGGAGAAATCTCCACAGGATATTCATCCTCTCTTTTCCTCTCAAGTGTCTCAAGGTGGGATGACTCATGTGGATGTGCACTGCATAAAGGTGTGCTGCAGAAGCGGGGGCTAGCTCCCTAAGGAAAACACAGCAGAAGTCTCATACTAAGCTAATCAAACTTTTTTCCCAGGCTTATTGTTTACTAACAGAACTGTGAATTTGTCTACATTCTCTCTTCCATGTAACCAAAAAGCCCTCAAGTAGCAATGTCTGAGGGTGCTACCTCCACCTACCTCAGTCTCTTTGCACACTTAAGGAACATAATTGGGTCATCAAAATCTCTGATTCTGGCTACTCACCCATCAATTTTTTGCAATGTCTTGAAAACAGCATGGCAGTTTTTAAAGGGCTCTGAGACGAAGCAAACTTCTATGCACTTGATTGCCTCAGGGAATAGTTCAAACTATGTTTTGTTTAGTGGCAAAACTAGTCTAAGGCATTTTCACTTTCACCTAGTCTGGCTGACTATTCCTATTCTTGTGCAGATTCTTCTGCCTCTTTTAGATGATGATGATGATGATGTTGTTTGTGCTGCTTCAAAGAGAAAATAGAGTTTTTTCTATATTTCAGTGAACACGGATATAGTCCTACACTCGGGTGGTTGCACTGGCATAATAGAGTGGCTTGGGAGAAGTGTTCAGAAATCAGGGAACTACAGGAGGAAATGTTTCTTCCATTGGCTTTGCTGCTGGTGAAAGACTAAGGTTATCACATCTATTGAGATGCACTAACAATCCTTATGACCTGTGAACCTGCACAGTAGGCCTTTCTAGGTGGGAAGGGATCTTTTATTTAAGGTGCCATCAGTCAGCTCTGATTATACTTACCCAGTGGTTCCTACAGATGGTGTCTAGTTGTCAGGTGCCTAGAGACACAGAGTACACGCAGCCATTTAGTGAAAGTGATGAAGTCACCTTCTCCCACTAAAAATGAGTTAATTTCTTTCAAAAGATAGCTTTAACACAGATTTGTGGTGGGCAAGTCTTTTACACAAATATATCTCATTTCATGCCATATCAGGTATCATCCATCTTTATGCAACCAGCTGACATAAACACCATGATGTGTTATGGTTAATTTGACAGAAATACAATCAGAGGCTCGCACTTGATCTGAATCCAGTCTGTCTTGCCAGAAGACCTGAGAGCACTAATAAACCCAGGGCTTCAGAACTGCTGTTTGACCTCAGAGTGCTTTCAGAGGAATGAAAAATGAACTCCAAATTGACTCTACACAGAGCAAAATTATCCAGCCTGTCCTGACCCCCTCCACCAGGCCAGCTGCAGCCAAACTCACTTTGCTAGAAACCTCTGTATTAGCTAGCAGTAGACTCATTAATTTTTCTGAATTATCATCTGGATAACAGCCATAGCAGAAACAAAAATGAGCCTGACTTTTATATAGTGAAAGATCTCTGAAAGGTTACAAGTTGTTGTTTTTTAACAGCTATAAACCTCTATTATTTCACCTTTAAGTTTTCTGGTAATGCTTCTCCTCCTGCAGCAAACCCTTAAACTAGTTCTCCCCAGCAAGCTGCAGGGACCATTTTGGAAGCTGAGGTATTTCTTAAAGGGGAGAAATATAGGTAAGGAGAGAACTTCCATCATAACACCCGTCTGTGCTTCTTTAGTGCCTGGTATCCAAAATTCCCATTAGACTGGCAGTGCACATTATATTCTGGCTGCTCTCCCTTTCGTCCTTGACATGCCTCTTATATGTTGTGGGCCAGAGGGACTGATGAAGAGATAGCAACATCAGTTTTATGCCAGCTGCAGATTTCTCCATCCTAGGGCAATCCTCTGCTGCACATTAAAGGCTACTTCAAGGTCCCTTTATGTTCCTCAGGTGGGTGGACTTCAGCATAGGCTTGAATCTGACCCTCAGAGACCATTGCATTATTTGTGTTCTGTGATTTGTGTCAGCTTTAACGGTTGTTGTTTCGCTAAAATCCTGCCTGCAGTTTGAAAGTTCAGTTTGAATTTTGCTTTCATCTCCCTGTTTGATCATGACTGTGTCCAAAGCCTAATTCAACAAATCTGATTTGCCCTCTTTCTCTGACACTTTAACTCCAGTGCTTTAACTCTGAAACTTAGACTACAGTGTTCTAACTAAAGAGGGAATGAAGATGATGAAATGGCTGTGGTAGGTTGTATCTGAGAAGATCATACAACAAATTAACTCTGAAACATTTTAAGTGTTGTTGCTGCAACTGGTAAAGTTGACTAACATTAGCAGGCAGTGCTTAGGGGATCTGTCCTTTTAATTGCAAATAGTCTGACACTTTATAAAAATCACTCCATAAATCTCTTTATTTGCAGTAATTAATGGTTCTCTCCTATCTCTCTTATCTGATGTGCTGTCTGCAAAACACAAGGAAAATATAAAAGTCTTTTACCTGTCAGCAAAAGGAATGTATATCGTTGCAGCACAGGGCAATCAAAAGAGTAAATAAAATTTTCATGTGGTAGAGGAAATTCTAGTGTTTTTATATGTTTTCAATTATGTTATAATTTTTGATTTTAATGACTGTAGTTTATTGCATCAGAAATGTATCTGCTGCTTCCTAAAGCAGCTGGACACACTTGATGAATTACAAACTTTCCAGCTGAAGGAGTTAATCCTGAAAATTCATTTTTTCAGCACAGCACTTTTTCTAGTGTAAGACACTAAACTACTTACTAGAGTGAGGCATTTCTGGAAGAAGTTCTAAGAGATAGACTGGTAAAAACAGAGATGCAGAGATTATAAGGGCCTTGAATATACTAAAAAATAACCAAACCAAAACCAATGTAGGAACAGTCCTAGATCTTGATCTTGATCTTGATCTTGATCTTGATCTTGATCGTGATCTTGACATTGAGGGCTTGCGTGTGGGAACAGCTGAAAGAAGCCATCACTATAATGCTTGCAGTAGATGTGAAAGGGACCAAAAAAACTTAAAGGGGTTGAAAATATAAAAGAGGGAAAACAAATTCCCCTAAAGACAAATATAGAATTTGCTGTGTTTTCACAGCCAAAATTTCAGTATCCCTTCCTTCATTGTGCCTGCAGGCTTTCTAGGTACCATTAATTGCTGAGGTCATTTCACTCCATAGGAATTTTTAAATTTAGGTCATTTGGATAGTGAAATATTCAAAATTTTCCACAAATCATGTACTTTATCATCATCTGCACCTTTTTGTAGACACAGACAGCTCAAGCTACAACCAGGGTGACTGGGTACCTACCACTATAGAGGAAAAAATATTTTGTTTTTAAATGGAAAACAAAGACTTATAAAATTGAGAGTAAGATTCAAGCATCACTCAGAAAAGAGATGCCAGAAGACAGGAGAATTAAAAGCCCCTGTCTCTGACATAACCAAGCCAGCTCACTTAATTTTCTATGCTTTTCATCATTCTTAAGTGGGTTTTTGTAAGAATGGTTAAAATTATTAAAATCAATTAAATATAGAGGCAGAAGAGGGATTGTTAGCCCCATCAGTTGTATTATTAGTATTTCATACGCTGTTCTTAAAGAACTAATGGCCAGCTATCAGCTCTGGCTTTGGTAAAATGTCCATATGGGGATTTTTTCTTATTTGGAACATACCCTGTTACAACATCCTAGAAGGCGCTGTCGTGTGCTCGTACTGAACAACCTCGAATGTCTGAAATACAGATAAAGATTTGTACTTCATCACTTCTACAGTCTGACAGAAGAGGCTTTGTTTACTTAAACGTGAGGGCTGGAGAAAGAAATCCAGCCCCAAAGAGCAAAAGAATGAAAGAACTTGTAAGCTACTCTAGCCATAAGTGATGAGGGGCTGTAAGAAAGCACAGCATTATCAAAGGTAAATGCTTAGGGAATAAAATAATTACAAAAAGTAAACTTTGAGGAGTTTTAGTTTCAGAAAATTGAGAAGGGTAAGCCATCATGTCAGGCGAGGGAGCAAGGGAATACATTACAGCTGTTCGTTTGCCATTGCCACAGAATAACCAAAAAGGAATGCATCACAAAGTCTAAAATTGCTTTTGGTCATTGTTATGTGTTTGTAGGGGTTTTTTCCTATTCTATTTTGTTGGGTTTTGTGGTGTTTTGCAGGGCGTCTTGAGGAGACAAACTACTAGGACTACATAACCAGTCTCAACTTTTTGTCTTTGGTCAAGAAAATTTGATTAACTTCTTACCCATAAACTTTTCTGCTTTTTGACAGAGCAGAATAATATATATAAAATATAACATGCATAATATATAATAGATAGTATAAGGTATAAGGTAAAAATACTATATATTACATTATATTGTATTGTATTATATATTTTATATATTATATATGTTTGTTTTCACAAAATTAAAGTTCATGAGCCAGTACAGTGTACAAGCCACCTTTTGCAGACCCTGGCAGCTGGGATGAATATCAGTGACTTCAGGAGCAGCGTATCTCCCACCCAGCTGCAAGAGCCACCGTGAAGGTTTGCATTGCCAGTTCTGAATTACGAAGAGAAGCTTTTGCTTGTTGGTGTAAACCACTGCCCTTCTGGGAAACTTAAGGCCTTGAAGGGCAGTTCACTGGAGGAGACTAAGGGTCCATCTGTCCTGTCTGTGACAGTGGCCAGGAGTGACTGGCATTGCAAGAGCAGAAGTGCTCTCAGGCTCCAGTGACCTGTAGGGGACTCCTAAATCAGATGTGCTTTCTTGTTTCTTAATAGCTGTTGAAGGAAGTTTCTTCCATACATTTGTCAAGTCCACTCTGTGTTAACACACCTCAGAGCAGGGGATACACAGCTTAAAGAGAAGCAGTGTGAAAAAAAATACCCCCTGTTGATTATTTTGAACATACCATCTCTCAATTTCATTAGATACTGACATTTTTTTTTTCAGATAACAAGAAATAATGAACAGCTGCTACAGCTGCTCCTTCTTCACTTACCCTTGTAATCTGTATTGTTGTGGATTCCCATCACAGCTACCTGATTAGTTTCATTGCTCAAAAAGAAATGTTCCAGACCTTTGACCTTCTTTCTCCTCTCTGAACTTTTTGTAGTACCACTGAGTCCTGTTTGAGATGAAGATAACCAGTTCCACTACATTTTAAGATGCATTCACAACATGGATTAATGGCTTAATTTTTTTTTTTTGCTTTGTTTTCTATTTTTTCCCAGTAATTGCTACAATACACAGTAGGGTTTTTTTAATCCACTATTGAGAATTGTACTGATGTTTGAAAAGACCTATTATCATAAACACAAGTTCTCTTTCCTGAATGGAAATAGGTAGTTTAGGACCCATTGTCTCAGACCGGTTTTTTCCCCTTGTGCGTTATTTCATATAGAATTTAATCTGTCATCCTATTGGCTGCTTAGTACCATGACATTTTTCCCCAGCTCTTTGCAATCAGCTTTCATTTATATTACCCTGAATAATTTCACATCACCATTAATCTCCTTGTTCTCCATCCTTTTCCATTTCTGTATACTCTAACACACACTGCAAAGATCCCAGTGATCTATGGCTTTCCTCCATTGTGAAGCCCAAACATTCATTCCTTCTCTTTGTTTCCTACCTTTGAACCTGTTGTTAATCTATAATATGACTTACTTCTCTTCCACAGGCAGCTTAATTTCTTTAAGAGCTCATGATGCTGACTGCCCCCAGATTTATCACAGAGTAAAGGAGGATGATACTTATCTACTTTATAAATTACCTTCACATCTACAGATGAGAAATGCTAGATATTAATATTTGCTAAGAAATCTGTATTGCTTCAACTTAGATAAAAGATATTATAAGAAATGGAACTGAAGGAGCAGGAATTTGAGGAATGCATAGTATCATGAGAAGAGGGCTGGCGGCTATACAAAAATCAGAGTTGTACCCATCTCAGCCTGAGGCTTTTTGAGTTTTAGCAGAATTATTGCTTGACTAATTTCTCCATGTGCGAAATGGGTTTCCAACTGTGATTGTGTCAGGGTTAAATAAATGTGGGCCTGGTAGCTTATCAAAAAGGTGCCAAAGAAAGATGAGTCTGCTAGGCTGTGAGTACAGGTCCTGACAGATTTGTGTACTAAGTCCCCAGAATCTTCAGTGGTTCAGTCGTCTGACATTTCACTGAAGGATTTGATGTCTGTTGCTTTTTTATTTTGCTAGGAAGTAACCGTCTAACAGCCTGGCGATAGAAAAGCAAGAGGAAAAAACAAAAACAAAAACAAACACCAAACCAAACCAAACCAAACCAAACCAAAAAACTAAAAAACCACATTTTCTCATGTGAATTTATCTCCACTTTATTTCCAAATACATTTGAGCATTGTCTCCTCAAAATTTTCCCATCTTGTTCTGTTTTTAATACACATTTGCACAGCTTTCCCCAAAGAAACATGTTTAGCTATGTAGTGTATCACCATAATACAAATTAAAAGTGGGTTAAAATGTCACTATTAGAATTTTTGCCTAACCCCATAATTAAGGTTTTGCCTTGACCAAATTTGGGATCCATACATACATCTGCTCTTCATGTCAGCTGGTAGCACTCCACTGATTCTAAGAGGACTCTTTTCAGGACCTTAAAGAGCAGGAATATTTTTTATGATTTGCCTCTGAAATGTTACACGAATGACAGAGTGTGAGATGGAGTGACAATGTAAGCAAAAAACAATCTGACTGCAGTAGCTTGCAGAACTGAAATGAGATGTAAGTAATAATTGAGTCATGTATGAGAGATTTGGGAAAATCAAATTTTGCAGTTATTTTAATTATCCTTTATTATATTAGCTGTACTCAAGGAAATTGGTAAAATTATGAATTCTATTTGGATAATGCCCTTGTGAAGAAAATCAAAATATGCATTATGAATGAGCAAAAGCGTTTTAATACCTTGTTTTGGAATCTAAACCATTCAAATCACTTTTGCTGCTTTTGAAGCTCATGGGGTTTGGTTCCTTCTGGTGTTATGCACAGCTAAGGGCAGGGACACCTCATTGCTGTCACACTGGCAATTTGCAACCCCTCTCAAAAAACTCCTGTCTTCTGCTCTTGTGCCATCGTCTCAGCAAACAAGGGTTATAAATACAACTGGCCTGGATCATGTATCAGGTCGAAAATGAAACCTCTGAGTGCAAAGAAATAAAAAACTCTGAACAGTGTTTGAAACAAAACTCAAAAGACCTTCAGAAGTAGAGTGGCTGAGAACAAAATTGATGTTCAAAGCTATAAGGTAACAGAGCCAACCCGTGTAGTTCCTGGATGCCATAATAAATCTCCCTCTGAAGCACATGGACAGTGGAGCCAAGCACAGAGGCAGGCATTAGCATCCCAGTCCAGCTCGGATGTTGTTTACATTCCTTTGCAGTTTAGAAGAGATTTGTCATTAATACAAAATGTCAACCTTTGTAAATACATACAGGTACTGTCATCTTTTCTGCTCCTGACCGCATGCTTGTCATTCACAGTCACCACACTGATTTCCATAGATCTTTTCTTGGTCTACACTGTTGAGGAATAGAGATAATAATAGTGATTTAAACCAGTTCTGGTTTCTTATTCTACTTACTTATTATATCTTACTTGGTTTATTTATAAATACAAATGTTTATGGCTCTATAAAATGTATCTAAAAGCTGAGCATGTTTTGCATCTTCTAAACACTGCTTTAAAAATACATTTTTTCAGGTTGAATCCTGACAAAGAGTATCTAGAGGAAAATATATCGTAAGGTGGTTACATTTATTCAAATACCACCCAACTGCCCAGATTAGTTCGTCTTGTCTGGAAGGAGATGTAATTAAGCACAGTGGATTAAATGTTAAATTCATTAAAATGCCTCAGTAAGTCAATGAAAAATCATTTTTATCATGGAGGACAGAAGTCTGTAGATTCAAAATACACACATTCCATCCCATAAACTTGATCTACAAGAATCCTCTCTTCAATTATTGAAAAAGACTGAAATTAGGTAAACTGGTTAATAAAAGCTAGGAAACCCTGTGAAATTACATTATATGTTTTCCTAATCTATATGATAGATTTGTCCATGTGATAATTTTTTTATCACTGGCAATTCCTTTGTAAGTAACTAGTATGCATGGAAAGTTATTTCTATAGATAAGCCACAGAAAAGGTCTGAGACAAGACCAGATCATTCATTGGATCATCACATTTCTTCAATTAGAAAAAAGAAACTACAATAACAGCTTTGCAAGTGGTTACAATTCTGAGATAGAAATTTGTGCATCCAGATTACCATAAAGCATGAATCATAGAGATCTCATTATGTGATTATGCAAGTATGCGTTAATTATGCAATTACAAGCATCTATGGTGATGAAATATGATTAATTATATGACTTGGTTTACTTGCTGAATGTAGTGCAGCATTAGCTACTAGAGGTCCATATATGTGTTTCTTTTTTTTGATTCACTGACATTTTAATATTATGGGGGAATTATAAATTAGTGTAACAACAGATGATAAAAGCAGATGGAATAAACTTAACTGAAGCCAATATGATTTACACAGCTTCAAACTGAACAGTTTGTGTATTTATCCCGTTATAAATGTTTTGCTCCATGATGAAGAGTTCTGTTTGGAATGAAAGTTTAAAAAACAGTGACATATATGGAAAAGACCCTCTAAGCATGTGTTTTAAAATGTTAAGCTGTACTGACCCAAAACTAACCAGTGGAAGGTAATTTACGGCTGCCAAATACACAGCTGTACTGGCCCACTTGGGAAGTAAGGGACAGGAACCGTTGGCTGGAGACCTGGAGAGTACGATCTAGTTTACTTGCCTTAAATGTCCAATACAGTAGTCACTACCAGAGACCCAAATATATCCTACCTGCTGCAAACAACACTCTGGGGACAGACCAAGGGCTTTCTGAGGGAGTTTATCTCTCTGTTGATTACACGAGGAGCCTTGGTGTCTAATTCAAAGGTGGTGCACTCTGTAGAGGTGTTTAATAAAGATGAATCCTTCCTGTGTATGTGATGCAGGAGTAGGCCTCATGCTTGCAGGAGCACTGGGTAGGTATGATAGCTTAGACAAGTAAAAAGGAGTGGCTTGTTCTCTTCACTATAATATCTCTTATGTGTTTAGGGTGTAGGTCCCAAGCTGTGACACAGCAGCTTTGAAATACCCTTCTTGGTCGGTCTGCCCTGAGTGCTGGGACTAACTGCTAGCTGTGTAGGACGGCCGAGGTTTTCTACAGCCACTTCTTAACTTCTTGGGTCCAGTGTATGTCTTGTGTGAAATCCTTCACCATCATCTCCGTAAAAATCACAGTGTGATTGAGCTTGGAAGGGACCTCTGGGCATCACCGTGTCCAATTGCCTCAGCTCAAGAAGGGCCACTTAGAGCCATTTGCCCAGGACTGTATCCAGATGGCTCTTGAATATCTCCAAGGCAGGAGAGTCCACGACCTCCCTGGGTAACCTGTGCCAGTGCTCAGTCAGCCCACAGGGAAGAAGTGTCTCCTGATGTTCAGAGGGGGAATTATCTGTGTTTCTGCTTGTGTCTCTGGTCCTGGCACCAGTAACTGAAAAGAGCCTCTCTCCACCCTTTTTGCTCCCTTCAGGTGTTTCCCTGAGCCTTCTGTTCTCCAGGCTAAACAGTTCCAGGTCTCAGCCTTGTCTCATAGGAGCAATGCTCCAGTCCCTTCATCATCTCTTTGTCCCTTTGTTGGACTCTCTCCTGCATGTCCATGTCTCTCTTGTACTGAGCCCAGAGCTGGGCCCAGCTGGTATGGCCCGACCAGTGCTGTGTAAAGGAATGATCGACTCCCTTGACCTGCTGGCAGTGCTTGCCTAATGCAGCCTGGAACACCACTCACCTTCTGCTGCGAGGGCACACTGCTGCCTTGGCTTCAACTTAGTTTCCACCACGTCCTCCTGGTGCTTTCATATCAAGCTGCTTTCCAGCTTTGTGGCCCCCAGTACACGTTGGTGCCTGGGTTTTTTCCTCCCCAGGCGCAGGACTTTGCTTGTAGAGGTCCCTCTGCAGAGAAGCACAACCTTCTGGTGAATTAGCTGCTCCTCCCACACAGTCTCTATACTGTATTTTACCTCTCACCAATACACAGATTTTCTGTCTGACACTGAAAATTCTTCTGACTGATGATGAGAACAAAGTATGATACTACCTTATCCATATCATTGCTCTTGAGCTCAGGCTTGCTCTATGCAAACCAGGAAAGTCTAATGAATTCTGCTAATCGACGCCTGGCCTTTGTATTTATAATGAAAGAGCTACTACAAAATGGAGAGGAAACTTCCTCCTCCTCACTTTAAACAATCACATTGCAAGGGTAAAGTGTAACTTTTCTTTCTAACCATAACTGAATGTGTCACAGCAGAGAATCGGCAGTTGTTAAAACAGCAACTATTTATAAAATGCAGGGAAGTTCATTTGTAGGTCTAGCAAACTTTGGATGAAGGCAGATGGAGAAAAGGTTGCCATAACTTAATCTGTCTGTTCTCTATTTTTTCACTTCAAATGTAATATCTGACTATCTTTTCATAGATATAAAAATAAGTTCCTTTCTAAGTACTCTGATAGAGCACTTCAAATACTGATTACAGCACTGAACTTGAGGTGTACTTTTATATCAAAAATGTGAACATCTAAGTCCAAAAATTAATTTGATGTGCTTGTTCAGTGTACAAATAATTGAAGATATTTAAGAAAATACAGTTTTAAAAAAGCAAATGGCTCCTTATGATTCATTATTTTTAAAAAGGTAATAGTCTTCTAAAAGAATACACCTGTTAGAACTCAGCTTGTGCAGAGGTGCTTGAAGTCATCCCTATTTCTTCTTCGCAAATAATATATTTCAGAAAAATAGCTTCTAATTGTATTCTTTTAACATTTGCTGTTGGCTATAATGTTTTTACACTGAAATCATTGTTAAAAAACCAATAAGACTCATAATAGACTAGTGTTAAAGCAATGCTAAATGCTTTTAAGTATGTCATTTAACAGTGTTTATCTTTCTTAATGGTGAACTTCTGGAGCTTTTTCTGAGGCCACTACCAATTAGAAGCTAGTATCATTGAAAATTCGTGGAAAGTCTCCTCCACACTGCTGACAACATAAAAATTATTGTACATTACTGTACATTGACACACTCTATCGCCGTGTGGGGTGTTGGTGGAGGAACTGCTGCTTATTCCAAAGGGAACCTTTGGCTAAGGAACCCCTGGCGGTGCTTCTTGGCACCCCGCAGGCCAGCTCTCTCACCAGTGCGGTGGAGACACGCAGCCACTCACACTGAGCTAGCCAGCTCAGGTGTCACTAGAGGCAAAGAGTCAGAGGCAGCCCTTGCTGGAGCACTGAAGTTTATTACTGATCTGTCTCGATGCAGTCTGAGGAGGCAAGGGGGCAAGGGAGCAGGGGAAAGGGCAAGGCAAGGGGCGAGGCAGCAAAGGGGGCAAGGGGCAAAGGAGCAAGCAAAAGGACACACTTCCATTTGGGATAGACCTATAGGGATGCAGGAGGGAGGTGAGGTATTACAAGAACAACGAATGGGGATAAGGAGGGGACGGAGTAGGGGCTGGATTACATCCTCTTAAGGGATACAAAGGGCGTCTGTTGGACAGTCAGACAGACCGAATCTCCATAGGGTCAATGGGAGAGGCCTTTCTCACTGAGGTAAAGGGGAGTCTTGCACTTTGGGGCCTGCCCACCAGCGGGCCCCCTCTGTACCTGGGCTCTCTGGCCCCCTGGCCACCACAGCTGTTGGTTCAGCCGACACAGCAACACTCTATTCTCATTAACACCATCTGTAATAGATTTCTGTGCCATTACTCAACAGAAATAGATAGCCTCTTCTTTTGTGGCAGTAGATGTGACTTCACACTAGCTTCTTTATTGCTCTAGAGAGATGGACAAATGCATGTTTTCCACTGAAACACACACTGAGTCTCTTGGGGATGTCTCCTCTTTGTGTCAAAATAATGGATGTATTTTCATGGAGAAGTTGTAGCTTATTAAATGTACTTGCTGCAGAGATCAAAGGCTTTCACTTACTGAAAGATGGCTGTAAAACAACTTGCAGAGGCTCTGGTATAATACTAGGGACTGCCCAAATCCACGGCTCAGCTGCCAAATACTTCCCTAAGCATCACACAGCAGACCAGGCTTTCTTCTGTGCTATCTTAGGGACTGGGATCCAGGAAAACAGCAGCGAGTTTGTTTTTCACATAGCTGTAACCTGTAGTTAAACTTTTTATAGCCATTGATTTGTACAGCCAAACATGAGAGTAGAGCAACTCCAATTAATGAAAACCAGAGGAGAGGTAACCTAAACATACTCCGAGTCATTATTGCACAACAGACATCACAAACAGCTTTACTGAGTACCTTACTAACATATTTCTAGAACACAGTGACAGTTAAATAGTAACAGGAGAATAACATTAGTGTTTGATAAACCTTAACAGTGTTTTGGTGCTGTATCACATAAAAATGTTTTCTGCCTCAAAGGAACTTCAGGATAAAAGGAAGATACGGAGCCTGGTTTTCTCCCAAAGCCAAAGCCAGTCATCAAAGTCCTGCTGGGTTCCAGCCAGTCTCCAGCTGCAGCTGGGGCCAGCAAGCATGGTAAAGACCTGGCTATATATCTCTATCACAGCAGTGTGGGTGCTTCTGGCTCACCTGCTCGAAGTCCCCACAGAGCTGTCAGACACTTGAAGCCGGGGGCTTCTAGGGCTCCTCTGCCCAATGCCACCCGAGCACTGCAGTGCCAGGGTGGGCTCCAGCAGGTGGGGGCATTACATGGGGCCCAGAGGCACCAGGGAGCCAGAGGCCAGAGGCCACGGTGCTGGGTTGGACCTGCACTCCTGAGCTTCATCTGCCAGAAGCCTGGAGCCAGCATGGGGTTTGCGGCTGGGGGTGGGCAGGGGTCTACCTCGCCTGAAAAGGCATTTTCAGCAATACCTCACTCTTTCAACTCTTACTAAATAAGCTTTAGGAGTCAAGTGAGGAATGGGGCTGTAGAAGGAGCAGTCAGGGGAACTGCCAGCATTTGGGGCACAATCTAGCACAAAGATTTAAGATTTCTTTCTAGAAAGAATAGAGGAGACTAGAAGCTCACATCTATCATAAGAAAACCTCTAGATCTCTGATGCAACTGAGCTTAAAAACACCTTGTAAGAGTAGAAAAGCAGCCCAGAATAGGTTAAAACTTTTTTTTCTATCTGATTTTCTTGGAGAAGGCATGAACGCTGCAATTCTCCTGTCTGCTGTCCTCTGACCCAGAAAAATTGGTTAGCTTCACACAGGCCAGTCATAATCCTCTAGTTTGCCAAGTGGAAGACTGAAATGTCATGTTCTGACATTGAATTTGAAAGCCAGGTAAGCCAGTTGTCTTTATTCACATCATAAAGTGTTATCTTCATTAATAAAAACAGAGAAAAGAAACTCTGAGGAAGAAACAAACATTTATAATATGATCATGTAATGTGATGTGTGTACATAAATACAAAAATATGTATCTATATGTGTGTATATAAATACATAAATAAGTATATATTTATATACAAGCTGAATAGACGTCGACATTTCTCATGCAAACTCATCTGTCAGTTCAAGAAGCAAATGAAAGTTCAGCTCTCCTCTTCATTTGAAGTAAGTGCTGTGAGCCAGGTTTGGTTCACATTTTCAAAATTTATAACACTGTGATGCTTGCCAAAAATTCTTAATTAGATCAGAGGAGCAGCAAAACTGTCAGATGCAATAGCAGAGTACAACGAAGGAATAAAATATTCTGGGGTTAATTGGATAAGTTCATTCAGCCAGTTTTGCCAGGCTACTTTTCTACAATGATACTCAGAGAGATAATGAGGATAGGGTTTTTCTCAGGAATAAGAAAACCAATTCCTCAAATACATTTCATTTGCAAGAACTCAGAAATTGTTTATAACTAATATAAACCAATAATCATATCCCCCTTCCCACAGTACACATAAATTGTGAACTTCTCATGAACTCAATTGCTTAGAGAGTACTTTGGGTATCTCACTTGTATGAGAATTTCATGAGAAGTGCTGCTGGCTGAGTGCTGCAGTGAGGCTGAGACCCAGTGACATCTCTGGTTGCATAAACTATTTGAGCTTTCATGTATTCAGAAGAAGGCTACAACACTTGGAACGACAGAGTAAGAGAAGATGGTATTAAACTCAAAAACTAGGCTGTAAAGCATTTTTCATCTGATTCCTCCATTTATTTAGAGAGCTCACATAAAATATGACATTCGGGATGCTTTACTTGACATTTTGTATTAATACAAGAATATTTCTAAGAAAGTAAAACCCAATATTTTTAATAGAGGCCATATTTTTATGGTGAGAATTTTTGGCAATAATCATAGTGTTTTTCAGTTGGTTGCTCACCTTGTAATGGGTTCAGTGCTCTAGGGAACGTGTCTAGAGTGAGAGCGGGACATTTGATCCCCAGGGTATTTGATCACAGGGAAGAAATAAACCTCACAGCTTTATGATGCAGGAGGCAAAGGCCAGACTGTGCATTATTTTAAAGAGGCCCTTCCAAACCAGAGCTGAGTGCCAAAAATGCAGCACAGCTACTCTGTTAATGAGTTGCCTTTTGTTAAGCCCCAGCACAGCTGTTCAGGATGGTTCTGCTAATGGGATGCTTCACCAAATCATCTCTGAGCCACAGGAGAATGTTATTTCTTTACAGAAGAATGAGCATTGAGATACTCCCTTTTGAAAGGAAACAATAGAAGAGTCTTGCCATTTTATCTAAGTTTTATCTGCTGATACAATGGCTCATACTCACAACCACTATTAGGAGGTTAACAAGTAATTTAAAGTACACCTTATGTAGTTCACCTATTCATGTGAGTATTTCAGAAAAAAAATTTAGAGCCAAAAAGTGTTTTGAACACCTCTGTATGATTTCACCAGTTATTTGGGAAGGCTTTATTCTGAAATAAAGAGCAGTGATCTTCCAGAGGTCCAAACAGACTTTCATAATTCAAAATACTTTCCTGTCAATTAGGGAATAGCACAATAGAGACCCGTGTCACATGTGGTTCTGCTAAATTCTACACAGTGAAAAGCAAACTTGGAGAAGTAGCTATGAGCAGCTGCCTCAGTGAGAGTTGATGTGCAGCTGGGGAGGAGCAGAAGGAATCCTCCTTACTATATTTTTGTGTTCAAAAGGAGCTCTGGACTTACCTGAACACTCTTGGCAGCACTGCAGCTGCGCACTGCTCCAGGCTATCTTTTATTCTTTGTGGTGTGTCAGACACCCCCAAGCCCTCCTCTTCTCTGGAGACACAACAGAGGACCTTGTATAGCCATGGTAGAAGCAATATCTGGCTTTTCTACCTGTAGACACTTTCAGCAAAGAGCTGCTTCTAGAAAACGTTTAATTAAGATAAGCCAGCACTATCAGTGAAAATGGAAAATTAAATAACAAAGGCATACAAGTAACTCCTATATTACATACTAATATTCATGAGTCTCCTGTTCTTCTGAACTGAAGAGGAGAAAAACTGCAAGGGGGTGGTCCCACAGAGAAAACACAGAAAAGGGCTGTCCTTTTATTTGACAGGATACATGATACCCATTACACCCTTTGGCCAGCCTTGAAGCTCTGACCTGTATTGCAGACAGTCTCAATCCAGAGATTTTTGCATCATTTATTGTAAATTAGCATAATATTTTCCTTATTGATTCAGGTATTGAGAAACAAAAAAAGACATAGATCATTAAACAAAAAAACAAAGGCATACACCTTTCATTCCCCTTCCACAGGTTCAACTTCAGTCCAACACCACTCCTCCCTTTTCCTTGTCTCTGCTGGTCTTATTTTCACCACACTTATCTCAGTCCTTCCCAGTCTCACTGATGTGGCAATGAGGAGCACAGGAGGTTGGTGTCAGTGCATAATGGTTTCTTAAACCAGTCCCTGTTTCTCACCCTTTTCCTCCTCTCTTCCTCACTTGTTATTGCTCTCAGCTACAGTGTGTGTCACCCACTGATCACAGTCCCTCAGAGGTGTCCCTGTCCTGGCATAGGTTGCCCTCATACTCAGTCTTCTACTTCCATGAATGCTCTGCAGCCATGACCCCAACAATGTCCCTTTCCTTTTGTCTATTCTGTTTCGTCTCTCCAAAAGCTTCTCCTCACAGTCTTCCCCACATGTCCCTGTGTTGTGCATCCTCCTGTGTCTCCTCTCACGCCTCCTTCTTAAGCCTTCTCGCATGTGCCCTCCCATGTGTCCTTTTACATCTTCAGCTGTGCCTCTTCACAGGTGCCCTCTGGTGTCTCGTGCCCAAGTGACAAACACCTTTTCCTAAGCATGTCCACCCAGAGCTGCCACAGGCCTCCTGCCTGCCTTTAGTTTTGGTGGGCACTGGGTTTTCCCACCGTTTTGAAGACGTCTGAAAACATCTGCAACAGGCCCAGAGCAGTCCACAGCCTCCTCTCACACAGGGCACCCCACCGAGTACCAGGATCAGAACAAAACCCAGGACAAGGGGAGCGGCACTCAGCATTCCGGAAAAGGGCATGGGAAACATCTTGTGCATCAGCTGTCCTTTAAAGGAGGACTGCAAATGTAATACTAAAGCCACTTATTTCTCACTCTCTCTCCCCTAGAAAGCAGCAAGGGCTACATGACACCCAAGTTTTCACATCTTTGTGCCTCTGAGTATAAACCACAATCAGCACAGAATCACTGATTCTCCTTACAAAGATATTTGTGCTTGATTGTAATAAACTCTCAGAGCCCAGAAAGCCCAACAATGTGTGTTCAGGCTGCTCAGCGGAGCTGCTGTGGCCTGAATGTATCAGGCTGAGACTAAGCTCATGCTGTGCAAATTGTTGAAGCCAGCTTGTACCCAAATCACGGGAACTAAAGGAGGAAAAATGGCTGTTTGATAGGGCACCTCCACCCAAAGCCTCTAACAAATCCACTGCAAGAGACAGGAGAATTCCCTATTGCGTTTTGTGCACATGGTGAGGTTTTTGAAGCAGGGCTTCAGAGGTGGCCTTTGCGAGAAGTCACCAGAAGCTGCCCCTGTATCGAACAGAGCCAGTTCCATCTGTCTCCAAAATAAACTCACTGCTGCCCAAAGCTAAGCCCATCAGTGACACTGGTGCCACCTTGTCAGTAGCATACTTAACAAAGGGTAAAATACACTGCACAACATTTGCGGGAGATAGGAACAAGAAAAAAAAGTAAAAGAAACATCTCTGCAGACACCAAGGTCACTGAAAAAAAGGGGGGAGGAGGTGCTGCAGGCACTGGAGCAGATATTCCTCTGCAGCCCATGGTGCAGACCATGGTGAGGCAGGATGTCTCCCCCACAGCTCATGGAGGTCCACGAGAATGCAGACTGAAGTGCTCTGAAGGAAGCTGCAGCCTACGGAGACCTCACACTGGAGCAGGCCCTTGGCAGGAGCTGTGACCTCTGGAGAGGAACCCACATGGGATCAGTATTTCTGGCAATGTATGTAGCCCATGAGGGACTTGGAGAGCAGCTTTTGAAGAACTGCAGTCGCCAAGAAGGAGCCATATTGCAGAAGTCCATGACGGATCGCATATCATGGGTGGGACCTCATGCTGGAAGGGGGAAGAGAGTGAGAAGGAAGGAGTGGCAGATATGGCGATTTGAATTGACCACTCCCCCTGTTTCCATCCTCCTGCAGTGCTGTGCAGGGAGGAAGGAGATTGAGGAGTTGAGAGTGAAATTGAGCCTGGGAAAAAAGGGAGTAGGGAGGAGATGGTTTCAGTTTTGTTCCCGTTTCTCACTGTCTCTATTTTTAACTGGCAATAAATTAAACTAATCTTCCCCAAGGTGAGTCTGTTTTTCCCATGATGATAACTGGTGAGCAATCTCCCTGTCCTCACCTCAACCAACAAGATTTCTCATCTTATATTTTTCCCCCTACCTTGCTGAGGAAGGAAAGAGAACAGCTTGGGGCGCGCCTGACAGCCAGCCAAGGCCAACCCACCATGCCCACACAGCTGTTGCTGTAGAGTACATTCCCACAAGGAGACAAGAAAACTCAAAATTACTCAGCTGTTTTGCAAGCAGATACCAGGATTCAGTCACCTGCCATCTCATCCACAACCTTGTGCCTGAAATATGAACGCATCTTCAGGACTGGAATATGTGGAACAAGGTGGAATACATGGAGTGAGGTGGAATTCAGCAGCACACAGAAGAAGGTTGTGCACCATGACCAAAAAGCAAGAATTCCTGAAATAAAGGAGAAGCTTATTCTACAGCAATAACAGAAGAGGTGAAAGACCTGCACCAGGCAGAGCCAGGGTTACAATGAGCCCTCACTACAGAGGGGCCATGAAATGAAAACAATGATCCCAAGAAGCATTAAGTGAGGCCTTTCTACCAGGAGAGAGATTTATTATTGCTATTGCACAAGAACCAGATCAGTCTCATCAGGAATGGGGAACACAGCCTTCATTGCCTGTACTCAAGAGAAATTGAATTCGTTGCAATACACACAAAGCAGGGCTGCTAGGATGACTGGGTGAATTGGCAGACCAGTTTGCAATAAAAGTCTGAAAGGCCTCAGCAAAAGTGGCATTTAAAACCAGGGCATGGATTTTTTTCTGTATGTGTATGGGGGATATAAACAGGAGGGGATTTGGAAGGGATGGCTGGATGGTTGGATGGCTGGATGGCTGGATGGATGGATGGATGGATGGATGGATGGATGGATGGCTGGATGGATGGATGGATGGATGGAGGAGAATAGCAGGAAGGAAAAAGACATTTAAAATATGGGGTAATGTCAGCAGAAGAACAAAAAATATACGAAGTAGGAAGGAGAGAAAATTTTAAAAGCTTTTCAGTTTCAGAAATGATGAAGCAGCTTTCCAGTAGGAGGAAAAAGTACAAGAAATATATGTTGGTTTAAGATGATTCTTGATAAATTTATCTATGGAATTACCTGTCCCATACAAGTCTACGGAATTGTCTTGTTTGATGACTCCCAGCAGTGTCTCCAATCATCTGCACTGACCTGTTTTCATTAAATATAACCTATATATATCCAGACTAAATGATTTGTGATGTGTTACTGAATTCCATAGTATTACAGACTCCATCAGAATTCTTCAGTTTTAATTTAATTTTAAAAGCCCACCAAAAAGTAGGGATTAAAAGGGTATACAAATGCATATGAGAAAAGATGCATAATCAGATATGTGAGAGAGATTTAAAGAAATGGTCATGCAAAACTAAGGAGAAGTAAGTTGAAGAGAAAGAAAGAATGCACAAATACTTAACAGAACACTATACAGAGAATAAGAAGAATAATGAATTACTGTCATTAGTCAATGAGGTTGATCAATAAATGCTAATAACTAGATTAAAATGCAGCAGGGAAAATTTATAACCAGAGGAAGAGTGAATAATAAAACAACCTGCCAGTGAAGGTTACAGCATTTCCATCACCAAAGATATTCAAATCTATTTTAAGAATAATGAAATCCATCCACCAATGATTCAGGCTGATGGACTGAGATAACCCAAGAGGCATCCTTTCTACCGCAAATGATTGTATTCTTCTACAAGCACACCGATGCTTAGCAAGAGCTGCACTTCAATGAAATGTTTCATCTCATTCCTACAAAGAAAGCATGTTACAATAAATATCAAGTGGAAAGATAGCCAGCTGGTTTTTCCAATTAGTGGAAAATTAATGGTATTTCAGTTATCTACATTCTGGAATGTTTCTATTAATATTCAACTAAATCTATTCATGCTACACTTCCTCCAAGAAACAATTATTTTCAAAATCAAATCCAGTCTTCTCTCATGTCTAGTTTTAGAACAACTTACTGTACATACCTATCTAGTATATTATACAAGTGTTTAAGAAACAGTAAAAAACCCCACTGGCTTTATGTAAGTTTGCAATCATATGTTCCATTATTTGTTTGCATGTTAAGTGTGTTGAAATGGACCTTGCATGTGGTTTTTATTTATTGGAAATGACACAGCACACACTACTTCCGAATACATAGGTAGTATTTCATCCCTAGCACCCCGAAGTCTAATTAAGATTATTCTGTCTTGTGCTCTTCCTTGTTACTCTTCTGTAACAGTCATGGTTCATCAATACCTCAGCACTGTGTCTGTGTAGACTATGAACATGGAATTTGTGTAATTATTAGGGGAGATACTAGAAAGGAATGTATCCACTGAAGTGTTCATCAAATGTCAGACTTAATGGGGAACATTCAAGAAATCACTGGAAGAATCAGGCTGGGTTTTTCTGCCCGTTTAACCAAAAATACACTGGTATCGATTAAAAGAAAATCACAAAATAGAAATAAATCATGTACTTTGTTCATTTTCTATGGACAGAAAGTTTTGCAAAACTGACATCAAACTATCACAGAGAAACCTTCTCAAGATGATGCCATGGTGTCCTAAAAAGGAGATCAGATCTTTTAGTCCCAATCCTGTCTTGGGAAATTAGAAGGAAAATAATCCACTTCTAGAGGTAAAGAGGCTGGTTTAAAAGACCCTTTTTGCTGAAAGAAAAAAAACTGGGAAAGGAGAAGGATGCTAAAAGCAGGTCCAGCTGAAGATCCATATTGTGGCTGTGTTACCTGTTATTTTGTTTAATTTTGTGTGCATGTCTCTCTGTTATTCATGGGATTTTTCTAGCACAGATGAAGCCCCACAGAGGGTGCAGTACAGTTTCCTACTAAAAATATGATCTCTCCTTGCAACACAGCAAGTACAACTGCCCTGCTCTCTGTAGGTCAGGGTAATAGCATGAATACAAGTCAATACTTCCTTCCTTGTTTTCCTAGCTGACCTTTATGTAAATCCTGCACTCAGAGTTCAACCAAAATTATCATAACCCAAGACTCAACATTATAAAGTATTGTTTATATGTATTTTTGTCTGTAGAGTTATAGCCCTCCACAGATCACAGCTGCTAGAGGTAGCTGTTATACTTTCCATTATTTTCCTCATTACCCAGTCAGGAAAAAATCTTCACACTGGAAGAAAGGACTCTTCACACTGGGCTGGACAAGTGAAGAAGAGACTTTACATGGATCAAGGAAGATGGCAGCAAGTGCTACAAGGCCGTGTCATAAAACACTTTCCTCGGAGGCACATGTTCTCACGCATCAATCTTGTATGTGGCTCCTTGTGTCTGAAAAGTCACCCACTCTCAGCTGGCTGAATGTAAGGTACCTGGGAAACTGTTTATGGTGTTAACAGGCTTTATACAGCAGGTGAATGAGGCAGCTGCAGAAACAACAATAGCACAAAAAAATCAGTACAAAACTCTTAACCTTTTCAGTTTCTTGGAAACACAAAAATACAGACAGTGAAAAGGTGGCCTCTAAATGACTTGCAAAAGGATTCTTCAGAGCTATCTGGAACATTAGCTAAAAAATATCAAACCAGTGCAGAATTAAAAAGAAAAAAAGGTGTTTAATACATTTGTATGTATTAGTTCTCACATATTTGATTTCAGCAAATGGTCTTAGCTTGATTTTGCCACTTTGCCTAGCAAATGCCATCAGGAAATTATAAGCAGTATTAAAGAATTGTAATTTAAGAAAAGATTGGATATGTTTCTCTTAGTAAAGGCTACTGTGTGCTGAATATGTAACTTGTATGTTAGTGCTTTATCAGTGCTATTTTAGACAAAGAAGATGAGGATCTACCATTCTGCTTTCAAATCCTGGATGTCTTGATGACTTTCAAAATTTGCAGAGTACGTTATACCTATTTCTGTGTCAAGTGTGCAGCAGAAATAATTTGTTTTTCTGTGTAAACAGACTGGCCGACTGCAAGAAATTGGAAGTTTCAAGATAGTTTGCATTATGCATGCAAACATTTTATAAATTATTTTTAAAGTTGCATTAGTATTTAGCAAAATTGCTCCTAAGTAACATTTGAAACAGTGCATTTAAGCCAACAATAGCTGAATTGCATACTGGAGGGCTGTTGCAAGGTCCACCTAAGGAAAAATGCACCATGTACTTAATAAAAGGATTTGTGTCTTAATATAAACTGTATTTGTTATTTGTCAGTTCCTTTCTTCCATCCGAAAAGTACTGCCACATTACTCAAGGGGAAATTTTGAAGCAGATCTGTAATTTGATCTTCTGTCTCTTTCTTCTCAGGAAAAGGAGTAAGATTTGCTCATCAGCTTGTCCACTATGAGCACCTGCATCCTAACTCTCTTCTAAATCTGCTCTGTTTTTTCCAAACCAGCAGAGCAAGGCCAAATTTTGGGAAGGCCAAATAAGAGGGGAGGGAATAACACTGCATCAGTTCCCGCTTAACCCTGCCATGCAGGTACATGGGTGCATATGGATGCACAGAGCTCTAAAACACGTCATGGAAAATGACAGAGAAAAAAGGACCCTGTGGTTTAGGACGTAGATTTCTGATTTTGGATATTTCCTGTGATTCTGTGGGAAGTCCTTCTTCAGCACTGAATGTCAGAGGGGATGATTTTGGACCTAAGAGGAGCATGTGAGATGCGGAGAGAACAGATTCTCCAGCCTGGGTGTCTCAGCACTGCACAAGTCAGGTGAAGCTGCAGGATCCAGAAGAGGCCTTGAGATGTCAACAAGATCGATCAGGTTATCAGCGAGGAATGGAAACGGCCACATGGGATTGCGTACGTGTCTCACAGACAGTTCAGACGAGATGACGGTGTAAGAGGGCAACGAGAAACCCTAGGAAACAACAAAGAGGTCACAAAGGTGGCGTTACTCTTGGGCAGTCTGCCTCAAGGCTAACATGCTTTCCAATTTGAAGTGAAGAGGGATGTCACGATTCTTCTCATCTCTTCTAAACTTCCTCCATTACCAAGCAAAAACCTCAGTGATATTGTTTAAATCAATGTCCCATTTTTTTATCTCTTAAAAGTTATCAGACTGAGAAAGATGTGTAGAAATAAGCCAAATCAACTTCCAGCACCTGAGATATTCATGCTGGTACAGCCTTTTTCATATTTCAAAACTGTCAGTATTAGAAAAAGATTCTCATCAGTTACAAACCTCTGTATTTAGCGATGGGACATAAAGAAAACTTTTTAAATTTTTTCCTCCTTTGCAGACAGCATAAGGGAAGGATACTGCTAACATTAAGATCTTCTTCAAAAATAAAAAATTATTTTTAAAGTTATTTTGAGTACTTCATTTGAGATCCACATACTTGCTCACTTTTCGAGGAATTAAATATGTGGAATCCCCTTTTAGTCCAGTCTGGGTCACAGGTGTTTTAAATCTTTTCAAGTAAACAACAAAAACCTCACTGATCTGTGGAAAAACAACTATATAACTGGTGTTCACTTGAGTAAGACAAAAATATATTACAATGGCAGTATCCACATTAGTTACACTCAACTGGAAGAGGTCTGAGGCAAAACAGCCACTTCACTTTGCTCATGAGCTCAGCTACTAACAGAGTGAGGTTTTTCTTTCTTTAATCAAAGACCTCTCCAGGAAAGGAACTGACAGGCTACTGTTCCTTGGAATTAGTGTAAAAAATAATAAGCTCTTTGGGGCAGAGTCTTCCAACAAGGATTTCATTCTTGATTTCCTATCAAAAGGACAGTGATTAACCTCCTTAGATACACAACACAATTTAAACCTCTAGGAATAATGACAAATTATTACAAACAACATGTCTTCAGATCCTTCAATTTGATTTTTAAAAATCCTTGTGACAGAAAAAAAAAGTATATTGAGAAAATTAGAATAATTAGGCCTTCAATTAAAAATACTTAAAATTCAAGTTAGAAGCAAGAATATTCTACCCTCTTGAGAGACATTTATAATTATTGTTTACTTTATGAATGCAAATTTCTTTTATGCTTGGGCTAGTGGTATGCTGTGATCAGTAAATAATGACATATAATATTATGCCTCAAAAACACGTGACCTAACAGCACAGGGCAGTGCTTTCCCTGATGGGGGTATCCAGACTTACCCAAGCACTGGCCTAACTAGACGTGCCAAGGGCAGCACCCTTATAACCTCCACCCCAGGGGAGGCAGCTTGGCAGGAGGGAAAACGAGGCCAGGAGAGCACCTCATTCGCTGCACTGGCCTCTTCTGGCACCCAGGGTGGCTCAGTTGCAGCTTCCTTAGGCATCTTTCTGCTGCACCGCTCCATACAGGTAAACCATCAGCGTAACTCCAGACGCAGGAAAGGAGTAAAAGCTGCTGGAATAGCACCAGAAATGAGGAGTCAATCAGCACCGGGCAGCACACCAGCAAGAACCAAGAGATAACTAACATATCTATTAGCTAATTGCAGGGGGGGAATAAAAACTTTATTCTTTCTTTAAAGAACTGAAGAAAGCAATGAGGCAGCTTTGCAGATGAATTCTTCTGACAAAACATAAGGGGCAGAACGGGAGAAAGCATATATCTAAGGAGGGAGATAGCAGGGGCTGCTATGAAAATTCTTGGAACAACAACAAAAAGTGAACATGTGCTTGTTGTAGGAGAGAGAAGCTCGTAGAAAGATACGAACAGGGGTACACAGACCAAGGAAGAGGCAAAGAAAATTATCTTTTCAACAGCATTTTGAAGAAAACAGGGCAGGATCAGGAGTCTTTGCCTCCTGTTTTTTTCCATTTGTGAGCTTAGGAGAGTCTATTGCAATAAGGAAAAATCATAAGAGAAAGAGAATGTAAAGAGAAAATCAAAACATAAGGAAAGGAATAGATCACTGGAGAAAGTGCAGGAGTTAGAGATGTGAATGAAAAACTGCATCTGTAAGAAAGAGAGTGAGTGAGAGTGGCAGTAAAGGAAGGAGTAAGCAGAGATGAACTGATGGGAAGAATGAGGTGATATCCCACCTGTAAATGGCATCTTTTGATAAATCGGCGTGAACCTAAACTAAGAATAAGGCAATAAAGTGAGTAACTGAAATTCTATCACAAAAATTAGTTCTTTTTCAGATCATTACTACATACAGTGTGGTAGATCTCAAAATGTAATCTGTAGTGATATATATGATATAAAACAACTAGCAGAAAGCAATTTTACCTACCAAGGAAGTTAACAGAGAAAAGTACTTTTTTACAACAGATGTTTAAAGTACACAAAAGAAAAATAATACAGCAACAGTCAACTTGATAAGGTGCTGACTGAGATAATACTCTCTTCAAAAGTAAACTGAATAAGAATATCTCAGCATAAGGAAAATCCAAGTAAAGGCCATTTTGCTCACAAGGTTAATAGGACAGAAGAAAAGGACTGTTATATAAAAAAGAAATTTCAAAAAATACAAAATCCTAAGAAAAATGGTACACTGTGGGCCCTGGCCAGCACATATGTACTTCCCCTTCTCTTGGCTTTGAGGGACAATTTAACTTCTTTTCCTCAGTACTAGAAAAATACAGATTCCTCAGGCGGGGGATGTTGCAGTGGAATCAGCAGCAGAGACATCTGCCATCTTTCTGAAGGCATTGCTGGAACTTTCAGCAAATAGGAGGAATAAGGGCAGGGCAGCTGTGGGAGGTGTCAGGTTTGACTGCGAGTCCTTTGTCTAGCTTCTGTAGCAGACAGCTGTGCCATTCTTGCAAACCCTCTGTCCCCTTCAACAAGAAGAGGGAGAAAAAAAAAACCAAAACAAAAGGAAGAAACACCAGTGGAATGTCATAAACCTCTTTCATCATTTCTTTCTAAAAAATTATTTACATCCGGCACATCAGTATATTTTGTCCTATTTTTCGCTCTCTCCTACACACAACTCTTCTTATTTTGCATCACAAGGGCCTGCTACAGGGGCTGCCTACACTTGTCCAGTGTAAACAGTTGAGTTGCAGAGAGGAATGGTTATTGTGGTACATCGTTGCACATCCAATATGCGTTCAGGACTGCAGCTAGCTTATGACCTTATTGAATAGAGATGTAATCCTTTAGTTAGGTTTTGTTGGGTCTCTAGCAGAATTACAAAGAGGGACTTGACAGAGGAACAGCAAGACCTGTTGATAACACTGATAAAATGGGCAAGTGCTCTCTCTTCATCCACTTCATCAAAGCAGGCACTTCATAACACAACACGAGTGTCAGAAGTTTTTCTTCTAAGACACATAATGTTTCCCTGACCTAAGGGAAGAATAATCTATTATATGATTCAGAACTAAGTTTAAAGTGATTTTCCCTTTCATGTCTCGCAGAAAATCAAGAACATGATGACACTTTCAGTCTAATTATGAAACATTTCATTTTTTTTTATGCAACTTTACAGAATCCTTAACAAGAATTCCCAGTAATATTTTCCCACTCATGTTCTGTGCCCTCAAATTAGGCTTTTGTCCTTTAACTTTTCTAACTTTGTTCCCTTTCAGCTTATTAAGAAAAGGATCTACTTGTTCTTCTACACTTTAAATGACTAAAAGAAAGGTTATCTGCCGAGTAATTTTGATACATAACGTGGTTTTACTTTGACCCTGCAGTCAATGCATTTACGGTGCATACATTGAAGACTGACACTACACAGTGAAAGCTTTTGGGGGTAAGGATTGCTAATGTTGTCTCGTTATGGGGCTCTTCACTGGCAACACTCAGTGGCACCAGAGTACACCTTCTGGAATCCATCTCATTGTGTCAAACAGCCTCATAACCCACCCGAGACGAGGATGACTGCAGGAGAGGCTGAGCTGTCTTTAGAGAAATCTTCCTCTGCATGCATCAGTTCTATTTGAAGGGCTTATACCAACTGTAAATAATAACAGTAATAATGCATTCCCCCTGGGTATAGTTCCCTTTTCAAATACAGGAAAAAAATATATCCGTAAGTGCTTAAAAAAATAATAGACTGCTTCGAATTTAAGTTCCTCTGAGTTGTTGTCAAGGCCCTGTGTACTCCCATTAAGAAGTGCTCTGGCTATCAGAGACCACACAAGAAATTCAGGAAGTGGGAACTGGGAGCTGTGTTCTCAGGGTGGGCTCCAGCAGCCCCAGCCTCATGGGAAGAGGGGAAGGATATTCATCCCCATCCACACAGCTTCACCTGCTGCCAGCCCTGCATTCAACATTCGCTTTATTTACAAGTACTTCTGGATCCCAGTTTATAGCAGCTATAGTTTTTTTAGCCAGTTTGTAGCACCAAAAAAGCCTAAGCTACTGCCCAATCTGAAAACATGGATGAACTATAAAGTCTTTATTAAGCCTAAGTTTATTTTCAGTGTGTCAGAACTGATTTGCTACATGCTTTTCTAGGGCTATTGTATCACTTATGGAAAGGTTACTGAAGGAATCCCCAAACACTGAGAAAATGAAATATATGACAGCATAATTTGTCAGCCTACCTATTCACACTGCAGGTCACATTCTGATGGGTGAGGTGAATTTGGAGCAAAATTCAATTCACTTATTTCACTGGCACAACAACCCACAGCTAATACAGATGCAGAGATAATAAGAAATGTGACTAGTTTGTCAGCAACAGCCTCTAAAAATAATAAACACACACACAAATAAACTTATGTTTATAACAGCCTGTTCTGCATCAGAGTTACACTTGCTTCTTTGGCCCAGGGACACCTCTGGCTTCTCAGCCCTGCAGCACACAAACCCCACACAGCTGACATCAAGCATTAGAGGTCACCTTGAAACTGTCATTCGTTGCATGCTTCATCTAACTTGGTTTTATCCAAAGCTTTATTCTTACTCTTACCCTTCTTATTCTTAAATCAAGATGTATGACCGAGGATCATGTTATACACTTGCTGGGTAGGATGATAAACCAGCGTAAGGAAAAGCCCAGGAAGTCTTTACACATGCTCAAGTGTGCTTGTAAGTGTCTGGATAGTTAGACCAAGTTCAGTCAGTGAACTGTGACTTCCAGCCATTTTTTAATCCTTATTACAAATGTGGAAGCAGTTTTTGTCTGCTGTGTGTAGTTACTGTTCTTCATTTAAAGCGACTGAAAGTGAGATCACCAATTGTTTTAATTGCTCCTTAAGAATTGCCAACTACTATTTTTGACTAACAGAGGAAGTATATATGTATCAAAACAAAATAAACTATATAAGATATGGAAGCTTTTCAAGTACATTGTTTTGTTTTAAACAATTCAACTTTGGTGGCTATGGAAACATTAACCTAAATATTTCAGTAGGACTGTTAAAGTCAAACTCTACCTGAGCTTTTTGGATGAACTTGGAAAAAACTGTGGAGTCTGGGGTTTTGTTTGTTTCTAAATACTCCCTGACCTCCAGATTTCTTAGTCTCCTCATCTACAACAAAAACATGAGCTTTTCTAGCCTTACACTATCTGAAAGTCTACAGCTCTGATATATAAAGACTGAAATGTGAAATCTCTACCAAAAGTTATTTTTTACTTTAAAAAGCCAAAGCAATTAATGATAATTTTAAAATTTCTCAGAGATCTAGACATATTTTTAGCATGAAAATATTCAAATAAAGGTAAGACTGTATTCGAAGAAGTGTAGTCATACTTCTTGAATAAGAGATCACAGACACACAGGTTACTCAAGTCCTGGATAATGACAATCACTTGGTTATGAGCTATATAGCTGATGAAGATACCTTTAGTTTTAAAGTATGTTTTCAATGCCCATAGTCTTCTCCATGGTGCATGTTTTTAAAAGCATGGCTGTTTTTAAAAATGTCTCTGATTTCTTAGCTGGACCTGAGCCCAAACTTTCAAACTATAAGTCACATAAGGAATTCTTATCTACGTGGAGACATTAGTGGTAGGGTCATAGGGCTGTGAAGGCCCTCAGGACATCATCTTCTCTGTTCCTGGACTATCCTGTGTGATCTGCGACACACAGGCTGTTCCCCACTTACATGCTGAGCCTGTGCTTGAAGGTTTCTGTCAAGAGAGACACCACAGCGTCCATGGGAAAGGCTGTTCTGCTGGTCCACCTTTCTTACTCTGGGAAAATTTTCTGAAAATGCTTCACCTGAACGTGACAGGTAACATAAAGCTTCTTAATCATAGAGAAGGTTTTAGGCTGGTGATGATTAGGATTAGAAGAGCAAACCTGTTCATAAAAGAAGTACTGCTTATGTACTGCAACCTCATAAAACCATTGTGGAATATTTCAGGCCACCACTTAGTGCACATCAAGTGACAGGCTACTCACAGCTAAGTACACATATGTGTATGATTGTTGAGTTCTGTTAGGTGATCTGATTATACACTAATCAAAATAAACTCAAATGCTAGTAAGAAAAAGAGGAAGAGCAACATGTGAAGAAACGTCATCAGCCTGATTGGTGAAAACAGAGCAGTTCAAATAAGTTGCTCCAAAATTATCTGTGGAGTTTGAGGAGCCCACTCTTCATGGAGCAAAATCCTCTGAGATGGGTGAAGGAGAGTATCTCTCTCCAAAGCCACACCATGCAAGCTAAGGGGTGGCTGTCCGAAGGGATGCAGAGTTTATTGTGGTTTTTGGGGGAAGAGAATTTGGAATTTGCTCAAAACTTATTATGGGATCATTCAAGGGCATTGTGGAAATGCGCAAGACTTCCTATGGAGTGTTTAGAGGAAGGACCAGAGGTGGGGAAAGGGAAGGATCTGGGTTAATAAGGCAGGAACAGAAGTGGACAAAGAGCATTAAAGCAGTCAATCATGTAAACAGGCTTCTGGTCCATTCACTTGTCTGCTTGAGCCCTGTGCTTGGTCACGACGTCTATCCAGTTGCCTCATCTAGTCCTATTTCTACCTTCTATGTGTATGCACAACCTGCTCTTTGCCTGCATGTTTCTGAATGCCAGTGATTTTTTGAGCCAGAGCAGCCAAAGAGTAGGATGAGAAGTTACCACCCATCAAGACCAGAGTAGATGTGCCATACATGCTTTTCAATGCACAGATTTACACATATGTACAAAAAAGGTGTGTATATCAAGCTAACTATTGGCTGGATACACAAATTTTAAAATCTTTATTTATTTTTCAGTGGTTTTAGCCTACGTGAAAATACTGAGAATCAGAAAATAAAATAGAAACTTTACCATCATTAAACAAAAAAAATTAATTTAATACCATGTGTCACAATGTGTAAGTCTAGGAAATTGTCTGCCATGGAACAACAGATATCCAAAGGTATATGCAGTTATCCTCCAGCTGACTGTCATCCAGTAAGTCCCAGGTTTATTTATTCTTATTAGTTATTTGCCTAGATTAGTCATTGATGGATGCCGTGCGCTAGTCATTTGAAAGAGCTGATAGCCTTGAAAATGTGGACACTGAAAGTTTCCAGAGCAGAGGAATAACTCAACTACTCTAAAGGATATAAGTCCTAAGAGAAAAATACATAAAGCTTCAGGAACAGATTAAAAAAGTAAGAAAACCAAGTAGGGTACAAACAATTTTACAATTCTTGTGAATCTTCTTTTTAACTTTGTATCAGAATTTGATCCCCTCCAGTGTCCAGGGGTATGTATTTGTGAACAAGTTTAGACAGAAGACTACCAAGAAGTGTAGGTGAATGTAATGTATTTGTCAAAACACAACATCTACTTCACAAGAACTCTCTAGATATCTCAGCCTCAGGAGACCAGAAGCTTTAAAAAGTATAGAGGAGGTTGCTACACGTAAAACAAACCACTGAGCTCCAGCTCTTACCTGAGATGTGTGTGGGTGCACATGCACATGCGTGGGGGTGTCTCACAAAAGCTGCTAATAACCCTTGGGCTTCTAAGTACTCTCAAATCAACAAAGCACGGAGAACTACACTCACTTCGCTTTGTGAAAATTATAACCACAAAAAGAGAAATTAATGTGTGAAATCAAATCCCCAGCAGCTGAAGCAAAGTAATTCTGTTAATATGTTTCTAGCACAGAACTTTGAAACAGAAGTGCCTCTGAATCAGGATCATATTCTTAAAACACAAATTCATTAACTACCAGCTGAGAAAGCGTAGCACAGCTCCTGTGACCTGGCTGAAGTGACAGGTTCTTTCTTTAGTCCTTTTGGGTTATATTCTTGGTCTAATACACCTGGACTTCAAGAGAGTCACCCTCTTGAGGAACATTTTGATTAATATTCTTTCTGCTTAGAAGCCAACGGCAATTTTGCAATTGCCTTTAGTGGAGCTAGGAGTACACCTAAACAGGACTCAGCTAAAGTATAGGATTTGTTAATGGATGGGATAAGCATCTGAAAACTCTTTTCTTCATACGTCTTAGAAAACAATATTTTGACTTTCAGGAGGCTTGCATTGTCTTCATAGGCTGCTATAGTGTCTGTGCTGCAAACTGCAAGGGAAAATGTCTTTATGCACATAAATTACCAAAATTCTTCCTTCTGTCTTGTCCCAGTGTAAGAAGAAACCCAGCATACAATACAGTGAGATGTAACCAATATAAAATACTGTATCTGTGGAGGTGAAATTGCATTGATAATTACTGCATTTCTGCTATTTTATCTTCATCGTTTTAGACATTAAACTAACAATGCCTACCAAAACAAACTGCAATCTTCAAGTATTTGTAGATCTTACCATTAAAAGGCTATATTAACCAAAGACTCAATTAATTTTTTTCACTAGAAATAAGGCTACACAATGGTATCTGAGACTTTAAGTAACCTAGCAACCATTTTGTTATCCATGTGTTGATCAAAGTATATACTTCGAAAAAATGGAAAATTCTGTATTCTGGATTGAGCCAGTATAAAAGTTGCCACAAATCTGATACTGTGTATGGAACAGAAAAATGCAGTAGCAAATGAGGTAAAGCTTTGTTAGAAGGACCTTCATATTACTTTTCCCATATTTGTTTGTCTTCTGGCAACTGGTATTGTGTGAACAATTTTTAGCTTTGCACATTCTCCTGCATAAGCACACATACTTGTTGTCTAGCTATCTCTTCTTCTCTTAAAACCTATAGGGCCAGAACCCAACTATTTATAAAAGCTTTTAATTATTCTATTATTTATATAAACACATAAAACCACACAAAATTCTATATTCCCAGTAAGCAGGATATTGTGTTATGTTATCTCTATGCCTTGGTGTCCTTCAATATAGAGTGAAAAGCAATTAATGCCAAACTTTGTTTCACCTCAAAATTACCTACTGCCTATAGGGAGCCCAGAAAATGTAGCATTTGCCATGATATTTAATATAAACAGTGATTGCCAGAGTATGTGTTTGTACACAGCAAGTTTTCCAGCATGTAGACAGGGCCAATCACACCCTGACAGAAAGGAGCTGACACTGCCTCCGCAATGGGCAGACAATGGTTCATAGTGAGGTTAGGTACTTGGGCAGTCATCATTTCAGTTCCTTTATTATATGGTCACCACCAGATTTTTCTACTTTGCAGAGCCAAAGGTGTAGGCAGTCTAAAACCAGTCAGTAATGCTTTGGGAGTGCTATTAAAATCTGATGTATTGATTAACGATCAGATTTTAAGAACTAAATACCAAACCTATCAAATCTCAAAGGGCATTTGGTCTGAATTTGACAAGATCCTCAAGGAGGAAGTGAGCATACAGTGCTGCACTTGTCAAAAATTCCAGTTCTTCCCAATGAAAGCGGTGCCAGCAATGCGGATCTCGTATAACAGCTGCATCTCAGACGAAATATCTGCTCAAGACCTTTTTAGCAGAAAACCTTTGATGGTTAACCTGCAGTGTTGGATTTTCTGCCAGGTATGATCCTCCTTCATTTGTATGCAATTGTATGTATGGAAGTGAGCTGTACTGGCAGTATTTGGGTTGTAAAAGTGTTTTCAAAGGTCTTTTACCTTTGAAATTTTTGATGGGAAGGTGACAACACACTGGCACACCATTCACTAGGGAATAGAGGTCTGTAAAGAGAAATCTGGTATATTGCCACATGACCAACTATTTAGTATAAGATCAAGTAACCCTATGTGTTAGAAGGCTATTCCTTCATTAAACTGCACTTGAAAAACAGGTTATTGGTTTGAAGGTGATGTCTTTTAGTGCTAAGCATTAGCCAGAATACCCTGACACAAATGTGCAGTGGGAAAAATTATTTGAATCTTGAAGGTTCCCTGTAACATTCCAGTATGATATAAAAGTCTGTAACTTGCGTAAAAGTATAATGAGTTGCTGAAGCAAAAACCTTTAACCTACAAGCAGTCTGTTAAACACCTACACTTATCCTGTAGAGTATTAGTGGACCCCTGTAGCTGTTGATTGAAGAGAAAAATGTGGAGCAATTTTTCAACAGAAGGCTCTCAACATTTGTAATTGTGAAATGTTGCTGTCCAAATCTGTAACAATTTGGCTTTGCTCGGGCTGCCAAATGCTGCAAATATCTACCTGCCTAGAAAGCAAAGGGGCAGAAATAAAAGAAGTACGCCTTCAACATCTCCATCCTCCCTGTGTTGCCACTCAGCCTGCCTGATACAATCTGACGGGAAGATTTAAAGTATGATAAGGGCAAGTCCTGATTTAATTCAGAAACTAAGATCCCTCTAGGTGCCATTTTTGGACTGACAAATGTGTCTTTCTGTCATTCCTGAGATTGTTTCTAATGTAAGCCTCCCGCTGCAGTCCCCCAATATAAGTGCTGACTGATTCATTTTCATCTGATTCCTCAGAAGAATGAGTAGGTCAGGCTGCTAGATGAGGAGACAAATGGTTTTTAGACACTAAGCAAAAAACATCTATACAAATCTTTTACGTAATGCACTGTTTGTTATTGTCAATAAAATGGTAAAACTCAGGGACTTCAAGAACTGTTCTGGTCTATCCCAATATTTACCTTTTTAATATAAAATTAAAATACAACTTCCATTAATCCAGTAAAGTAAAAGTAAATTGAATTAAAACATGAAAATGAGAGCACCCAGTGTGCAATGGAGACTCCCAACAGATTAGCAAACATGGTATTTCATACTCCTAAAAAAAAGCATATCACCTATCAGAAGGGATCTATAATTTGTCAAGATATAGGTCAGTTTTCTCTAAGGACCATTACAAAGAATTTGTGTGAGCCACAGAAGTGGAAAATTTTGTGAGCCACAAAGTAGGAAAATGTAATGCTTCACCATCAAAAACTCTGGGGTTCATCAAGGGCAAACTTCCTTCCACTGGCACAGTTCAAATTGCTGACCACTTTCATTTTATCCAAACCCAGAAGTGCAGCCCCTGACTGGGATGGCAAGAATTTGGTTCTAAAAGATACATTCAAAGAGAACAAGTCCATGGTGCCTGTTCCTAGGGCTTTGGAAATCTGGAGGGATTGGGGTATTTTCAGGGTTTTATGGTTTTTTTACAGATAAAGTGAGCTGTTTTTGCTGAAGTTTAAGCTGGGGGATCCCCTAGAGAAATAACACAAATTTCTGAAACATCAGTGAAACCTAAACATCTGTGACAGGATTTGCCAGTATACTTAGGAGTTATGTTCTTGCTTCTGATCATCTCCATCCAACCAAGATCACAGAAGCTTGCCACATGAATGGACATGCTGAACTCCACTCAGCCTTGCAAAGATACTGCAACGGTTCAAACGTGATGCTATTTATCAGGAAAAAAAAAGATTCAAAGTAATGAAAATCTGGGCTTTGCTTGGCAGATTATTCTAGTTGAAGAAATGAGAGTTGGACTTAAAATCTCTATGAGGTGAAATAATGATGAATATACAAATGAATGTGAAAAAATATGCTACTAGCATGCACAAGTAATGACAGCCAGTCTATATTTTATTTTGTTACTGAAAAGAAACACATATTTATCTCTCTCACTGAAGCAATCCACATTTCAAATAGACATTTAAGCAGCTAGATGTTTTCCTAGCAAAAATCAAATCTAGTTAACAGAACAAATGTTCGTGGGACAACCTGTCACTGTGTTACTTTTTACTAATGATTGTACTCAGTTATCTTTTCAACAGAAACAATTTAAGAACCATAATTGGTAACCATCGTCTCGATAGTCTTTCAGCAACTTCTCACAGCAATGCTGTACTACAAAATTGTATCTGTAATGTAACATATATACTCCTAAGTACAATAATGGACATTAAAAGCATGTTCCACAACGTATATATTAAATCTATTATATAAACTGCCAAAATAAAGTACCACATGGGCTCACTTTCAGCTATTTGAAAAGCATTAAAAATTCATGTTATATGAACAGGAACATCCAATACTCAGCTTTTGTAAGTGAATATTTAAGATGCACCATAAATTACTGTGCCAACAAGCAGTGCTTTAAAGCACTCTGGATGTTAATAAAATCACCGTACTGTAATGGACACACAAGTCACATCAGCCTACTGACGCTCACTATTATAATATATCTGTCAAACTCAGGGCTTCTGTGAGGCAATAGGTTCCAGTCCCATAACATGAGTTGTGTAACATTATACTCTTCCACACGGAAATGTGTTGTGGTTTAACCCCTGCTGGCAGCTCAGCATCACACAGACACTCACTCACCCTCCCCACCTGCCCCACAGCTTGATGGGTGAGAGAATTGGAAGAACAAACAAGAGAAAACCCGTGGGTTGAGATAAAGGTAGTTTAATGAAACGGAAAAAGAAAAAAATAATAACAATGATAAAAGAATTAGAATATACAAAGCAAGTGATGCACAAGGCAATTGCTCACCAGTCACTGACCGATGCCCAACCAGTTCCTGAGCAGTGGACTCTGGCCACCCTTCCCTCTAGTTTATTGCTCAGCAGATCCCATATGTTATGGAATATCCCTTTGGTCTCTTGTCCAGGCTGTGTCCCCTCACACTTTCTTGTGCCCCTCTAGCCTTCTCACTGGCAAGGCACGAGAAGCTGAAAAGTTCTTAGCTTAGTATAAACTCTGAATAGCAGCAGCTGAAACGTCAGCATGTTATCAACATTATTCTCATACTAAATCCAAATAGCACCATACCTATTAGGAAGAAAATTAACTCCATCCCAGCTGCAACTAGGACAAAGAGTCAATTTATAATTTTTATATTTGATGTTACAGCCACAGATGTGGTCTCTCCATCAACACTCAAAAAAATCTTTATCCTATAAGCTTTTACTTAAAAAAATTATAATCACTTGATGAAAGGAAAACCCAACGCTTTTGCAGCTATTTTTCTATCCTCAAAATCCCATTACTTTATTTGTATGAATGTCTCATGGAACCTCTTTTTTTTCCTCCAAATCTGTGCTGACAAGACTTGCTGAACTAAATAGTTCAATAATGCATCAATCCGTTATTTTGTATTTATGATGTAGCTCTTCTCTATCCCCCCACAGTGCTGTGCTGAAGTTTGGAGCCAAGCATGAGTTACAAGCCTTCAAAGCACCATGTGTGCTAATTGCGCTTTATATATTATTAATATGCAATGCATCCTGATACCAAGCTTCCAGAGCCCCAAGGCCTTCTGAGAGATTCAAAGAAAGAATAGAGATCCCACTTGTCCTCAGAGTTTTCTACCTCCTTTTGTCAACTTTTGGCTGATGCTCGTTATCAGAGCTGGAGGGAGGCAGCGCTCGGCGCGGCCGTCACTCTCCATCGCGGTGACGCCGCTCTGCCTGTCGCAGCAACGCGCACGTGTGCGCTGCAGCACCGCCTCGCTTGAACCCTGGCAGACGGGGTCAAGCTGTTTGTGCTCTGCTGACACAGATGCTTTCTACAGCGCTTCCTCTAGGAAGACCCTTTCCAAGAAAACCTTGTTAAGCACCTGACAGAACCAATCTTCTTTTAATTTCAAGGCACTTGGACCTTTAGATGTAATTACATGTATAAATAGAATGACTCACCCAATTTTCCTGCTGTTTGTAACTTACATTTCATTATTTTCATTTAGCTGACAGAGAGCTGACAATTGGAGCCGTCCCTGGAGATAGTATAGTGAATCCAATTTACAGACATTCTTTGTAATTGTTTGGCAACAGACTGCCTGGCCATGCATTTAAGAGCAGAGGTGAACTTATATATATTAGGATGAATTCAGATCAAAATACCACATCTTATTTTATTTTTAATTAAAACAGCAGAAATTTAAGAGAGTGTGGCAAACTGTACAGGCATGAGAGCCCATCTGGACGTATTTGACAGGGCTCTTGTCATGCTGACAACTTTCTACAGCTCAGTGGTGTCTGACAAATTCAAAAACTATTTTCTGGGCTTATTAAGAGAAAATTGAAAGGGTCCAACCATGAAGGAGTCCCTGATTGCTGCTCAGCACTGCATCTTCTCTGATGCTGCCCTGAATGCGGGCAGTCCTGTGGGCTGCTAATCCTGGCATGTGGGGACTGCTCCAGAAATGAGCACATTACCTGCTGCTGGTGAGGGAGACAGGAGAATCATAAAGGTGTTTGTCTTCCTGGTAAATACACCCCTAGCACTTAATATCACCCTTTGCTTCCCTTAAATTCATTACATTCCTTAAACATGTTGCTTCCTTTAAATTCATTATACAAATACAAAATTAAAAGCTTTGAAAGGACTAACATATTCCTATCAAGTAGAAGCTTCAGGTTTGTGCTTTTCTATGGCTTCATTGAAGTTTACCCAAGTGAATACTCCCAGCTTAGATGTACAGTCCCAAATCTCACATGGAGAGTCGTGTGCCTTTGGTACTCGGTTGGGCTCAGTCAACTGCGTGGCAAAGATAGTACAGAAAATACCATCAAAAACAACAGTCTTGGAGTTCTGAAAAGGAAAAGCATAAAAGTACAAACAGCTGCTAACAGCTTCATATTATGCTCCCTCTGGAAAGAAAATACAGCCTATGGGGAATTTTCCAGTAGATACAAATGGCTCAAACAAGCTACAGGTGAAAGAAGTAGAAAGAAGATAGCGAGAAAGAGGGAGAATGAGAAGTTATGGGGACCTAGAAAAACTACAGAAATTACAGTCTCAAAACCTCCAGTTCATTTTGAAGTCAATCTGTTCCACCTCTATTAAGATGACTGGTGATCAGAAGACATTTAAGACCATTGTGTTTCTTTACTGGACCTTTTACTTCTAAGTACTGTGATCTTTTTTAGGCAGAGGTTATAAAAGCACTGATATCAAGTCCTAGAAAGTAAAAGAAAATCTTACTGAAGATAAAAGGATTCTTATGAAAAAAATATTATTTCTCTGTTACATTCAACTTTATGTAGACATTCCTGTACTAGAAATGAATGGTATTGTAAATGGAGTAAAAAACAATAATACAAAAGACATGACATAATATGACAGAAATTGCTGTATTGATTATGTGTTCCCTGTTCCTTCGGTCCATTTGGTCCATTGCTTCTTAATTAGGACTGTGTGTGTCTACATTAATGTGATAGCCTGAAGCAGGAGTGCACTTCTGAATCAAATCTCCTGCCATTTCCAATTACCCCATTTTGATCTCAGAGCAACCTGAGAGCACACAAGCTCCATTTCACTGTATAGGCCTAAACGAAGAGCTGAACCTCACAAGCTCACCTGATGTGCTCCAGCCACTGACAGATAATCAGTCTGTAGGACCAGAAGAGAGCCAGTCCCAGCACACGTGACAGAGCTGCTGGGTCCTCGGCACCAACTCTTTCCCCCTACAAAACATGTTGCAGTGAACTGCCTGCTAAGGTGGATGTAGTTTTCTTTCACTCATGCCAACCACTTTGCTGTATTTGCATCCTGATTAAAAATGTAGCAATCTAAAATATAAAAGCTTCTTAAGCCTTTTTAAAAGTTTTCTTTGCCATTAAACACCTTGTTAACAATGTAACCAAGTTCTGAGAGTTTTCCTGACGTGCTGGCAATAAACCTCTAGAGGAACACTTCCTGAAATAGCTCAGTATAATCCTTATAATGATAAAATCATCAAATAAGTTTTCAAATATGTCACTATAAGAAACCTTCAAATGTTTTCTCTATTGCTTCATTGTTGTCCAGGTTTTGTCCGGGATAGAGTTACTTTCATCTCAGTAGCTGGAACAGTGCTGTCATTATCTCAACCCTCTGGCCCCATACTGTGAGCCAAAAAGTACTGTTGTGGTTTAAGCCCAGCTGGCAACTAAGCTCCAAGAAGCTGCTGGTTCCACCTCCCACAGCACAGAGGAATGGGGAGGAGAATCAAAAGTAAAACTTGTACATTTAGATAAGAACGGGTTAATAATTTAAACAAAGAAGAAGCAGAAGAAGAAGAAGCAGAAGAAGAGGAAGATTATGATCATGATGACAATGATGATGATGAAAATGAAGAAAAAGAAGATAAAACCAAGGCCAAACGAGTGATGCACAATACAATTGCTCACCACCCATTGATTAATGCCAGACCCCGCTCTCCTTCCAGGTAACTTCCCCAGTTTATACACTGGGCATGATGTTCTCTGGTGTGGAGTATCCCTTTGGCCAGTTTGGTCAGCTGTCCTGGCTGTGCCCCCCACCAGCTTCTTGTACCCATCCTCACTGGCAGAGCATGAGATACTAAGAAGTCCTTGACTCAGAGTAGGCACTATATAACAACAACAATAAGGTCAGTATGTTATCAGTATTATTCTAATACTGAATCCCAAAAACACGGGACTGTACCAGACACTGAGAAGAAATTAACTCTATCCCAGCCAAAATCAGGTGAATATGTAGTGAACTCCCTTTTCTCTGACTGGGGATAGAGCTGCGGAAGACACAGATCAAACCAAGCAGTTCTCAGAAAACCTTGTGTTAACTGAGTCGATATGAAGCTGTTGTTAATAGCAGTTGCTATTTGGACAGTAAATTCCCTCACTGTGGTTCCCTCGTAGTTTCCACAGGTGCTCGCTCACAATCACACAGTGAGAACAGCTGTAAGGACAAGGCCAGAGGTTCACTCAGAATTAGGCAACTGCACTGGCACACTGGTGGCTTCTAGGCAGTGTTGGAACAGTCCCTCATGGGGTCCCTGACATCTGACACGTGTATGACCCCACAGTCCCTGTCAGCAGGGAGCAGCTCTTGCCCTCTCAGACATGCCCAAGTTACCCAGTGCTTGGCTGATCTGGGTGGGCTGTGGCCTCTTGAGATGTTGGCTGATTTGGGAGGTTTATCACTTCGGGTGGATATAATGGGACCATTTACAGCTCCTTGGGAGACTTTCACAGGTTGCCTCTTAGCACATACTCTCCACTCTTCAGCTGTTGTTATCTGGTAAACTTTTGTTCATCAACACACATTCACACACACTCACAGAGAAGGGGCTTTCATATTAAATCTCGTATCTTCTTTGCATCCTATACTGAAATCTGGAAACAAAAATTATTTTCCAGCTATATTCTCTACCAGAAAAGACTTTGATTCTTCTAACCTCTTGGTTAATTTTCTCATTCCATTCCATCGTCAAGCAGATAATATTGTCCAACAGAACAACAAATTAAAATAGTTACAATGCATATGTTTAATGACATATTTTAAGATACAGATAACGAGCATGAAGTTTTAGCATAAATTTGAGTATTGTACTTACCTTTTTTTTATTCCCAAATGTCAACCTATCTGCATACTTCTCTTGTTTTTTTCCCAAGTTCAAGTGATGCAACAAACGTTGCTTATGAGGAACTACAGTTTTCTTGTCTGGACTGACATAAAGAGGATTTTCAGCTTTGTTTTAGTTCATGGTTTTCAAATACCCTTCACAAGTCTGTGTCTAAACACCAGGAATTAAAACTAATCTGGAAAAAAATGGTATTTTCCCTATTTAATACACAAGAAATTCATAGTTAGATAAATGCCATCAAACTAGAAACAACCACAATTACAGGCTCATGGGCCAATATCTCAACAAAAGCTGCTTGCTCTCTTTGCCATGGATGGGAATTAGAACTACAGCTGCTGACATCCAAAAGTGCAGAAGTCTTTCAGCTCTCTTACAGAGGAGTAATCATTTCTTCCCTTACAGCCATTCCATCACACTGTCCTTTGCACAAATACTCAGCAGTTGCTGTCCTTCCTGCTTTGCTGTGTTAGCTCTAAATCATCATTCATGTTTCTCCTTATCAAATAATCTCAAATTATTTTTGAGAGTTTTATTTATTTAAATTTACTTGGAAGTAGAAGATGCACAATTTAGACTGGCATGTAAAACCAGTTAATCAGTGCAAGCTTGGAGGAGATATGGCTAATGAGAATAAACCTGTTCTTTATTATGTCACCATCCCTTTTGGGTTTTATCTCTTAGAGTTCTAACATGAGTCTGGCTGTACCCAGCCAGACTGCTCTGCATCTGAATAGATGGGTGATTCAGCAGCATTTCAGCTAGAGGTCCATCAATTTATTCATATAGTTTGGGAGGCTGAAGCAGAGAGACTATTCACCATGGCTGAAAAAAAATGCAAACATCATATGTGTCTTCAGAAAGGGAAAGGAGGAAGATTGGGAAACTACAGGCCAATCATCTGGTCTGGGGCTTGGAGTCAGACTCAAAACTTGAAAAAAACTGGCAGAACATGCAGTAAAACACTTTTTAAAATTCTGTCTTTATGGAGCTAAAATAACAACATCCAAAAAAGAAAGGAGCTAAAAAGAAACTGAAGGGAAGAAATCCTGAAAACAAATAACATGGCAGAATGAAGTTACAGAAAAAGTAGGCTAAGGGGAAATGAATGCTAGAAAAACAGAAAAGAAGTATGTGTGAGGGAAGAGAAAGATAATAAAGAAAATAAAGAAAGCAAAAGAGGAAAAATGGTTATATAGAAAAACAGAGGGCTTAACATCGATTCACTTGGCTTTAGTCACCCTTGGCACCCAAAGCTGCACTCAACTCATCTTTATTCTGTAAAACATGTTTGCCAAAGTCCATAAAGAAGTCTGGAACAGAAAGAATCTGTTGTGAACTCTCCGGGCCTTTGCATATTTTTAAATAATTCAAAATATCACAGAAAAGAAACTGATAAAGTAACACTTTTCTGTTTCTCATTCCAACACAGTGAGAATTTATAACATCACTTGGGAAACTATGTTTATTTTTTCCATATTGTAATCCTCATATGTAGTACCAATTTTTAAATTGTGCATTATAATCACAAGAGATCATTACCACATTCTAAGGTACCTGAACACCAAGAAACCTAAATTATGCTTTAATCAAAAGGTGATAAAATAAAGCATTTTATAACAGATTTCAAACCTTTAAATTCCCAGTACAGTAAAAAAAGTTGTTTTCATATCGTGTAGGAAAACCAGCCCGCATCACTGCAGTGCTTCGTCTGCATCATTCAAGACATTATCACCATTATTATCATTACTAAAATAACACTACTTGCACGTTACATATTTAACAATAAGCATACCATAATTCCTTGTTAACAGTGCTGTATTCCTAACCTGAACATGTTACTTGGAGATGGATGAGAGCTGTTCCCAGTCACAAGAAGTCCAAGGTACCAGCTGAAAGGCTGGTATGCAATATGCTGTACTACAGCCACCTTGTGTGTGGCAGACAAAGCCCCCAGGTGTGAAAGGCATCTGTGCAGTGCAGTGCACTGCTCTGGAGTTGGTGCTGCTTTGTACAACCTATACCCATGTCTAGCTGGGTAACTATCCACCAGGGAGAAGGGAAGAGAGAAAAAAAAATAGCAAATGTCAGCTTGGTGGACTGCCATTCATCCTGTGTGTGAGATACACTTGTGGCCCCACCAGAGTAGAGAGACTCAGGTAGGGGATTCAAATAATCCAGAAAGTCTCTTCAAATTCTTAGTCTCAACTTTACCTAAGACACTAACTCTATTTATAGTGCAAAAGGAAAATAAAATAAAATAAAAATATTTCAATTTAATTTTTTTTTAATAGTAAACGATTATTTTTAGAAATGGGACCAGAAAGGTACCCTGATGACACTGCTGCACAGAGCTGTGCTGACACCAGCCTACCTTTTCTGCTGTCTCCTCTTTTTTGTTCTCACCTGTCCACAGCATCTCTCTCCCTTTGCTCTGAGTGTTATGAAAAGCCAAAACAACTACTGAAGTTAGGTTTTTTACTTTTCTCTAGTTATTAATGGAGCTCTCTGTCTGAAAAAAAAACCTCATTTCTTGAAACTTACTGGAACCTAATCTTGAAATCTCTCCTGTTCAGTAAAAAAGCACGGCAGCACTAGTTAAAGCAATAGCTATGGGAGCTGTGGGAACAGAGGTGGCAACATGAATATTGAGGAACTGTTTTTCCAAATAGGAATGGCTGTTTAGAGACCAGAGGAACACACCAGCCCATCAGCCCATGAGACTCCTCACTGCCTCCTTTCTTCTTGTTTGATAAGAGGAGAGTGACAGATTTTACCAGAGATCAGAGGAAACTGTCTGATCCCAGTGGGCTTTGGGGACCCGAGAGGTCTTGCTGAGGGACCTTCCACTAGTTAAAAGCAAACAGCTCATCACACAGCAGGAAAGGATCTGAAAAGATGGAAATGAGGCACATAAATGGGAAGGAGGGATTTGGATGACAGAAAATTGGTAAGAGAAAGAATTTTAAAAAAACTGGGGGAGGAAAAAGAAAAAAAAATACAGACTGAGGGATGAAACAACCACAAACTCAACCTGTGCAGGAAAACATCATAAACTTTCTGGGGCTGCAGTCCCCTTTTAAAATTCCCTAAGGATCAGCAGGTAGTTTGAGCTGACAGTAAGATGCAGAGCACCCCCTGACATTTATGGGAAGGGTTCTCAGCTGAGATGCAGCAGTTTTTCTCATGGATACATCAGAATCATTAATTTGCTGGCCCTCATACTTCAGCATATTAAGGCCAGATCCTCCTCTCTCTTTTTCCTGAATCTTGTGTTCAGGTGAGTGGTTTTCCGCTGCTGACATTTAATATTGTTCAAGGCAAAGAGGCTGTGTGACCAGACCTCTTTATCAGCAAAACAGTAAACACATTTGTAGTGTTACTAAATTTTGTTTGGCTGCTTGAAATGAAAACTAGACTGAGTGATAACAGGGTGGAATACCCTGAGACTCAAGCAAATCAAAGACTACTTTAATGGGGACCATGAAAAGTCTTTCAAAAAAATTCAAAGAGCAAAATACTACAGAGTGGCAAAAAAGAAAAATACTGTCTTGAGGGAGTGAGTTAGTGGCTTTTCCTCTACAAAGAACATTAGTACAAAAAGACATCTGGACCTTCTGATACAAAGAAGAAAAAAAAAAAGAAAGTAGACAAATAAATATCCCTGACCACAACTCTCCTCAGTCCCACCAGTTCTTTGAGAATTTTTTTAAGTCTCATCAGCTGGTGAGAGACCATCTGAAAGAGCTCTAGTGAAGGTTCTGTAAACATTGTCTTCATAGCATAGGCTCTTGAATATGGCTACAGCATTCTACTTGTGGGCTGAATGGAAGGACACATCCAGAGAGCAAAATTCCTTCTTGGGTAATGAGCTCCACATGAGACAGCTTCTGCTACTGAATTACACACTCTCTACAGGAGTTTTCAAGAGAGCTTCTAGAAAAGTTGAGTGACCGTGTATATTCTCTTTTAGAGAAAACACTTCAGGACAAGAAGACTAACTGGTACTAGTTCTGAGCATGAGACAGTGCTGTATGCTGGTCCCTTTCTTCTGGTGACACACCTACACCCACAAACATCCATCTTTGCAGCAAGCTCCCTCATGAGGGCCTCCTCTCTCAATACTTTTACAAAAAACAGCATCCAAGGTTCACTCTGTGCTACATTGAACACCACTCTTACAAAACACTGCAGGTGTGTGAATGTCAGCCTTGCATTGTGCCATATCCAGTTTTACTGAGACCAGAAACAGATCATCCATCCTCACCACCCATCACCACTGCTTGCTGAGCTTCTGCTCAGTTCCCTCCCAAAGCCTGTTCTGGTTCTGCTCATGACTGCTAATGCAGCAGCTGTCTATGGATTGCAGGCCTTCTGTTGCTTCTGTTGCTGAGGGGAATATGTGATTTCCGATTCTGAATAGAGTCACCTTGGATCCAGAAATGAGTACTACGTATGGTCCTCCACCAGGATGGAAATTTGCCCAGGCCAGCAGTGAGCAGCACCAAATGTCCTGGTGCTTCCTGTGAGTAGTCCCCACCACCAAGACCTTACTGCAATCCATCTGGGGTGGGACACTCCTTCCTGATATCTGACATGTCTCTGATCACAGTGCAGGCATTGGGAGATGCAAAGGTCTGAATTTCCCAGACCAGGACACTGCATGTCCACTGCCACAGTTGCAGTTGCAGGGTAGGCACTACCACCTCCTTGTCCCAAGGCTGCTGTCACCGCAGAGGACATGTCACTGACTTCATGGGAGAAGGCAGCTCCTCACCAAGTGAGGAAGGTTTAATGAATCTGCATGAGCCAGTGATGAATGATAGATGTTGTCCATTACTAGCAAGGAAAGGCAAGTGCTGCTTGGAGTATTTTGACATGTTAGAGATGAGTCATGGGAATTTCTTATTTTGCATTATCAAGAGTCCATTCCAAATAGAGAAAATAACTAATATAAGAATAGTTATTTTCAGCTTTCAAGCTACCATCTGCTGAGTTCTTGTCATCGTGCAGAGAAACTGGTAAGCATCTAACAACCTTGTGTTACAAGAAGGTAAAGCTGAAGAGTGTGAATTTGCTTGTGTGACAAAGTTGGCACTAAGACTCAGCTCCCAGCCCCCCACCTGGTTGTTCATATTACACTTCTCTCTTCTAAAATCTTAGAGTGGTCAAATAAGAAGTTCAAGTCATTCGAACAGAACCTGATCTAGTCAGGCTATCAACAGGAGTACTACTGTGAACAATTCATTGTGAAGTAAGTGAAGCTGCTCACAGAAAGTGGGTGTCCACAGCTTCTCTTTGGGAGTGGATGGAAGGCTAAAGCAAATTATGTTTTCTTTTAAATGGGAAAGAGAAACTGTCAGATGATTCTCCAACTTCAGTATGGTTAGCTGTTGTTAAATTAATAAAACATCCAGTACGTGAGCAAATTGTCAAATGGCTTACGTACAATTATAGTGCATTTCAAATATCTGTTCTAATTATATTTTCCTTTGACAAAGTAATTACACTTCAAGAAACCACAATCAGAACAATTTCTCACTGCCAAATCTGAGAACAGAAGGTGAAAAAGGTGCATTTAGATAATTTTATAAATTACTAACTGAACTTTTATATAATAAAAAACCATAATAGTAGAACAGCTTAAAAATAGACCAGAGAATGCACATTTTAATCCTATTTCAAGTAGTTCAATGATTTGTAATTTAATGAGCCTTAATACAAAGCTTATGTTTAGTTTTCTTTCCCTCCATTAACTTGATTTCTTGATGTTGAAATTTATTTGGCTGCCATAGCGACAATATATATTTTTAGTCAAAAATTCACACAAGAGCAAAATTAAGCACAGCCATTCCCTGTCCCACTCCAGCTCCACAAGATACTCTGAACATCTGTTAGAGAAGACTGCAAGATACTCTTGTGAGGACTGAGAGGCTATTTACTTTGTGAGAATATTGGGTTCAGGGCTGTTGAGCATAAAAGACTGGGACAAGAGACAGGAAGAGAAGGAATACATTAAAAACCCACTCACAGAATCCAAAAAGGGCAGGAGAAAATTGATATTTATACCAAAGTCCAGAGCTCTCACATTGATTATTGATTGGACATTGCTGGAACAAAGCTTTGATGAGTTCCACCAAAACTCTTTAACTGATAAGGAGGGGGAAGCAAGATTACCGTGGGTCTTAAGGGCATAGGCAAACCTACTATGGGATATTTGAGGGAATTGTGGAAATGTGATAAACTTACTATGAAATATTTAAGGGAAGGGAAAATACAAGCATCAGTGTAGATAGGGGAGGACAAATAATGGGAAAAAGGAGAGAAGAGAAGGGCAGATAAATGCCAGCAAGTCCTGGGACTGATCACTGTAGGCCATCATTGTTACACTCCATCCCTCAATGTTACTCTGGGTGAGAGTGCTCTCCAGTCCCTGCAAATTTACTCTGTCAGAAGTCTGAGAGCTGACTAAGGGAGGGACTATGGGTCTGAGCCAGCTGTTGGGCAATCCTGGGGCCTGAGAGGTGAGAGACACCACAGGGCTGGACCTGCTACCAGAGACATCCATCCGTGTCTGTGTGAGTGTCTGTGTGTGTGTGTGTGACATCTGCTAGCATGGTTGGATCCCAACTAAACAAGAAAAGACCAATTGTATTTCTCATGTTTATGTCAGGTGGCTGCTGCAGCCTGGAAAATGATGCTGTGCCCCGAAGCCTCCTCGACTCGGCTTTCCTCCATCAGTGCTGCCTCTGTAATCCCACTGTTTTCAAGTGCATGCACACACCTCTCCGGATGTGCTGTGTACGACCAGAATCACTTTGTCAAGGCAGCACTGAAAGAGAAAACATCTGCTCCATCCTCGTCATGTGGACCTGATGTTCTTCCAACCTGAGGCAGAAACGGATGCACAGAAAAACTCCCAAATTTCCTCCAGGCTGATTTTGATGAATTGCTCCATCTGGACTGACAACAAAGGGATAACATGACTAGAGCAAGAAATGCTGGTCTTCAACTGTTTTCTTCTTTCCTCTTCACAATAGAAAGCATGACAGGGGTTTCTGATAGCATACAGAAGATCACAGACTTACTGAGGCCTACAGGGTCTTCTGTGAGAGAAGGCATGGATTGCCTCTCCAAGGTAGCATGGTGATCTGGATGCAATATCTTTTTAAGCCCTACCTCAGTCTTAAAATGCATTCAATAAGGTCTGAAAAAGCTTCATATAGCATTTGACATGCTGCCTCAGCTATTTAGCTCCCCATGGTGCCCATGAGAAATCCACACACCCGAGATAGCCCACAGAAAATGTTGTTGGAGATGTGGGTAAATAGTGGGTTTTTCTGCACAGCCAGACTAGTAGCAGATTGAGAAAGAGAAGATAATTAGCAATTTTGGGATGTTAGCAGTATGCATTTTCAAACAAAAATATTTGCTTTGAGGCTCTGACTTATGGTTCTGGCACCATTTCTGTTCCAGTCTGCCTTTCAGATGCTAGAGACCATCCAAGTTCTCATTGATGGCTGTTTTATGTCCCTTTCTTTTCCTCCCATAATTAACATATGCTTTTGGAATCAGATAATTTTTTTCAAAGTTTTCCTTTTTTCCCCCATATTTAGCTAATGATCACCAGAGCTATTAAATTTTTAATTTTTGGTTTTTTTCAATCCCACCCACCCTCAGCTGCAAGGTTCAGGGCCACTGCAAGCTCTTAGCAGCCTCTTGCGTGCATCCAAACAGCTCATACTGGTTTTATTAAGGAGGAAATTATTCTTTCTGCTGTATTCCCCTCACCATTTTGTGACGTGAATCTCTTTCTGATTCTGTTTCATTGCTACACATCTCTTTGGTGTCCTCCCACAGTAATGACAGAAGCTGGGTCAGTTGTGTCGTGTACATGAGGTGCTCTGGAGGTTTGGGATGCAGGAGGCTGTGGAAGCTGACCAGCTAAGCCCCAGGAATGCAGCACCAATGTGCCACTCTCACAAGACCTGAGAGAGACAATCTGCCCATTACAGAGAAGTTTCTGGGGTGGAACTGAGTTGCTGTCTTACATCTGGAGAAAAAGTTCTGTCTTGTAACAGCGCTATGGAGAACGGTAACGACACCTGAGACCAGGCAGGCTAACTGGACCACTAGGCCTGTTTTGACTCACGTCTCACTGGATCTAAACCCCACTTCTCACTGAATGCTGGAATGTACTGGAGTATTCCACCCAGCCGGTGTCTGGTTGTAATTCATAGTCAGGTTCTGAACGTGAACAATATCCAAAAATAGTTTCTTAAAGTTTCTTAAAGGCCTTTTTGTAGAAGTGATTGTGAATAGAACATAGAAGAAACCAAATTCAGGCCCATTGGTGTTCAGATCCAAGCAAAAAGCATTAGTGTAGTCCTGAAAGTCATTGGCCTGATTTATGGCCTGAATTATTATATCCCTCCAGGGTTTCAATGATGACATGCTTGCCACATGCTGTCTGTTTAACACAGTTCTTTGTCTTTCTCAGAATTTTTCTGTAAAAGTCAGCATTTGTGAAAAAGAATACTGAGGGAAGATTAGAAAGGCCAGGACCATGCCCAGCATACAAATCATTCAGCCAACATGCCTTATGTGTTGTCACCATTGGCACATCTGTGCCTTCTGCTTTCCACCGTCACTCATAAAACCTCTGTTTTCCCCCGGAATATCAGGATGCTTTACAAAAATGCAGTTGAGCCTGGGGTTCGCAGCAGCAGGGCTTCGGCGTTGATTATGAGCCATTCTGATGTTTTCCACTGATTACCATGCGTGTTTCTCTGTTACACAACATCTAAAATGATTCCTCATGTTTCTGTTGTCCTCTCTCCTAATACAAGAGAAAAGGGCATTTCCTAATACTGAAAGGCAGATGAGGAGCACTCTCCCCAGGCAAAGCACGAATAGCCTGTAGCCAACTTATTTCACAATATTCCTCCGTGTCAACATCTTTCCTAGATCCCCCAAATGATTATGCATTCGTACTGATAAGGAAAATACCCAGAGGTATCATAATGCCAACAGCTTTGGTGGGATATGTCTCCTCATTCTTCCTTCAAGGTACGAAACTGCTTCTCACTCAAGGAGACAAAAAAGAAACTTTCTGTATTCTCAGAATATTAAATAACTGGAAACTTTGTATTTCTGTAGCACATCTGGTACCCCCTGTTACTGGAGGCAAAATACTGAGCTAGATAGATAAGTGTTTGAATAACAAGGTTATTGTTTATTAATATCATAAAAAATGACCACTGGTGAGCAAGATGGAACAGTATTTGACAGCAGATCACTCAGTTCTTTTATAAATGCATGCCAGCTGCTATGGCAGTCAGGAATAAGATAGACAACTGCAATACCAGTAATTTTTGACACATTTTTTCCCTGTTTTCTATTGTTTCTCTCTAACTCCCATTAGTAATCAACAATTCAACAGTCTTACAGGTTCCCTTGCTCAGAGGAAGAACTTATTTTAAACTTGATTTACCTGTTCCTTCTCAAACCATCCACCAGAAGCAGAAATTTTACAGCTTTAAAAATAGATTAATACGAAGCTGAGGGCAAGAGTTAATGGCAGTCACTTCTACCTTTCTCTAAGTACTGACTGAACATGCAAGGATTGAGAGAAATTCATGCTTCTAACAGTACGCATCCTTCATTACAACACAATGAACAAGGTGAGTTTCCTTTCTTTTCCAGGAAGACAGGCTTTAAAGGACTTGACATTGCAAAGGAGTCATAGGGTAAAATAACAATACTACCATGCTTTCCTTTACTATTTCACCCCAGGTTGCCAGCATACCTAATATGCAGCTGCATTATCACAAAATCAATCAAAAAGAATTATAGAGAATATTGAGGCCCTTCAGCCATTACTGTCACACAGTATGCCAGGGGGACTCAGTGTGTGTGTCCAGTTTAAGCATTTCTCTTGTGAAAATCTCCAGATTTTAACTCTTGACTGCTTCTGAAATCTTGAGTATGAATATTCCTTTTTTTAATAAATGGTTAAGTTCTTAATCATGACTCATTAGGGATATTATTATTCTACTTTATTTACTTATTGACAAAACAAAAGCTATTCTATGAATGACAACATATGACAAATGAAGAGATATGTTCTATTTTATATGGCTTTTCGTCTTTAAGGCTTTGATAAAAAAAAAAAAGAGAAGTTACCTGTTTATCCTGTTTTTAAGATCTGACTGGAAGTTCCAAAGCTGCAGGTTTCTTTCCTGATGAAACAGTGAAGTTCACAGAACTGGACAGCAACTACCCCCACACCATGTATTTGAACAATTTAAGTGTTTAAATGAACTATCATGTAATTTTGATCCTTTGAATCCATAGAAATTGTAATCTACTCTGCACAGTGGCCAAACTAAATGGAGTTGAAGAAGCAAGGGAGGGAGATAAATCACCACCACAAGGAAAATGGGCCCTTCAGCTGGAGGCACCAGCTTTCCACACCTTCTGCAAAAGGATTGCTCAGTCTGGTGTCCCCAAAGTACTTTGGCGTGCATATCCTCTAAAACTGTAACTCACTTAAGGCAGGCTTGACAAAGAACTGAGGCAGACATCACTGTGGCAGGCAGGCACTGACACTGTCAGGGAATATAGGGACATTTTAGACACCGCGAGGGTGTTTCAGGTCTTAATCCTACCTATCTCATCTGCCACTGTGAAGTTCAAGGATACCCAATAAATGAGTCCTATCTCGCGTTGTGCCCTCCCCAAAAGACTAATTCCAGTGAAGTTAACAGCAGGATTAATAAAAATTACATGTTTCTTTTCATATCTTGCTCTACAAGGTACTTGCCATCACTAGAAAAGTGCAACAAAAATGGAATCTCTATTACTTCTTTTGCAGAGGCTGCACAGCTGCCCAGAGCTGCTCTATGGATACACAGGAGACATCTGACACCCCAGAGCCCACCAGATTTACTGTCCAGCTGCAGGCTGACCTCCCACAATGTGGGCGTGTAGTTCCAGACCCATCCAACTCATCATGCAGCTGAGCTGCACTGAAGCTTGTTGCTTTAAACTGCTGCACACAAGGCAGCCCCACCAACACAAGCAGCCTGGAAAAAGCTCAAGTTCGTACTAAGACAAAGGTACTTTTCATGGCTTCACCAGCTTTGTTCTTCTCAGCCTCTGTTCTTCTCGTTTCCTCAAGCTTGTGAGCAAGTGTGGGCACAGCTCATGGCTACAATTTGTAGGCTGAGAGAGGAATTTCCCAATAGCTCAAATCCCGGAGCTGACAAACCTGCTCTATAAATAAGAGAAGTGGCAGTTTTTCATCACGAGCTTAAATTAGGCTCGAGCAATCTGAAAAACCTCCTGTGAACCTGCAATACTGATAGGAAGTGCACACATTTACTCCTTGTCTAACCTATCCCAAATTAACCTCCTCCTGCCCATCTAATTTTCCATCTGGAGGAAATTTTGGCACACTCCCTTTTGAGACCCAGAAAAAAGGCTGTAGTACTTCATCTGAAGTTTTGTCGCTGGCTTGAATGTCTAGCTAACTGTGGAGGCATCCATGCCCCCTTGCTGATGTGCGTGCTGCCAGCACGTGCCCCACACTATCGTCACACAGCTCCCTTTCCCACTCCTTCCACCTGCTGGTCCAATGGAAACGAACCCACCAGACTCTCAGAAAGCATCAGCCACCTTGGGCTTCATTAAAGAATAATAATAATAATAATAATAATAATATAATAATAATAAGGAGTTAATTTTCCCTCAAACCAGGCGGGTTGGTGTTCCCTGTCTCATCCACCACTGATGTAAAAGTGTCAGATCCAAACCCCTCCTCCTCCTTCACACCTTGCAAGAAATTTCAGTATAAACACAGACTTCCAGCAAGAATATCCTGATTGTTAATTTACATTTTCATTTCTTCTGTTGGAATTTCTCCACTTTTTTATTTTTATACAATTATCCAGTATCTTTTTGAGCAGAATTTCAATGTTTGCTGTCTACACTTCTGACATCTTCTTGTGGTACATCTTGGGTAGCATACACCTAAAAAGCACTGTCTGCAGAAAATGTGCCCCCGCAAGCAAATATTGACAGAACACTAAAACATATTTGATTGCTCTAATGGAAACCGTCAGAGGCCACCTGGTTATTCAATGTAGAAAAAGAAAAAAAAAATTTAAGAAGTTTTTCTTCTGTTGATAAATCTCTGAGAACATGCAGCCTAATTTTTTTATTTTCCCTTTTTTAGGCTGAGGTTTACTCTCAAGTGGAGGGCTCAGCTATTGCTAATACAGAGGTCAATGAAAGCATCACCACATCTTTTTTTTCCTCCCTCTGGCTCTACGATTTCCAGAGAAAGCAACTTACTCAGCTTTTTCTGTCTTAACCTTAAGGTGAATTCTCTAAAAACATCAGAAAGGTATAACATTTCCTATGTATTCTTCCATATTCTGTTAAGACTTTGTGTATTCAAGAAAGATATTTTACATTTTTTCTCATCTCCTATGTAGATCCCTTTCCAGTGAACACACCCTCAAATGAAAGGAAGGATTTTGTATATTCTTAAACTAATAATGGTTCTTTTATTTCCTGTTAGTATTAAAGATTGCATCTTCTTGAGCTTATTTACTGGTAAATTTAGATCATATATTCCTTTATGAAGGTTAGGTCACCTCAGCAAACATGAATTTTACCTCTTCACCCTCTACTGTTTGTGGATTTTCTTTCAGAAATAATATCTCAGCTCCTGGCACTATATCCTTATCCAGCTTGAAATTAATAAATATCACATTTCCTTTCATGCTGGCAGGTCTCTAAACTTTTGCTGGAATATTGACAATGGTTCTTATGATACATTTTATGAGGTAATATTGTTGCTACTATCCTCTGAGCAGAGAGTGCATGAAAACCTTACCAAAGCAAATCAACACAATTTAGTTCTCGCATCGCTGCCTGGGGTTGAGTGGTTTGATAGATGTGCTGAATATTTGCAGTCTCAACCTCAGAACTGAGTCTGCCTTACTGTCCTGGGTCTGCTTTATGATTCTGATTCTCTGTCACACTTGTAGCACCAAAAGAGTCTTCAGCCTCCACATGGCTCTAACTGTGGTGTGTTACTCACTTTTCTGAGTAACTTGTTTTCATTTATTTCACAATTACATTTATTCAGACATGGAGTTTGGGTCAAAATCTACTAATCTTAAAAATTATTAATTGATTTATAGGCAAATGTTTGGAGAAAATCAATTTTTCTCATGATCCAACACATACTCTTGCAGTTATTAATGAAAGCATAATAAATCTCCATCTTTGAAATTATTTGAAAGTCAGTTTTACAGATCCACCAGCAGCCTGATCTAACTTTAAGTAGGAACTTGGACTAGATAGCCTCCAGAGATCCCTTCCAACTTAATTATTCTATGAATACATAGCATTAGCATCTTATCCTTATAATACTGATTTTATTATTGTAATTTGCTCTCTCTTGCGAAGTCTGGCTAGTTTGAACTATTAATCCGGTGCTTACAAAATCACCAGACAACAGAGACTGCCTAACCTTCATAGCAAAAGCATAGATTCTGTAAGCTTCCCAGCAGTTTTTACAACTGGAGACTGTAAATACATTTTTCTTCTTTTTCCCTGCCTAGGGAAGGACTGCTGTGCTAACTGTGTGGTGGATCAGTGCTCTGAACATATGGTCCCTAATCCCTACATGTTGTTTGCAATCATTGCTCTTTTGGTGGCAAATCACTTAATAAAATCCAAGAGTGTAAAGAAAAGTCCAGAAAGGAACACTTTCTCTTGAGGCATGTGTGTTTCTCTGTAGCCACCTGTGGTGCAGGAGCCCCAAATCCACACACTCCTGTGTGCACAAAGTCCTGCTGAGCCAAAGCAACCATCACCTTTCCCTCAGAAGTGCTCTTCTCTCATCTCCTTCTCACTGAAGCTTTCTGACTCTGCTTGCTTCGGGATGCTCATGACTTTCCTAGCAGAAGGCTTTTTCTAAAGAGACAGAAGTATGAGGACTTCTCTGAGTGACACAGACTAAGAGTCAGCTGGTGACAACAGACCCACACATTGCTCGCTCATGGATGGAAAACGCTACAGCAAAGTCTAATTAGAAAACAATTGCCAAATTGTTTTGGCAACCACAGCAGCTTCTGTCAGATACCAACACATCACACACAATTCACCACCATTTTCTAGTCCTTCTGCAGCAAGATTTAATCCTTCTCCACTCATAGGAATCCAGGGTTCTGAGTGTTTCTGCTGTAAACAGACAGATGAGCTTGCCACTGCTTAGGGCACAGAGCAGGCACTGAGTCTGAACTGACTGGAGCAGTCTAAAAGAGACAGACTGCAGCCATGATTCCTACTCTCCCCTATCACCTAAACACATAAGGTTAGTCAATATGATATTTCTGGGAGGATGCATTTGATCCTATCAACAGATTTCAGCTATTTAACTGTCCAGCTTTGAAAAGGGTGATATTAGGCAAGGAAGAATGAATGTAGCAGGAAAAAAGCAGAAAGGACAGGAAGGGAAGCCGCACAGCTGCAGAAAAGGCGACACTGCTTCACATCCATTCCAGGCAAAAGACAATGAAAGTGTGACCAGTGTATTTGAGGAGAGTGTTTATGCAACCAGGAAATCACCTATGTGAAATGTAAAACAAAGCCTGAAAAATCAAAGACATAAAAGTAGAGTAAATTTTGCATAATGTGTCAGTCCTAAGGCTTGGTAGGTAGAAATCTACTGAAACTGATTTAAATAAAGAGCTTACTTCAAACCGTGGATGAAGCCAGAAAGGTATAACACAAAGTGCTAAAACTGCTCAGGATGGACCATTTCCTACAGCCAGCTGGCACAAAGGGATATAGAATTATTTAAATTAGGATCAAAATTTAATCCATTAGGCTCACCATCCTGTACTTTTACAGTTTTAAATCATAGCATTCATAAATTTTATTGTATTTGGAGACCTTTATTCAATCCTTACCATCTACTGGAGCTCACTGTACAGTAAATAAACTTTCTAATTGGAGAAAGAAAATCGATCTATTTTTGTAAGTTACTTAGGTGAGCAATGGATCCTATGATTAGCAAAAAGAAAATAGCTGAAACAAGTAGTCATGAAAAGCTTATGAACTAATACACTCTATTCAGACTGCCTGGTAAATAAATGGTCAGAAATAACAGCTGTAGATGGAAAAATCAAGATTTGTTTGAGAAGGACCTGTAAACAAATACAGGGATAAATCTGCAGTGATCAGTGATCCAATCAACTTCACAACCTTGTTACATCCCACAATACTAGAAAGATGACTGTACAATATTTCTAGGTGACAACCTAGAAATACAACCAAAAAATTTTATTTCACGTGATCTACAATGGTGAAGTGATGCACAATAATTGGTTACTGCAGGACTTATCACAAGCTCATGATTTCAGCTTTACAAGCAATCGAATGCTACATCAGATACCACAGGATTATGATGCTGTAAATCTTCTGCAGAACTGGAGCACATGCTCAGTATGCTACGCAGGATCTGAAGTTACATGTGAAACTTCTAAAGTGGCACATCAGCTTCTGCCCTTGCTATTCCCAGTGTTGCACATAGAGTCAAATGATATATTTTAGAAAGGACTGGGCAAGTCAGTATGTTTGTTAAGGTAAGTTGATGAGTACATTGCTTGCATGGCATATGCCAGTTGACAAATCCCTTTTATGCTGCACTAACCTTTTATCTCTAATTGTTTTGTACAACCTTTGGGAGTTTTTTCAAAGATCTTTGGGTTTTGCAACTTTATACAATTGCCAAGTTGTTTAAATGTGTGGCTACTTATTTTGTGGCCAGTTAAGGATAAGCAGCACTTCAGAGTGCACAACAGTTGAGTTAAACTGTAAAGTCACTCAATCCACCTACTGAAAATGTAACCTATTGCTAACTCTACTTTTTCTCCTTGTTTCAGGTTCCTTTGCATCCTACTCTTACCACATAGTTTATGTTTTACTTTCCTTCCTAAGTATAAGGAAAGGGAAGGGAGGGAGGGAGTAGCCCTAGAAGAATTGCAGAAATATATTGTGGAAAGTCCCAAGGGATTACTTCAATCACAAATAATTTCTTCAATCATTTTTAATCAAGCAACAAGAACTCACATTGTGATAATTCTCCACAATTTTTTAATAATTGTCCATCCTGAATTGATGTTAGCCTCCAGATCACTTCTCTTTTAGGAAAGAACCTTGTAACCTCTTATTTCTCCTTGTTAATCTCCATGTTAATTAACAGAGATATGTTAATTCCTGTAGATTACTTTTTCAATAAATTTAAAACCAGTGATGTCACGGTGTGTGTTACACTCACTGCAGGAAACTCCAGCCTCTCTGAGAACCAAAGGTGCAGCTTGTTCCATTGATATGTTCCATGTTCTAACACAAGACTTTTACTCCGATACAAAATTCATGAGAGCCTCAGGTTTCTCCTCAGCAGCTTTTACTAGTTTTCCATCCAAATAATGCTTTACATTTTGCAGCTATCCAGTCTTCAGCACATTATTTGAAGTCTTTTATTGATCTGCCATCCATGGGCTTGCTGACATAGAGAATCCTGTAATTAATGGGTGGGGATAGAATTTTTAAAATATGAAAACTCTGAGGTATGCTATCCTGTGACAAAGATGCAGTTTTGTCCCAACTAATTAACACTGACACTGAGTGTTCTACACAGTAGCTAAATTGCAAGTTGGTTTGTTTGTATTAATTGCTCTGTTAGCATTATTTATCTGTCCTGAATTAATTTAAGCAAGAGCAGTTTTTGTTCTTTGGATTTCATTGAAGACTGTATTAAATATAGCTACTTTCATTTCCTTTGCCACTTTTCCTTGATGTTGCAAAAAGACCAATTTGAAAAGAGAGAAGAACACAGTAAATTTTGGCTCAGTGGGAGATGCACTCACAGTTGGATCCTTTCTTTTTATATTTCTCATAAATGCACAAGTATGTTGCCTCCTGCATTTTCCTAATGACAGAAATTTAAAGTCCTAGACAACAATTAACACTACAGGGGCAAGAGTAGTGCAATTTTACTACCACGGAAAAAAAAATCAAAAGCTGGTTTTAAAGCTGTACATTTTTCAACTTTTCTTAATTTCAGTTTTTACCACTTCTGCTTATCATTCATCAAAAAAACCTCGGAGTTCTCAAGTTATTACTGAGTATATCAGATCATTTTTTAATTAAGTATGAATAATAAATAGTGAGAATGATGATTTTCTTTGTGAACACGGTATTGATATGATTAGCATGTTGACAGAGGACGCTGAACCCCAAGCAGGTTAAATAATTTACTCAACCCCCCACATGGAAAAAGTGGCAAAAAAGGGGTGTGGGTGACATTACCAGGCTGTTCCACAGAACAGCAGTCAGTTTGGAGGAAGACTGTGAGGATTAGAGAAATCTGCACAGGCAGAATGCAAACAGACTTCACAACTCCCATCGGCTGCAGTAAATTTTCTGACATTTCATGGAGCTGATGTTGTGGAGTGTCCGGTTAATGCCTTGACCTCCAGTGGGGCAAAATTAAAATAAGACATAAAATCCACATCCAAATTAACAAGCCCATAGTCTGTTCAGGCATTTCTAGCTGAAGGGGAGGAAGAGACAGCACTAAGATTATGATTTCGGTGCAGGCTTGTTTGAAAGATGAGGACGGGGTGGTGCTGTCCAAATGGGGTGAAACAGCTGCCTTGGGGATTTAGTGAGTGAATTAGTGATGAAAAATATCATGTGCCCCTTTTGTTTCTCTTTTTTTTGATGAAAATAAGTAATGTGAGATGAAAATTTTATGAAGAGATTTACGTTTGCCATACTAAAGATCTGAGTAATAAATATGGATGAGGATATAGGATTTTTTTAAGGAATTAAGGAAGTGGTGGATGCACTCAAAGCACATTCTCTGTTCAAACTCCCCTTGATTTAACATTGCTACAAGAATCACTAATGCACTGAGGAGATAACAGATGTCCCTCAACTAAAGAAAATTACAGGGAGATCATCACAAAAAAACAGCCTCAGCACAGAGAGATATCATTATTTTCAGGCTCTAGCAATCTGCAGACTCTGCTCAAAAGAAATATAGCCAGAGTCAGACCTAATTTACACTAGTGGAAATCCATGTTGAAGCAAATAATTTATTTTAACTAATTATTGTGAATGGGTATTGGAATTCATTCCAGGGCCTATAATTTTTCCTCATGCCTGGAAAAATGTAGTCTAGTGGTATCAGATATCACAAGACTAGGACCTTATAATTCTCTAAGAGACTGGATAATGAAGAAATGTCTGTACAAAAAGAAATTCCCAGCTTCTAGCCTGGAGTGTGATTGGCAGATAGACAGCCACCCCCAGCTCCACACTGTCTCTGGTGCACTAAGCTTCTCCTCTGGAAGCTGTACAAATCCATGCATTCATAAGACAGCAGTAGTTGCAAACTTGTCTTATTAACTATGAAAGATATCAAGTCATGTGAGACTTTAAGAGAAACCAAGATTTTTAAAATATAAATCAGGGAAAAATACATACAGCAGTGTTTTTTAGGCATCAGTTTGCTGCTGTTTTGGAAAGCTAAACCAACATGCATATTCCCAGATATGTAAAGGGAATCCCATTATATTCCCTTATAAATAAGAGAGAAGGAAACAACGGTCACATTCCTCCTCCACACACTTTTCTGCCCTTCCTAATATTAGTGCTGAATCTGCTTAGAGTACCACGCAGGCCAATATATTACTATTGACAACATGCTACAGTTTGACTCCCTGAACAAGAAAATCACTGCTTCAATCTATGCTATTCTTAGCAAGAAACACTGTGTTGTTATTGTTTTGGCTGCTTTTGTAACTTTTTACATTCCCAGCAGCAGCAGAACAGGATGTATTAGTCAAACAGTATGGATGATTTGCCGTTTCTTAGGTGCTATTACAAAACCTGAATTTTGACATCCTTAACTGAGCTCTGCGCAGGCTCAGGGACCTAAAGTGCTTTGAAATTGCAACAAACTCTATTCACACACAAACCTTCATAGAGAGCACTGTAGAAATCTCTACCACCGTTGCAGCTCAGCTGAGCAGCTTCTCGCAACTCAAACCAGCACTATGTGGTAGTTGTAAGCACCAAACGCTGAAGATATCCAGTGAAGCTGCACGGGGAGGTTAGGATGCAAAATATAAGCTGAACTGTGAGCAATGCCTGCAGTTAAAGTCTTTTATCAGGCTCCAGATTCAGTTGCTTATAATTTTGCCATTGAGTCAGAGGTTTTCTGTCCCAGATGCCTGTCTTAAGTTAAAATTTCAGATCAAATCTTTTTCTCTGTTTCCAGAACAAGGGTATGACCAGTGAGGTGAGTGGAATTGGCTTCAGGTGGTCTGAAAAATTACCTCTCCAAGAGGTTTCCATTACCACTGCAGCAACTAAAGCTTGCACCATCAGCTACTGCTGAGTAACAGGCATGATAAGGCAATTAAACCTTCAGGTTCACAGATCTGACCACAAGAGTACTCCCACCAGTGCCATGAGCATAAGGAAAATTTATAACACTTGGGCCATACATTATTCTCATCTGTTCTGTTGTTAAAATCTGAATGAAGTTTTTAAAAATTAGCACGAGTGGGGCAACTGAGGTGCTGGAAATGACATTGTTCCTACGAGAACTCAAAGGTCAACTAAATCTACAAGGCTTCAAAGCAAATCTTATTTGACATAAAATTATGAAGGTCCTGGCTAAAAAGTGGAGACAATCTCAGGAGGGATCCATCTGGGGAAGGAAGCACCAAGGACTCAGGGTGTTAAGGGCTGCTCTCTGTGGCCCCTGAGACACCTTCCATGTACTTCAGAGAAGAGGTAACCGAGACTTCACAGCACAGAGAAATCCTTTTGGGAATAGGGAAGAACAGGGAAAGTATCTGGGGAAAGAAAATAAAAGGTAATCTATTAGCAGAGTAGAAGAGATAGCTGGGTTTTGAGAGAGAGCAAACAAAACAGAGAAGGTCTCGAAGCAGGAGACTGGAGGCCAAGTGGGATGGCAGCGGAAGGGTTGGAGGAAGAATGGTGATGGGGACCAGGGCAGGATCCTGCAGTGACGGGAGGAGGGGGCAAAGAAGGACATGCGGCACAGAATGCTCCTCCACAACCCTGAACCAGACATGCTTGTTCTGAATTTCTTTATTCCTCTTCTGTACTGTTTTTCTCAGCCAGGCTGGAAAAAACAGAAAGCGTGTCGTACCACACCATATGGGCCTATCCTGAGGGCCAGTCATCTGAAATCCATCACAGAAGTGTGAGCTGAGCGAGCGACTGGGAGCTGCATCGCATGATTATGCCTTGTGAGGGTCTGCCATCACCGAGGCACTCAGAATATTAATGGATTTTACAATGGCTAGAAGACAAATGAGGATGCATTTATGTTGGCAGACCGTAGGAATAAGTCCATACATATTGTATGACTGAATTTCCGTGTATTCAGTTTGGTGGGGGTTTTTGGTTTTGTTAGTTAGCTGGTTAGGCATTAAAAACCCAATACCAGGAAGTTAAAATACATATTCAATAGTTATCTGTACTTGTAGTGAACAAAGGCTCCTGTTGGAGAAAGGAGCATGTGGGTCAAGGCAGTAACATGCTACATAAATCCAAAGCAGCTGAATTTATTTTGCAAAGCAAACCTTCAATCCAGAATTTCACAACATTCCCAAATTTGACTTGCACTTTAGTATTTGCTTACAGGGTAATGGAGTAAGGGAATTATGCAAACTGTGGCACACAAGGCACAGGGATCATCTCATCACCTTTCTTACAAAGCAGACCGAGATTTTTCACTACTGCAGGAGGAAGTTATAGGCTCATTTTCAGAGTCAGTGCACCACAGTTTTAAGCACTTCTGGGAATTGCTTCTCTTCTTCAAAGTCATCTTATGGTGTAAGGAGCAGTGGCTCCTGAGATACAGGAACTGAGTGGTCTGCAAAACCAGGCATCTCATCTCCAGCCTGGCAGATCTGGTTTTAAAAGTGCCAATCTAAATGCTGGAGCAGATGTAGAGTGGCTTCTGCAAAACATGGCAGGACCCAAAGAGGCTGTCTAGTGTCACAGGAGACTGCAGAGCAGAAAGGTACCTTTGGAACTATTCCTTCTTCTGTAGTATATAATTACTTTTCGTTTTTTCAACTGCTTCCATAAGCAATTTCTCACTAGCATGGGGTTTGCTCTGTCAAATAACATACTTCATCTACCTATCTCAGTCCTGTTTTTGTTGGTTTTCAGAGCAGAGAACCGCAGGGGATCTCCTGAGCTAATGTAAATTCTTATCTTATTATGGAGCTTATTTCAGTGATGGTTCAAAAGTGAAGACTACTTAAGATTTGGCATTTGGGGCATTCTTTGACAGCTCTAAACCGATGAGCTCAGAGAAAGCACCATCCAGAAAAATAACGCAATATTAAAAAACAAAAAAACAAAACACACCGACCCAAAACCAAAACAAAACAAAGCTACAAAACACAAAACCAGGGATTTTTTTTCTCTTTAAAATTATCATATGGACTTCTTTCATGCCCACAAGCAAAATTTAGGGATTCAGACAAACACATGTGCACAGCTCCCACTGAAGTTTGTAAGGAGTTTCATACACTTAGTGATGTGCAAATAATTTTCTGTGAGCCTCTTACTGTTTATTTGCAGACATGCTAGAATCTATATGACCAGTATGCACAGATATTATTATATCTTTTTTTTTCTTCAAATGCAAGTTGATCTAGAGAATGAAAATGGTGACAGAAGTTAGCAAAAACAGCCTTATTTTGCATTCTTGCAACACAAATACAACTGCTACAAAACCTGAATCATGAACTGATGCTTTCATAAATTATGAGATTATTCCATCTTAGCACTTGAAAAATGAATTAATAAGTAATATTCGAAAATGTGTCTATGCTACATTTCCAGTTATTTTCTTTTGGCTCTTTAAATCCATATTGAGTATTAGAATCATGACCACTCCTGGCATGCTAGGAATCAGTATACCCAATATGGGTCCTGACAGTTGGTCTTTGGAATATGTCCTTACCATGGCAATAGTTTAATGATTGCCTAGTATGTAAAAAAATATCTTGAACATTTTATAGTGTCATTATGCCATCTAGAGGTGGCATATCACTGAGGCTCCCACTCAACCTCGTGCCCGGAACAAAGCAAAGTACTTAGAGGAATGGTGGGATGCAGGCATTTAAAGATAGCCTTTCACTAGGATGGAGATAGTGCCATATGGCATGGACTCCATGCTGGGGAGTGTATCTGGTGATTCAGGTCCCATTGAAGGTAGCAGTGGCAAGAAGCCCTCCTGCAAGGTGTACCTTTGGGGCTGCTGGTTCTGCATAACTTCTGATCCGAATTAATAATACTGATTTCTTTCTCACTCTTCACATCTCATACAAAGCCACTCAGCTGATCAGAAATCAGCCTCTCCAGTTGCATCTGGTTAGGAACAAGGAATGCCAAGCAGCCACCCCTGAGTTGCACATACATCCTGTATAGGGTCAAGGATCAAGTCTGTTCTGGGAACCTAAGTGCCAAGGCTCCTAACGAAAAAATCAGAAAATGTGCTTGCAGTTATGGAGAAATGGACTTTCTACATGCAAATAGTCCACATCACCAGCTTCAGAAGAACTGTGGGCCCATTTGCTATAGTTTTGCATCTGGTACTGAGAGATGCATGAACTCTGCCTGAGATCACCTGTAGGGCTCTTATCTCCCTGCACTTACCTTGATCTCCCTTGCACAGACCTTCATCCGAGTTAGTGCCTAAACTGATGAGAGAGACACTAACAGATCCTTTCCCCATTACCTAACTTCTTCTCATTAAACACGTGGAAACATAATATTTGAGGCTGCTTCAACAGATTTGGTTGCAATTAGGCCATGGGTTTCAGCGCTATTGGTAAAGGACAGGAAATCCTATTGCATGAGACTCATTAGGAAAAAAGTGAAACATTCAAAAACACATTGCTTATTCACAAAAGGAAAATAAGCAATGGACAATCTGTTGCTTTTCTACCCAGCTCCACTAGAAACTGTGCTGCATCTGGCACTCCATATTCACCTGCCTGTGAAGTCCTACAGAGGAATAAACACTGTAAGGATCAATGCTGTTCAAAGCAGTAAGATAAGTCCATTTCAAAGAGGAAATTTTAAAACAAACAGCCATCCTTGCATTCACCACATGCTCCCCATCTGTCTTGACCCCTTGGTTTCCCAATACTTCTCCTAATTCCCTGAAATAACAGAGCTCTGAACAGGAATCAAGTGCTTCTCATAGATAATTCAGGCTGGAACCAGCCCCAGAAAGTCTCTGGTCAAACTTCCTGCTCAAGGAAGGATAAAGGTGAGATCAGAAGAGCTTTCTCAGAATATTGTCAAGTAAGGTCTTGAAAACCTGCAAGGACAGAGACAGCACAACTTATATTGTCAAACTCTTCCACAGCTCCACTGTCCCTATGGAGAACATAGGGATCACGGCTGTTCAGTTTACACTGCCCCATACCCTTCCACCACGAATCCCCATGATGGGGTGGCTCTGTGTTTTCATAATCTCTTTGTGTGGTCTGGGGGAGTTTGGTCACTCCTGAAGTCATCTTGTCTCCCAGGTGAACCAGTGCCAGTCCTTCAGTCTCTTCCCACAGGACAAGTCAACTTCACGTGTGCAAACTCTCGCCTTAATAAGCAGAGCAAAAGTAAAAAAGATATGAAAGAATTACTGAAGAGGAGGCTGCAGCTGGAAACTGGCAAGAGATACATGCTTATGTTTAGTTATGATTATCAACTTTTACCTTTAGGTGATGCTTGTCCCGGTTTTAAGGATACAAGAAAAGTAAATTAAATAAGCGTATTGCATAGCAAAACTACTGAGAAAAACAGAAGTATCTTTTCCCTGTAGGAAAAATCTATTGCTTGGTTTACTTCGTGCCTCCTATTACATAGAAAACCTATGGCTGAATTTGCTTTACTGTCTGCTGTTATATTCCTACATCTAAAAGAACAGAACAAGCAAACGTCAGCATTGAAAAATAATACGAAAAATAAAATCTCAGCTCAGTGCTCTTGAAAAACAGCATCAAAGGCATTCTGGAAACAATCCTAATCACTGGAAATATATGTCGAAAGTAGTAATTAGTATCGTAATTATCCTACGGCCTTGGCATCTGTCTTATATAAGCATTTAAGCCCCAAGAAAGCAGGTCAGCAAGACTTCAGTTGACACAAATACATGAGATGGGAAGAACCAACAAAAACTCAGAAAAATATCAAGCTAACCACATCTGCTTTCACTTGGACAGTGCTACATGGGACACTGATGTTTTCTCCAAGCTCCCAACAGCGTCTGTGTGCGTTATCCAACAATTCCTCCAATGTAAAATTCATAAGATCTTTTGGAAGCAGGAGTTACTCCATTGCCAGTCATGTCTCTAAACAAAAAACAGTCATTTCCACTGCACTTTGTGCAGCATTTAGGGTTCTCGGAGCACTAAACGCTCATCTCCCCTATCCTGGGATCTAGAGTGGTTGCAAGGCCACCATGGGCTGCACCGAGGAGGCTCTCTGCCCGTGCCATAGTGGACATCCTGACCAGTATGCTGTGCCAGCTGGAAATTGAACTGCTATCTGCAGGTGTGGCTCAACCTCTTTGAGACATGTTTGTCTCTCCCAGCAGAGAAGTGTGCTAACGGGAATCACTGACTGTAGCATTATAGCCTGCAGCCCAGAGGAGTAGGGGGGATGGACTCTGATTCGGGTCTACCTGAAGCTGCCCTTCCTCAGTGTGTGATGGCCACAGCTTCAGAAGGTGGGGTAGACTTTTCCTTAGCATCCATATCTCAGTTTGGATTTCCTCCGTGGGCATATGCACTTGTGGTGCTGAGCCAGCTCCCAGTTAACTTTAGCTAGTGAGGATAATTTAAAATCTCCTTTTTGCTGTTTTCTTTCCCTAAAGAGAAAGAACAAGATAAAAGATAAAAACAGAACCAGATCTGATGCCACAACAGACCTTCCTTTTTCTGGTCTCTGAAACTTCCCGTCTCTTAGAACTGCAAAACCAGATGCTTTAGAGAAATAATAGCAATAATAATTTTATCTGAACTTATACAACTAAATATACTATTCTTATTCATAAATATTTCTAAAAGGTCTGGAAATCTGCTGTAAAATATTTTAGGTTGAGACTATCTGCTTTAAAAAGAAAAGTTCAGCCTTTAATCTCTCTATATTTTTTTCAGGTTAATCCATTTGCTTCATTTAGAGATTGTCAGATGCTTGGCTCCCAGTGTGAAAGTGAAATTTTCTGAAAAACTAGGCACAAGATTGCTCAGTTTGCCTTGTTTCCTGAAAATCAGCTGCTTTTTCTGAGGAACACTGAGAAGCCACATGTCTTGAGACCTCAAAATTGTCGGTAAAATTTGAGAAGGTTTTTGTATATTTATATTTTTTGGTTTTATTTTTATTTTTATTTTACATTTATATGAAAGAGATTATTGGTATGCATACAAAACATGATATATTTATTAGAAAAATGATAAATTTACTATAATGTGAATGTATACTTCTCAAGATAATTCATGGTCCTTTTGCTCTCATAACAATGGAAGCTCATTTAATTTCAGCTTTTACAGGATAGGCAGTTACAGTGTTTGATTTCCTATTCCATGAGTTAATGCTAAGCTTCTCAGCAAGTGCCTGCCTTGTGAGTTAATCTTGCACTCATTATCTGCACCAGCAAAAATACACCCTTGTGACTGAAAGAAATGGCACCTTACCAGAAAACAGAAAAGAAAAGCAGCTGCCCACTGTGATGAGAGAAAACAACCTGAGCATGATGTTCCTTGAGGATCTCTTCAAATTGATGCATAATGACAACCATCATCAAAACAAAGATAATGTCATAAAAGACTAATAGTGGGAGGGTGTAGTTATATTTGAAGTAATAAAACTGGGTTTCTGACAAAAGCCTAAATAAAGAACGTACTAACACAATCAGGGAAAGAATTAGTGGGACTAGATTTCCTTCTAAGCAATCCCACGCTTTTTTGCTATAATGATGAGCAATCAGTTGAAGAAAAAAAAAAAAACAATTACCCTATCCCTTATGTGGTGCAGCAAAGGATTTATAAAGAATAATTTGCATTCACAGAACAAGGAGGCTAGTGAGAAACCCAGACTGCTTCCGTATGCACCACCAAACTCTCTTTCCAGCTAATGTGCGAGGCTTTTATTCTTTGTGATTCATCTTCCTGTGCATGTCATTCACATTAACCATCAACAAACACAGTTGTAAGCACAAAGGTCCAATGGAATAACAGCCTGGAGACTCCCAGGCTTGTGACCTCTACTCCCTGCTGCTTCTCCTGACCTGACCTGCTGCCTTGCACAGGAGATCCCCGTTGTACAGTAGTGATTAAAGGCAAATTCTTCTCTGTCTCACAAAGCCAAAGAGAAGGTCATTAGCAAGGCCATTGGTACCTATGAATTTTGCTAAAGTGGCTGCACTGAAGCTCTGCCCTGCACCACTGGCACCCACCTACCGCAGGCAGGACAGCGGCAGCATCAAGAGCTGTCCAGCCCGCCCTGCCTGCCCTGCCTCACGTCCAATCAGCACACCCACAAAGTTCAGCCCTGCTTACGAGCTGAACTAAGACCTACACACTCATTGCAACGCCACCTGAGGAGATACGAGCGTTGCCTTTGACTCATTCCTCACCTTCTGCACACCGCACTCCTCCTCCTTGTCCTCAGCCTTTATCACAGGCTCCATCCTCCAGCAAAGGGAGAGCTGATAGTGTGTGTAAAGTTAACCGCCGGCAGCTCTCTCACCAGTACTTGGGCAGGAATCAATATAAATACAGTCTTTGGCTTATGCATTTATTGCTGATATGCTAGAATGTTAAAGTCCAGCTTTTATTCATGGGGAGTGCTGTTTAAGCTTATCTTTATACTGTCTGTTGCAATGTATACAAGAAATAAAATTATCAAAGCAAGTAGAGTAGTCTCCGAAAATGTCTCAAAACACACTTTTTACTCCTTTCTCCTGTCTCATCTATACTGTAATCCTTTAATCTTTGCCCGCAGAATGCTATCCATGAGAGTTATGTCCATACAAATAACAAAATCTCTTTGCACAGAGTGATATGAGTGAAACAGTAATACCAGGAAACAGAAAGTAGTGCAAAAGTGCTCAAGAAATGTTGCCATGTTCATGCCAGCAGCAGCTAAACTTATTAGCTATTCCCCCTGTAATGTGTCAGGTCTACCACTCTGCAACACTGACCTATGACTGAGACCCAGAAGGAGAGAGAGGCTTTGGGTTATGGGTGTCAAATATGAGGTCTGAGTGTTTGCATACAAAGCCAAAAGACAGAATGTTCCAGAAAGAAACTCCTTATCTCTACAATTGTTTGGTTTTTCCAAAGACACTTTCATTGTGTCTGTTTTGCCTTGGAAACCTGCCCATACCTGTTCCCCTGCCAAGTGCAGAGGCTGCCTCTGGTAAAGCAAGCTCGTCTACAAACAGCACACAAAGTGCACTGAGCATCAGATGTGTCCTCTATTCCTTGCAGTCACCAGCTAGTTACCTCTCTGTAACTGCTCTCTTCTGGATTTCCCTTTCACACTGATCCATATTGTTGTGACTTCTTCCTCTTTTGGTCTTTGAGCATAAGTCTGAGCACTCATCAAGAGTACATTAACATCTGAGGTTTTTACTTTCTCCACAATGGCCTATGGCTTTTCCTTTAAAAGTCCTGCATCTCTTCAAGAACAATTTCTACCTTTTATTTTCTCTTTTTTTCTCCCCACATAAATGCAAGTGAAGGAATTGGAGGAAGCCGTTAGTATCTGTGAGCTTAAGACCAGAATTTAAATCTTTTTAGGAAATTAACATATTTCAATTAGAATTTTGCACCCTGGTGCCAATGTTCTTCCCAGTCTTACACTCAAAAGCACAAGAGGGTAAGCATTTCAAAGTGAGTGTATGATTTTTTTTTTCTCCACAGGAAGCTGGAGAACAGAGGTGGACTACTTAGACTTAGAGCAAGGGATGGCGATCAACTAAGGATTGTGCACTACGTCCTGCTAGGAAAACTAATGGAGGTCCCAGAGTGATGGCTATGTATTATACTGACAGAAAATATGTCTCAGCCACTGAGGTCTTCCAAGGTGTATAATCAGCGCTGTTTCTGGCTCATATGCCAGTGGAGAGTGAAGGACCTCAGAAAAATGGGGTTTCACTGCCCCATGAATGGAGAAGAGGCATTTGTCTCTAGGAGGAAACCCCGCAGGACTGACGCTGCACTGACCACATCCACAGTGCTGCAGCCATGCATCTCCTGGCTGGGCTGGACAGGCACCAGGTCAGGCCCCACCACAGGAACCTCTTTGCCTCCAGCAGCTTCATCCTTGAGCGCTCCTGATTTTTTAAGAGCTAATTTCCCAATTTTTATCCAGTACCAACCTTACACAAAGAACTTCAGTGCAGTCAGGAAAGAGGCAGTTCTTAACATGGAAGGATGAAAATCCTACATTTTAGTGTGCTAAACTGCTGAAAGAGATATCACATGAGTAGGTGATTCGGCTGGTTTTTCCTTTGATATCACATAAATAAAATTAACAAGTAGATTCTTTGTTCATTCCAAAGTCATCTTTTATTTCAGATTTACTAGTGTCAGTACAGAGACAAATTTTGTTATGATGTTCTCCAACACAAGGTTGAATAATTGAATTGTCAGGAAAGCAACTAGTTGAGATCTTTAAAAAATATTTATAACTGTCAAACACAGAAGCATTGTAGTTTTCAGTACTCATTTATTCCCTCTTTAAGGCCTTCAGATCATTCAAACTGAGTCAGACATTATTATTGTAAAGGCTGTTTCTAATATGTTATTATATTATCTCTACAGAAACTGAACATTCATCAGTCCAGGCGAGGTTGTCAGCTCTTAGAACCACAGATATTTATGAATTATGCATTGGTATCAATCACAGCAGAGGTATCCACATTTTTCTTCTCAAAAGAAAACAAGTACACACATGTCCTTTATTATTCTCTTTTGATGCTTCTTCTCACACACAGGAACTGCTACTCTTATATCCTAACAACTGATAACTGTTTAAGTATTAGAACCACTCTGGCCTGCCTAGGCTAGAAATAGGAGCCAAATTTCCCACACATTAGAAAATAAGGTACTGTAGCAGCTTCCTTAAATAGAGAATTGCAAACACAAATCCAAAGCCAGGTGGAGATGGAGACTGAAAAGTTTACAAAGGGATTTGGCAAAGTACTGCTGAATGCAGCAGGACACAGAGATGCAGGAGATGTTCTCCAGTTATACAGTCGTTTTATGTATTGCTAAATATCCTGTCAGGGCTACCTTCATCCGTGAGGTTGTGCCTCCCCTGCACACTGCTCCTCTATGGAGAAAGGATGCTGGTGTGGACATGCCTCTCTGCATGCAGGCGTAGGGTGAAATCAAAGGCGCCCCTGGCCTTCAGGGCAGCCACGGTGCTGCCATGCCCCTGTGCACACGCAGCCACGGTGCTGCCATGCCCCTGCGCACACGCAGCCACCACCCCGCGTCCCTGCGCCCCGTCACGGCCCTGACCCTTGCTCCCAGGCCTCCCCGCTGGCTCTTTGGAGACGCTGGGTGTACTCCACAAACTGCCTTAATTAGTGACAGATCCAGTAATTTCCAGCTGTAACAGTGCAATAAACAGAAATCAAATGTTTCGTTTTAGGTCAATTAAGCTGGAGGCAATAAGAGTCTCTTAAGGCACCGGAGTGGCATTTTAAATAGATTACCGAGGTCTTTATTTGATGTGGGCTTTATCTTCTGACGTGGCATATTCTCAAATCTTTGCACCACTTGGAAAAGTACCGCCAAACCTGCATCCTATCAACGCAACAGTGCTACTTCAGTCAGTAGTAAACAGAAAGCTCAATAGCAGCATCGAGTACAGCAGGCTGTGGGACCAGGCAAATGAGGGAATGAACACCAGCCTTTGAGTAAAGAGTTCCAGGAGGGATAATGGAATAGCCTAAACAAATAAGAGATCATCTACAATTTAAAAATGAACGAACGACCCACCTCCTGAAATAAATAACAAGACTTTTTCTTTTAATGAATTGGTCATGAGGCTTTCTACGGCATTTTTGCATGCCAGGTCTCTGGGTTACACCTAAACACATTATATAATAAAATATTTTCTATACTGATCACTTTTTTTTCCTAGAAGAGCAGGTTTTATTGCTCATGAGTAGGTAAGAGATGTGGTTTCATCCCTAGACAGTGAAAGTAGAATATCAGCACAATCCCTCTTAATGCTTTTTTCCTACTTTAGATGTGTAATTGTTTCCATAAATATCTGTGTGACTATGGATCCAAGTGAGCTCAATAACGGCTCCAATCGATTTCAGTTGTTCACACAGCTGCATGACTTAAGAATATATCCTTTATCCTTATTTGGATTGCTAACAGAGTTCCAGCAAAATCCGGTAGGATTTTGTCTGCTGGTGTGAAACTGTCTCCTGATTAGTATTAACCTGCCAGTTTAAAGCTGGGATAATACAATTACCTAAAGCTAGATCTTGCAGCCCTACTTACACCCATGAACAGAAAAAAATCCAGGAACCTTTGAGTTACTCACAGGGAAAAAAAAATCCAACCAGTGTGATTAGTAGATACATATATTAGTGTTTCCAAATTCTACAGCTGAAGTCAATAGGAACTTTTATGGGAGCCTCTAAACAACAGGCATCCTTGGCCAAAATTAAAAGATAAGTACTCATCCCGTACATTATTAATGTTAATATATCGGATCCATGTAATTAAAATTAAAGACAATTTTTACATGGTAATTTTTAAAATACTAAAAGGCACAGATGAAGGGGAAAAGAAATTTTGACTGAGAGGTTACTGATTAATGTAATTTTAACAATACCAACATATACCAAACTTTTAAGTACTAGTGACACTATCACTAAGTCATCAGAACTGACATGTACAATTAAAATGCTGGGAGACAAAAGGGTTATCTTTCTATTTGTCGTGGAAAATGGAAAATGGAAATTACATTTTCATTTAGACTGTTTCTTGATTCTGAAGTGTACGTTGTGTTGGATCACACATTTGACATCTCACAAGTCCCTTTCCTAAGAAAATTAGATCTTGCCACCTGTCATGCAAGTGAGAACCATTAGGGTCCAAGAGCAATATAAGGCCACAGAGAAAGTATGTTGCTAAGTTGTACTTAAAAACCAGTGACTAAACACTTCCTATAACAAATTGTATAAATGATGCAAAGAAAAGGTGGCTATTATGAACACTTTTCTTCAACTATGAAATAGCTATAAAATACTGATTTATATTATATTTATCTGTCAGTTTGATTGAGGTCAAGTATTTGTCACACCCAGAGAATACTGGCGCAAGTGGCTCTTGGTTTAGATATTTCCATTGCTCTGAAGTCATCTGCTTTTGTTCCTGGGAAAAGAACAAGCTCTTACAACAGTGTGCTACAGTACTCACACCATAATAGGTTTTTACATTGCCTTCCTTCAACTGTTTTTTTAGTCTATTCACATGATTTTCAGAGTACTTCATCCTGTTTTGCCAAGTGATCCAGCACTGCTGGCTCCTTTTCAAAGAGCTTTCCTGGAAGTGTTTGAGAGCAGAGTTGTCTACAACATGAAATTCTATATTAGAAGCACAAAACCTCTGTAAATGAAGAAAATTCTGCTGTGTGATGCATTTTTTCTATTTTTACAGAAAATATCATCTCTGACAGTGCTTGGTTTTCCTACTATAGCTCTACCCTAGTGTTACTCACACCTCCACAAACTCTCTCAAAACATTTTTCACTGGGTCTGCAGGACCACGTACCAATTTCATGGACCACCCACATAGCCTCCTTTGTATTTATATTTGCATTTATGCTGTGCTTTCTTTCGAAGGCACCATTGTTGTTACTTCAGCGGCGCTGCCATCTCACACAATTCCACTGCTGGCCTATATTTCCGTATTTGCTTTCCGTCTGTTTACGATAGAACGTTACTTCTGGGGAGAGTGAGAGACCCACTCAGCCTGGCACGCTTTCTCCCAGTTTGCAGTGTAATCTGTACGTAGAGCCCCGCTCCAGTTCAGTACGTTTTTACAACCAATGTGCAAGATTTTTAGATAGATTATGAAGATTTTTATTCTGTGATTGCTATCTACATATTATAGCTAAATATATGCCATAAAATATGCTTCAGACACCATAGTTATAAGAAAATGACCAACATGCCCTTTTGTGTACCAATAGCAATTATTCAGATACACACTTCTCAGTTTATAATGGATCATTGCAAAATTAATTATTTCATAATACATAACAAGATGGGGTTTTTCATCTTCAGTTCAATCACTGTCACTTAAAAGGAACGTCTCTTCTGTGTCCTACATCTGAGCACACTTCAAATGAATATTTTTTTGTGATGATCAATGTTAACAACTGTCTGTGATGAACACACGTTCAACAACCACCTCCCTACTGAACTTTTGCTCTTGTAACTAGATAATTTCTGCTTAGGTTATTTAACTTTCCACCCTTGTTTATCCCAACTACTGCTAAAATAGGTAGAAAAAAAAATCTTTAGGATAAAAGGTCACTCAACATTATTTCTTAGTGGCATTTGTGAAACAACTCCACATAAAACAATTCTATATCAACATGACATATGTGGGCATCAGTTAAGTGTACACCTGATCATAGGACAAAAATGTAATAATAAATCAGATTTTTCCAAAAGCTATTATAAATTTAATTTCAAACAATCACAGATTTGTCAATATAGAATAGAAATTACATTCTACCAGACAAAACCACTAAATTTTTTGTGGCTATCAGGATGTTACGAGTTAAGTGACCACATGACATGTAAAGTATTGGAGTACCAAGCCCTTTGTGTTTTTTTAAAGCAGCATTTCATTTTAAACAATCATTTAATTCCTTTTTCTCTGGTAATTTTATAGCCTTGTATTTGTATTAAAAAAGCTTATTTTATATAAGAAACAGAACGTAGAAATCTACATGGGAACCGCATATTCTTCTATTCTTCTATCTTATTTTTCATATTTCTTCTATTCTTCTATTTGAAACAAAAAAATATACTGAATATATTCAGTTCTGACAATTGGAGATGGAATTTAGGAAACTGTTTAAATTTAACCTCTCTTCTTGATGTGAGAAGATTACGTTAACCATCAAGGTAGAAGTAATTTAACATTTAATTATTTTCTTCTGTCTTACAGATGTTTTGAGAATTATTCCCAGTGTCAAACAGAAATAAATCCTGTAAACTGGCTATAATAAAACAACGGGAGTCTCTGCAATATTGAGCTGGGACAGTTACTCTCCTTACTGGCAGATGCTTTATGATTCATGTCATTTATTACACCAGAGTTTTACTGTGAGGTGCTATTGCATGCTGCGGAAAAGGCCACAATATATGTCCGGAGGGAAGAAATCCACATGAGGGTTCCCTGAAAGTGCTCTTAGCTCACAGCTCTGCAGCAAAGAGCGGGGTTTTCACATCCGTGAGGAAAGTTTGGAAGTCTGCTCCCCCACACAGCACACATCCAGACAACCAGGAGATGCACAAATGTACGTCCACGTAGCACTCCTGCCCCTGTCTTGCCTGCCCCTGCTCTCACCCAAATTCTGAAAATGAAGCTGCATTTAAGACAGCATAGACCCTGGGAAGGAACATGATTTTTTGGAAATAGTTAAAAAAGCACCACCAATAGACTTACCTCTGCTTCCTTTTGTGTTTGATTCAAACAACACTTCTGGGCAGGAGCCAGTGAAAAGTCAGTGTTGACAGAGAAGAATTGTTTGTGGTCCACCAGAAACTGATCCTTCTTCCACATTTGGAACTTGACCTTCTCTCTCCCAGGGCAGGCACTGAACCAGCCTGAGGCCAAACTGGGACACAAAGCTCCAGTCTGGAAGGAATGCTGTCCCACAAAGCAGGTGGTTAGAAATCCCCCTTGAGCCCTCACTTCCATAACATCTGTATTCACTTTTATTGTGCGTCAGTCAGACCAGGCTCCTCAGAAGAGAGAAGCTGCAGATATCAGTAGGACTTAGGCATGAAAATGAAGCTACTTTTAAGCAAGTTCTTTTTATTTTCTTTACTCATAGCAGATTTTACATTGAATGGGGCTTGATTGCCCGCAGTTTGCTGTATAACGGAGGAACCACAGCTCTCAGTTCTCAGGCAACACAAACTAACCCACAACATAAGAACCCATCTCCTCCAGGGTCTTCTCTTTGGGTCTCACCTCATAAGGTTGAAGAGCCCCATGGCCAAGACTTCTTTGCCTGCTTCCACAGGGCAGAGCAGCACAGCCTGACAAGCAGGGCAGTGCTGTTATAAACGACCCAGACCCCAAATGGGAATGAGTTATCGAAGTTTTACTGAGAATAATAAAAAAATTGGCAAAGCAAAAGGGACAGCGCTGGGAGCGTGGCAGAGCGCCAGAAGTTCCCCCAAATATGGTGGTTCCGCTTTTTATATCCTGGTGTTGCATCACCTTTATGCATATTTATTTTGGTTTTTACATAGTCTCGTACTCATGTCACTCCCCACGATCCTCTTTGGACGAAGTCCTACTCCTTTTATGGTTGTGTCCCAAAAGTTTGGTTAGCAACAGTTCTTCCAATGTAAACTCATAAACCAACGTCACAACACACAAACCACTTTATAACATATGCTATTACCTTGATATTTTGGCAAAGCCAACATTATAATATCTAAAGCCAATTCCCATTAACTTGTTTCTCACATTGCCATTGTGAGTAGGAGCCCAAAAACTTTGTGTTACATCTCCAAAGCCTAGGAGCTAGGACATGTCAGGATGACTTTAAATTATCCTGGATTGCCTTTTCCTTCGTTTTACCTAGGTGAGCTGTACCAAAAATTATTTACCTGCCAGGCGAATATTACCTGATTTGTTTAAGTTTTAGCTTAGCTTTGTAGGTTTGTGTATTTTAATGCCTATTTTTATGATACTTTTGCTATTTCTGTATGTAATAGATAGCAGACAAGCAGAAGCTGCTTTGCACAGAGGCAGCTATGATCTGAAATAAAACTGGTGTAGAGGATTATACAAGTAATGAATTATGGGAGGGGTTCTCAAAATGTGGAGATGGGGTGAAACTAGATTCTCCTGGGCTATAAAAAAATTACGAACGATCAATTACCGGTCATTAAGCCCTTGCAAGGGCAGTAAAAGTGGCTTTAGAGATAACAAAGGGAACAAAGAACAAATTTGTAACACAGGTAATTAAAACATACTAAAGATAGTATATTTAGATATAAAGAGGAATTGTGGACCAATGAGGAAAGAGTAACGTGCAGTACCTGCTAAGAACCATATAAAAGTAGCACCACACTGATCCTAGAGTAGGATAGAAGAAATCCTCAGCAGCATCATATTTCTCCCAGTGAACAACCCAGGACACTAACAACTCACCAGAACCCTCTTCCTTGCTTCTTGAGGACCAACAGAAGGGTAAGCATAATTCTGGAGAAAAGGGTGGAGATGAGGAAATTGGTGGGTACTAGCATCAATTGCATTAGGACTGGGAGTGAGCTAAAATAATTGGAAAATTTGAAGTGTTGGTTTTCACAAAATGGGACTAATAAGAATGCTTTAATTAGACTGCTAATACCTTAATTAATACTTGAATTTATTTGTAAGATTTCATTTTTCAGACCGTATAAAATTCATGGTGTGGGGGTTTTTTTCTTGTATATTTGGCACCTATACTGCTTAGTTGTAGTTGTGGATGCAACACAAAAATATATTAAGAAAGTTGTTATTCCCCAGAGCATGAGGTCTACATGATGCCAAAAAATACTGAGTACATGAGACAGAAGTTGAAGTACGAGTTAGTACTAAACCAAGCGTATTATCTACAGGAGACAGAGATTTCAGAGAGACAGTTCAATTGTGCCTATTGCTTGGAAGAATAAATAAAGCCTCCCTGGTTTACAGAAGGTGAACACTTTTTATTCTCATGGCTCTGCTTTCCCATTAGTAGCTTCCCATGGCATTACCTTCAGACTGTTGACAGAAATGTGGTTTTGTAAGTATTAACTTCTAGAGGGGGTGGCTCTGTCCCTTAGGCCATAATTTTTGTCACAATAGAAGCAGCTTTTCACATTGCTAGAATTAGTCATTCAGTTGACTTTGCCAGCAGAAATATGACAAATGCTTCTGAAAATTCTTATTAAGCAAATTTCATGGGGATGTTTATTGTAACTTCCTGACATTCTTTTAAAATATGCAAAACACAGAGTACTCATCTGAGGTATATGCACACATTTAAATAACTTCTCACAGAAATAAAAGGATGTAGATGAGAATGGTCAAGACGACAACAGCCTTACTGCAATACATGCCAGTGTTTCCAGTCCTATTATTAGCATCAAATACAGTCTACCTGAACCTTCTGACTGTCGATGTTTTGATTTTTCTAAATAACAAAGTGGACAGGGGGAATGGAGGACAGAAATTTTCCTCTTCTTCATGTACAGTCTCTCATATACAGGGCTGCTGACAGCATGTTTTTCTGTCCATATTCATCTGCCTGTGAAATGCTTCTTGTGAAAACCTGAAAGTCTGCATCCTTACTTGTTCTGGGAGACCTCTCACTCCCACTTCATTGAGTTAGGTGTAACCACCACCTTCACAAAAAGTAACCTTAATGTGGCTGGGATACTGTCTGACAAAGAAACCAGGGAGATCACTTCTAGTAATAAGTGTACTTTAAAAGGAGTTGAAAGGACAGGGAATGTAGAAGAAAGAGAAGAGGAGCAGAGAGACAATGATCAGCGCTGTGAGGTCAGTGAGCAGAAACTGTGAATGGAAAACAGTTTGAGGATAGAACGTTTGTTGTGCCATGAACAAAAGCAAGACTTTTTAGAAGAATTACGTCATTTAATAACAGCTCGCAATGATTTCTGAAGAACTCAAACTCATCCATCCAGTGAAACTCATCTTACTCAGTGAAACAGGACCTTGTGTTGTTCAAATGGCTTCCTCTTTCTGCCTTCTGCTTGGTGGCCAAGCATATGACCAGTAATGTCACAAGCCCTCAAAAGCTCTGAATAAAACTACTGAGGAGTCTGAGAGACCTGATAGCTCTACAGACACTCAAGTCCTCTTTGTCATTGTCAGGCTGGTACCAGAAATCATTTACTCACTTAAGTAGCCTATTCATCTTCATGTCCCCTCCTTATTGCTTTCTTTCATAATGCAGTACAATTTCTTTTTCTCTGATTAATTATAATATTGTAAATGTATCACTGGAAAAGAATTTCTACCCTTCTAAAGGAAGCATAGCTATAAAAATATCAAAATTATTTCTCCTTGACTAAGTGCTAGCTTTTATCTCTGTCTGTTGGTTATTGCTTACATGATAATGAAGTCCCCATTTCCAAAAGGAAATCAAAGAAAAAGGAGGGAAACAAAAATAGATTCCGTATGTCTAACTAGCCTAGAAGAAAAATGATGCTTTTCAAGCTCTTCCTGTGCTGGATGATACCAAGGAATATATATTAAGAAGTCTGTCTGGAAATTTTGTTTTTACAAAGTGTCAGGAAAGATTAAAGCAGGACACAAATACCACGCACATGCAGTCAGACTTGGTCAGATGGGGGACTGAGGCCTGCAGAGCTCAGAGGAAGACACTTAAACTAGTATGGCAGTATTTACTGGATTAAGTCAAGAGCATGGACATGAAGAGGTGGTATGGCTAAACTGATGCAGAGTAATTTGTTCAGCTCCTGTGACTCGGCCATATGTTTGAGCATTTTGGCAGTAGGGGTGATTTTGTCAGCTAAGGAACTCAGTAAAAAGTCTGGCTGTGCCAGTGGTGTATCTTGCTGCTAGAGTGGGGTGCTCAAAATGTATTTGGGGCTTTTGTATTCTTTCTGAGTCCATAAAATTGACCAGTTGATCTTTCTACATTTCTATGCTGCTATTATTAGGGTTTGTATTTCTCCTTGCGGCTCATTTTTTAATTAGCTAGACAGTAGCTGTAAAGACATTACCTGAATAGGATACAATGATCTGGTATGGTTATGGGCATAAGTTCTACAGCCTATTTTCTCTCTCACAAGCAGTTCTAAATTTTAGAATATTGTTGCATCCCAAATGTGGGAAAAGGATACAATGTTTGGGGCGACAGGCAGGGGGTTAAGTGAAATTTTAAAAATGGTTTCAGTTGAAGGATCTACAAAATTTCTCAGGTATATAAATATCCAACAGAGACATTCATCTTTTCAGAATACATCAAACATCCCTTGTTAACCTCCTCTAAATATGACAGTTCAGCTTCATGAAATGGAAGCAATTTCAGCTAGAAGCACGAAGCAGGAAGAATCATCATCCCTGACTTATGGATATTTGTAAATTCTTTTAAGAAAAATCACTAGATGTACTGGAAGGACTTATTGGACACACATGGCTTGTAGACCATAAATATCTATTCAACACAGCCTAGGCAGATTTCAGCTCAAAGGCATTACGGTCTGTAAATAAATATTTATTCAATTCACCTTTTCTTCCTAGCCTCGTTTTGAAATAGTATTGGACATTAATACACAACCCAAAATACAGCACCCATTCCCGTGAGCTTCAAACGGTGACGTTTCCAGTTGTTGAGGACACTCAACAGAAATAAAGCACTTGCAGTACAACACCATTACTTTTGTGCAGTGTTCATGCCTGCCCACAGCCCAAGGAAAAATACACCTTTCCAAGTCCAGAATGGATCAGTCAGAAGATCACAATCTAGGCTTTTCTTTGGGCCATTGACTGAAATATTTCAGTGTATTTTAGTTTGTGCTTTTTTTTTAACTGTACCCAAATGTTCTTCCCAGAATACTTGTAACAAGTATTTTGCCTTCCATCTCACAGAAAATCACAGTATGGTTTATCTGTGAAATGCTAAGTTAAAATCCTGCATATTTCTCTGCATCAGACAGTAACTATCATGGGGAATATTTTGGCCTCCTGGTAGGCAGTGTCATCAGCAGAGCACATTCCCAGAAACTAAGTGAACCATAGTGTCACATTCTTTGTTGTAATTTAAGGAAAGACTGTTTAGAAGTGGAGCAACAAGCTTGAATGCAACAGGAGTCCAGAGCAGCCTTCACAAATGCATGCACAAGAGCTATCTCTGGTCACAGGATAACTTTATCTGCTGAAACAGCAAGGAATCCTGATACTGAATGGTTATTATCATCTCAGAAATGAAAGTGTCACTCTGTGAATAGGCGATAAACACCAGCTGAACAAATTTACTTTTATTTAGCATAAAAAAAACTGTGATGTTTTAGTTACATGTGTCTTCAGTGCATTTAATCCCCACTTAAAATCAAATGGCAGGTAGCCAAAAAATAGAAAATAACACTAAAAATGTAAGAGCTTATACAGTTACATTTTCCCATCTCCTACTGACAGTATTATAAGAAGTCCCTCCAGGATCTTTACTGATATTCACATGTGTGTTGAAAACTAATGAGACACAATAAAAACCTCACATATCTCACACATATTTGAGTGTAGTTCCTTTGAAAATGTTCACTTTAGAGGAAGGATTCCAAGCTAGGATTTGGCTTCAGGCAAGTCGAGAACAGCAAATGGAAAAATTCTTCAGCCATTACAGACTTTCAGCCTCCCATGTGTCAGTCTCACTTCTGACAAGAAAAATTATTCCCCTTCTCATGTCCTTCACTTCTCAAACACTTTCTCAGAAGATGATCAAAATGAAGCATGGACGGGCTGGATGAGGTTAGTGATATATATAGAAAGAAAGAAGTTAGAAATGACTGTTTCCTCCAAAAACTCACCGGTTCCCTAACTTTAAATATCTGGTCACACAACAGCTCATCTCTGTGTGTATGTTTTTGGCTCATGCTTTCACCCGCTGAGTACCTTATGAAATGCTGTTTATCTTGGTCTGCAAATTCAAGTGACCTGTATTGTTCACCTGCGTGCATGCCCAGTGATTCCCTCACAGGCTTCACAGATAAAGTACTGTGCAATTGTCATGGGTTGACAGGGTTGACCTAGAAACCTGTAAACCCATGACAGCAAGAAAGAAATCTTAAGCTGCCAAAAGTTCAGTTCCATTCTGGAATGGTCTGGATATTCCCACCCTGTCGAAATTGACTGCAAACATTCACAGTCAACAGCTTCAGTTCGAGCACAAAGAAGCAAGTGAACCATCACCTGAAACAGTGTCAGAGTTCAAGAAAGAAAGTTTGTTGACTTCATTCGAAATGGAAATATGATCTAATTTGTCTCCTAAACACCTTTTTTTTTAAATCAAGTTTCACTGAAGTTACTCTGAATTGCTTCCGATCAAAGACAATGCCATTGTATGGGAAATCCATGGATTTAAAAGTGACAACTGTATCTGTGATTTTCTGAAGGGTGATTTTTTTTCCTGTTTCTGGGAAAGCTGATGTCAAGTCAGCTACCCTAAACACTGAGGAATCAGTACTTCACTATCAAGAAACTATGCTTTGTGCAGAAATGCCAGGATAAGGACAAAGAACACAGGACAAAGCTTATGTTTAAACCATACTATTGTGTACCCTGTTTTCAGGGAGAAATCCATTTACTCTGGCGTGTCTGAGATTTGGCTTAACTAGTGTGCTTGGTGGTGTTTCGCCATCCCTAATGCATAAATCCTCAAAGACATGTTGACTTCCATCTTGAATACCCATGTAATCTTGGACCTCAGAATAAACCCCCAGCAAAATTATGTTCGTCTCTCTGTGAAGGCTGTACATAGCAAAGGCAGGCTTTACAAAGCTATAGCCAGAATTTTTTTTTCAGATCCTAAAACTTTAATGTACATTCCCAAGACTATACCTTCGCTGCCAAGGAAAACATAAAACCAAGTATATTTCAAACAGTGATATAACAGAGGGATACAAATGTTTATCAGCAGCCTTGAGGCTGCATTTATCAGTAAATTTCCATCAGCCTTTGAGGTGTGCTGTGGTGTCCCTGTGGGCATGCTGGCTCCCCTAGGGCACCAGAACTGCTTGTCTCAGGGGCAACCATCCTAGCTGTGTGTCCTGGGTCTCCCTGGTCCCAGGATGAGTTTGCTGTCTGATGGAGATTTTGCAGCACAAAGTGACAGGCTTTGTGCCTCTTTTTCCCTTCTGGGTTTTTTTGAAGGTTGTCATCTCTTCTTCCACAGTAACTATGAGCCTGGGGGAACAACCTCCTACAAACAACATGCAGCTTTGTAACACCATTGCTCTTTTCTTCTTTTCCCTAAAAAATGGAGCACAGACAAGCGATGATAGGAAACAACAAATGAAAGAAAAAGCAAAAAAGGAAGGGTGAAATGTGAGAGATAAGAGCTCAAACATGCATAAGGACCCCAGAGATGGACACAGAGCAGAGTTCACCCCTCCCATGTCCCTGGCCTTTTTCTTATACATTTGAATCTTGAAATTATTGGCACATATGCTTTGGAAGATCTTCCCCAGTAGTGCTTTCAAGTTCACCACTCTCATGTTTTCAGGCTAAATTCAATCTTGCATTCAATGATATGAACTATTTTCTGAAGCATCTTAGCCTCAGTAACTATTGTTGCAATAAGAGTGATGAGCAAATATCTGTCCGGACTTGGTTCCATTGTCAAACACTCTAGAAATCCAGACTGCAATTTCAAGGATATATTGAAGCTGCAAGTCACACTCCATAACTGAAAAATAATGAAAAATAGCCATTGGCCAGGTTCTGTTTGGTAATTCCTTATGATTTATAATCAGTTTCAAACAGCATTGGCCTTCAGTAAATAAAAATGTATGGGTTTGTTTATTTCCATGACTAAGATTAAATCTTCTTTTTTTCCCCCTTGAGTATAACTAAGTTTTGTTAACTCATAAACCACTGAAATGTCTTTTTATTTTCCACACTGTTTAAAATGACCACATCGACATCTGCCCTGAAATCCTCCAAGGATAATTTACTTTAAGGTCTGAAATGTTGAATTAATTCCTCTTGTTTCTCATTTTCTTCAATAATTACATGTGAGCTGATCATGACAGTGCTGTCAAGAACCTACATTAGGTACATACTTCTCTTTGTAATTCAGCACCCAAATACTTTCGGAGAACATAAATTGCTGAATATTTTCTGGTGATTTACTTGGGTTTGTGCTAACTTTTTTCAAGCATGTTAGTATTTGCGTTACATGGTATTTACAGTGTTGTTTGTCCACCTTCAGCCCAGAAGCACAGTTTCTTTCTATGGCTGCTCTGAGACAGTATTATTTCATCAAAGCTAAATGTCATCTGTATAAATCTTACTAACCTGAAAGGTTTGCAAAATTTATCATGTTTTTCCTCAGGTGCCAAATGCAGCCTAAATACACATCTGAGAAAACAGTGTAGCTCACAAATGTTTCAAAAAGTTAAAAAAAAACCCCTCTTTTATTTTTGCTAATATGAACACCCACCAGGACCCCCATAACAGACCTGTTTTGTTTCTTCAGGCCTATCAAAGGACAAACAAGGAGTTTCAAGGAACTCATCTCCCCTATAACTACAAGAACTATTTTGTCTGTTTTTCCAGTCGTTCCAGAGCAATGAGTATATCCAGCTCCTCTTTAAAGCATTGCTTTACAATGTGAAAGGATCATATAGGTGTGGGAATTATTGGACAATTCAATGCTTTCCTGCTTTTTTTTTTAGTATTCACAATATATTTATCCACTGGAAAATAGCTTCAAATTATTTTCAGGGTTTTTAGCTCATGTTATTACACAGGAACTCAATTCTTAGATCAACTTGATGAACTGAATTGCAGAGCACTTGCCCTTTTTCCCTTCCATTATGAATTTGTACATTTATTTCTCATGTATCTTCTGTGGGCTTAGTTTTGTGGTTTTAAGCTCTGCAAGTCAACTATCTTCCTCTCCATTCCCTTTAATTTAAGTGTAATAACACAATTCTTGGCAGCATCTTCATATGAGGGTCACCTGAAAATGAATACTAAACTGGTTATCCCCAGACACATCCACTGCCTCAGGGGACATTCTGAGCCAGATTGCATGCTTTGCACATGCCAGGTGCACCTTGTTGAATCTTCCAAGCTCTTTCAAAGTGATATCACCTTTTTCAGTTCCTGGATCTCTTCCAGTGGTTCAGGCATCACACTGCTTGTGCTTTTTATCACAGTGTACAAGTGACACAGGCTATTCCTGTTCTAAATCTCAACCATGACCTGATCTCTTCTCTGGAACTCAAACTCTCAAATATACTTTCTTCAGCCCTAGTGCAGTCACAGATTGTTCTGAATGAAACTTCTTGTTGTCCTTTCTTTCTGTTTTTAGAAATTACCTCTGTGTTTTATATTTTCTGTAACTCTTTCTTCTTAGTGTGTTTTTCTAATTAGCTTCCAGTAAATGTCCCAAAGTCAAGATTGTGTAAAAATATTTTTCTTTTACTATCTTACTCTTTAATGTCAGACATTGCTTGCAAGTCTAGAGTGCTATATTATTTAAATCCCCTTCAATTCATTTTTCAAACTTAAAAAATTTCAGTTGCAGTGGGATTCTCTTAGCCCCTTGCTCTTATCTGGATTATGATCTAGTTCAATGATGCTCAAGTCATCTGTTCGGAATTATGTCCCATTTCAAACAGATACATACCATCACAGAATTTGCACCTACGCAGTGGTTTATCCCTTAAAGACTCATTTCTCAACACTTCTCCATCACAGACTCTGGCTCCACAGGATAGCTGCACTTACCAAGAATATCCAGAGAATTTCAGAGATCAGCTACTTTCAACCATCCCCATGCCAAATTCCTTTCATCTCAATGTGGCAATCTTATTGTCCTTACCTACAGGTGGAATGGCACAGGAGAGCCATGACACAAAAAAGCAGCTTTCCTTCCAGGCAAATATTTGCTGCTGTGCTTCTACAACATTTCTGGCTTACGTGATTCTGGTTAGTCTTCCAAGAGGAGGGAAAGGCAGCCAAACCTTAGGTCTGGCCCATAGCCAAGGGGCAAGTCAGTGCCAGCATGACAAAAGCAACCACAGCTTCACCTCAGCTGTAAATACAAGGGCTGGGACATTCCCTGAGACTTTGACGGGAAGTTCTTTCAACACGAGCAGACAGAAAAGGCTTGCAACATCCCCTCACATATTCCTGCCCTGTGCACTCACCCTGGCCTCCACTAGATAAATACCAGCTGGGCTGTCAGGGTTTCTGTGTCTGCTCCAGGCAGCAGGACCTCTCTGCACCTCCTGAGGTTTCCCTTGGTCCACGTACAGCATCTCACCCGCTGGGAAAGCACTGGCTTGCTTAGGGGGACTGCATCAGGTTGGGTGCACAGGTGAGTTTTACACAGATGACACAGGTTTCTCTCCTTTCTGCAGGTGAGAATGGGGAACAAAATGGCTAAGTTGTCAACCTGAGAAGTCTAGGTTGGCTTGAAGTTAAATTTTTAAGTCTCTTGATGAAGTTTTAACCTGAATTTTCTCTCTGCTAGACAAAAAACCACAAAGCCAGGCCATGTCTCCTGGTTTTTAGTGACGTTATAAACAGGTTGTATAATGTAATAAGAGCTGATGTAAGGAAGCACTGCGAAATAGGAAAGTAACTTTATCTCTAAAGTCGGAACAAATCAGAACTTCAGAGAGTTTACATAGCAGATAACAAGCCTATTTAATCTTCCAGTGGTGTTTGTTAGAGTTAAAGTGAAGAAACCTTCTGCAAATAAGGGTTGGTCAGTGGGGTTTAAATAATCAAGCTAGAAAGTGGATTTTCTTTCCCATGCCAGAGCCAAAATATTGGTTTGAATTTTAGTAGCAAGGGCAGGGTGTTGTTTTACTCCAAATTACATGTTATCACTAATAAAAGTTGGAACTAATGATCCTTTTCACTTCTGGATTCATATCTGGATTTCAAGTTTTCTCTTCCCATTCAAGCAGCATACCAATTTTAATCCTGTTTAATATTTTATAAGCAAGGGGCTTCAATGCTGCAGAAAGAATTGGATTTCTCTTAAATATTGTCTTATACCAGCTCCACATTATTAATTCAGAGAACATTTGCAGCTGTCAGAACTGTTCTTCAGCTTTGATATAGGAAAATTTCATATCCCCTCTAAATCTGCAACACAAACTGTCACTCAGACTGCAGGCCAATTTTTTCAAGTCTGTTAAGACTTCATAAAATGATGCAATTAGTGGAAGACAAAAATTCTGTTTTAGATGGGGCCTTTCTGAAGCTCCTAGATTTGTTAATAGCAATGATTTAAACTACCATGAAGTATCACTGTAACTACATACCAAAATATTGCAGTAGTCATTGAGAAATCAAGTGTCTCTCTGTTTTCTTCCTCCATAATGGAATTTTCTTATAAAAATATATTAAGCACTTTTTCACATTTGTACATTTTTAGGCAGATGGTAAGTTTTTTAATTACTTCTCTTAGTTACAGGCAGAAATGATAACCAAATAAAGGGTAGACTTTGTGTTGAAAAATTATTAACAAAGTGTGTAGCCTACACTAGTGGTTTATTTCAGAGCAGGAGCTCACTTGGGAATGAATCTGCTGCCCTCCACCATGTATCATTCTGTGTCTCACACTCCAGAGCAGCTGGGACATGCAAGCTTGGATGCTCATGGGTGAAACAAAACAATCTCCCAGCTAACTGCAATTAAGCTCACAGGACCAGACCAGAGCTACTCCAAAGTAAAAACCCCATCAGCATGGGCGTTGGGTGCTCCCTGTAAACCCAGTCTCTCAAAAATACAGACAGCAACTGAGACTTTCAGGCAGAGTAATTAAAATCTACATATTTTTAAGGTCTCTTTCACTGCTCCCCAGTCTATTTTTATTTAAACCTGTTTATTTGGTAACTTCAAGATTTGAGCCAACATTTCTTCCATTCTCATCTTGGTTGCTGAACTAGCAGAGTGGAACTGCAACATTTTCAATATCTTATTTTCTGTGGGACATTTTAGAGGCATTGGCATTTTGACTTTATTTTTATTCTATTCAGATTTTAATCTATATTGCCTTTGGGGTTCAAAAGCTGGGTTTTGGGAAGAAAAGGTAGAGACAGGTATTTAAATGTCACATTTGCATGCTTATTGCAGTTCAAATATGGGGAGCTTTTTGTCCCTGCATGCTCTAAAAAGAAATACTGGGGGTTTTTTTCCTCTTTTGACATCACTGTTTAGAACCAGATACTGTCTTCTTTTTCAAAATTTCTCCAACATGTACACCCCTTAGTGAGAGCACTGCCAATAAAATACTCAGTAAATTCACTTTACTAGACATCTGTAGGCAGGGCTGTGAGAAATGGGTGCCCTCCCAAATGTCCTCATGAGCCCTTCCTGGGCTCCCAACAGCTCTCTCCTCCCAGCTGTGGTGGTCTAGGCAGGGTGCTGGGACTGTGCCAGGCAGCAGGCGGCAGCTCGGGTAAGCACTGGTTATACTGGTGCTCCTTGGAAACAGGGAATAGCTGCCAGCCAAAGCATTAATTAGAGGACTGACAAAGCTTCCTCCCAGCCTCATAGTGACTACCGAGTACAGCTCTGGACGCACAATTGCAAAGGTGACTTAAAGCCATTTTTTTTCACTCTACTACACTGTTGAGGCGCAGTCTCTCCTGGTGGGGTTACCAGAGAAATGCCCTAACTTTGGTGGTGGCAGTATGCTGGAGACAGGCTCAGGCTACCTGGCTTGGGGCTGCTCTTCTAATGCTTGACTGAGCTGCCTTGATTGTTGTACTGGCAGAGTGACACAGATCAGCCTGGTTCAGCAGCAAGGCTAGGTCTAACCTTCCACTGGGCGACGCTGTTCCCATGACTATCTTGGGAAAACATGAGGTTAAGATTAAATCAGGAGTGAGGACAGGTTCTCAGCTCTGGGTGATTTCCCTACATGTGTTTTTCCCAAGTGGAGCAGCCTCACCAGGACAAACAAGAATGTGCAGAAAACCACTTCCATAAACAGCACAATATTCCTAAAAAAATGAGAATATTAACAAATTTTATTTCAATTCTGAAACCTGAACTGCTCCAGAGCTTCATATAACTTTGCACTTCAAAGGTGCTTAATTATAACAATCTGCTACAAACTGCTTGATCAATGGTGAAAAGGCTCAGCCATCCAATTCAGACAAGTTACAGCACCTGAGGACTGGGATCAAAGTGTTTTACTGCTGCCTGTCACCTTTAGTGATGCCAACTATGTGAGCAAGTTTCTGGAGGCCTCTAGATAAACAAGCCTTAAGAGCTAAGAAATTAAGGGGAGAAGTTGATTGCCAAAGAGCAAAACACTTTCTGGCATCATTAAAGCAGAGGAATGTTTGACAAAGGATTTCTCTGGGGTGGTCCCATGCTACGATGCCTGTGAGAGCAGGAAATATGTAAAAAGACATGAGTACTCACAACAAGTGGATAATTATGCAATAATCATAATAGCATAAAATGGTAATTCAATAAAGACAATGGGTTTATTCAGAAAACTCAGTTCCTTATTTTGCGTTGCATTTCCTTGCTGGAGATGCAAGAGAGGGTCACCCTGCAGGAAGGAAGTATTTTGTCCAATTAGGCAATTACAAAAGCAGCATGACACTTTGTTTCGTACCTCCTGGCACCCTCTTCTTCGCTCTTCAGCTAAATTTAGTATGACGATTTTCATTTATCTCTGTTCCAAATACCCACTTGTTCCTTCACTCCTTTCTTGCTTATTGCATGGTCTTGACATGCAGAACCAAGACTGACTTCTGCCTTGACCCCACATATTTCACAGGGGTAGGAACAGTGACCTTGACTGAGACCCAGGAGCAAGTAGAAGACAGAAATCAGGGTGAGCTCTCTCTGAAGGCCGCAGTGCCTGTGTAAGATGGCACAGGCAGCAAGGATTTGTAAGAGATGTTTTGTAAGGTTTCCTGTCCCCCATGCATTGGGTCAGGATAACTCTGGCTGCCCTGTAAGCAAGTTAGTGGCAGTGCTGTGCCCCAAGAGCAGTGCCTCAAGGCAGTACCCTGGCAGAGAGGGGTCATTTGTACCAACATCTCAGTTAGTTGGGACATCAGCTAATGACTCACTGCTGTGCACACCCATCCCTGCTTGCCAGGCGGGAATCCCCAGCAGCAGCCTGGGCATCTGCAAAACCTGGGCTGAACTCAAAGGAAGCTTTGGTCAAATAAAAAAAATTAAAAAAAAATAATAATAAAAAACCCCCTAAAAATAAACCCTAGATCTTACCATTTCTCAGTATGGGATGTTGCCTTGAACAGCTCTGTCAATTTTTTACTAGTCCCGTCTCTGGGGGTTTTTTTTCGATTTTAAAAGCATGTTTCTAAATTCAGGCTTCTCAGCAATCAATTTTCAAAGCCAGTAACTTAAGGTTATTGCTTAAAGAGTTTTGAAATCAAGTGGCTCAGTAAGAAGAGGAACTTCTTCCATCTTGAGAAGAATTTAAAAGATTGCCTGATAAGAATTTTTCCTTGTTGAAAAATGCAGCAGCATGTAAAAATATCTATCTCACTCTCTTTTTTTTTCTTTTGTTTTTGGGGTTTTTAGGGGGTTTTATTTGGAGGAATAATTTCTTCTGAAGATATCAGTGTTCATTTTGTCCTGGAGGCAAGCACATCTCTGCAGATGCCACTTAAATTCAGTCAAGTGAGACAGGAAAATGTCCAAGTCCACATAAAATAAAGAAAGGAAACCAAAAGGAGCAAGTAAATACAATTAGTACACTTCACATCAAGTGAGTAAGGGAACTGATGAAGTTATCCACTGTCTTGGATTGTCCAGTCATATGTCTTTAAACACAGATTAATGAACTTTCTGTAAAATCTTCTTGGCCCCATTCCAGAAATGTTGCAAATCCACATTTATTTGTTTCGGCAAGAAAACTTCATATTTATGCTCTGTTTCCTTAAATCTTTCATCATATTCTAACCTCACAGATTTCTAAGAGCGTAAGACAATCAAGAACATTGTCACTGCACCACTTCAGCCACCTCACCCTTGTCTTTGTGAAAGGTGTAACAAAATACCTGGGCTTCATTTCCCCACTTGTGCAACCCGGTCCAACAGTAAGCGAATTGTAAATCAAAAATTCATTAGTGTAAACAAGAGGAGAGTCAGGCTTTTCATGCTCTCCTTGAGCTCATAATAAATATGGGGCATGAACTCTTACATTTTTAGTGTTCTGAAGGTCTGGTTTTGGTAGGTTGTTGGTATAATTTCAGCCAATTCCAGTCTCAGTGCAAGGCACTGATGGCTGTCAGTAAATGTCTCCCGAGTAATATCCCCTGCCTCGTTCTCCATTACTTTCAAGAGACCACAATGACGTAGGGTCAAAACTGAAGAGTCATTCCTCACTCGCTTCCTTCTCTTTTGGTGGTACAGACATGCATTTGGGTGTGTGTACTTCACAAATTTTTAGGGTGTCCATTACTTTAGCTTGATTTCTGTAGGAAGTGAGATTTCTCTGCTTGTGCAGAGGTATGTGAGTCTCTCACACTTATGTGTGTTCCTCAATCATTTTTTTACTGACAATTTCAAACAAATATACCAGGAGGGCAGAGTGCTCTCTTCTTCTCACGTTGCATGAAAAAGGGCAGCTGAAGACTCCACAGAAGAGTCCTGAGAAATGACAGACTATAATGTGACTATATACATTTGAAATACCTAAAATCAACTAGCAGAAATGTTATAGGAGTCATCTCCTGATTAGAAACAGTTTCAATCAGCGCTCGTAATCAGCCAAGAAACACAAACCCCTAGGAAGCCAGGCTTCATTATTTCTAGTGTTATTTCTCTGTGAGATACAGCTACTTGTTAATGTCTCTAAATGGCAGATAAAAGATGCTCAAAAGAATAGCGTCACAGTGACGGAACGACTCGGCAGGAACCCAAGAGGTGCCTCTCCATGCCTGGTGGATCTGCAAGCATGTCTTTCAAGGTCTCAGAACATCTCCTGGGCCAGCTGGGATAAACCCAGCGCCCCTGCACTGTAGGCAGGTCTCTCCCTCCCTCACACTTGCTCACCTTCAGGTGTTTTAAGAAATATTTTCATTCTTCTTGCAGCTGAATAGGCTGGATTAAAGCTTAATACCTACAAACCTCAAAATAGAACAACAGCCCTGAAGAGAATGAGGAAATTACTCAAGTTATAGCTAGGTCTTACGTGTTTATGGGAGCAGCTGGAGGTGGCGAGATTTCCAGCCCTCTCAGTACTTTGCTATGATTTAGACAACATTAAGCACATCTATTCAGGACTATATTTTATCCGTTTGAAGAGCCTCCAGGCAGTTTTAGTGTACTCCTGATAAAAAGTGAAGATGTGGGAAATGCAGTGTCCTCCATAGGAGGATATATTGTCTCAAATGATTATTTTTTATCAGCTTTGTCAAAACTTGGAGCCCAGGATTTTCTGCTGAGAAGAACAGCAGATATTCATTAGCTGGAAAGAAAATTCATGCATAATTTGTTGTAATATGTTTGTTGGAGCTATTCTGCTGTTTTCTTTATGTGTTTAAGTACTGGATTAATCATGGGACAGTAGTTTAGCCACATGTCTTTTGGTTTTAGGTGTAACAAGAACAGAAAATGCAATTTACAATTTAGGGCAGATTCGGTTCCACAGCTGTCAGCTTATAAGAAACAGCATTTGTTATAGAGTATGTTCCTTATCTCTCTGTGGGAAGAGTAAAATGAAATTTTGAGTAAACGGGATTGCCTCAGAATAGTGTACACGTCTTTCTGACGAGAATTTTTAAATCTCATTTCACCTGTTTTCCAAGTTACAACAGGATTACTGTATATTAATCATGTGTGAAATACTTCATAAAGTATTCCAAAGACGCAGTATTACTTATGGAAGAAATAATGTCTCTCTTTTTGTACTGTATTTAATGGGCTACTATGTGTAATTTTACTCTTACTCTCTGTAGTGGTGGTGGGAATCTGTTTTCAAAATGTTTTGGAAGAGACATGCTCTGAACCTCTGTTATTGAAATGAGTTGTCATGTGCTCAGCCCTACCTGAGCGGTTCAAACTACGTAAGCAAGTTCCTGAATCCTTGTAAGGAACTGCATGCTTCCAGGTGCTTCCTGACCAGAGAGATACAGAGCTTTGACTGAAAAAAGCCTTTAGCAGAGGCTTGAGGACTTATCTATGTGGACGCTGTGTGGGAAAGCTCAGCTGATCTTTGCTGTAATGAAAACGAGAGATACAGAAGCCAAAAAAAAAAAAAAAAAATAGAAAACAGAAACAGCCAAATCCTCCTTGTTAGAAGAGCAGTGTGTTACGGTGCCATGTAAGAAGTCATGCCGGTAGCTTGAAACGAGGGCATAGTCTGAACCCAAACCGCTTATCCCAGATGTCCCGGTTTCACTATCGTACAAGCAGAGTTAAGCATCGCAGGTTAGTGAACCCGAGGGAAGAATTAACCTCTCCATGAAGCCAGGTACTACTCAAGTTCGTCTGTGCAATGGACTCAATTTAATAAGCTCCCAACTGTCAATCCAAGTGTCTCTCCATCATCATAGAAAAATAACCCTTTTGAAATATGGGGAAACAAGGTTTTTCTGGGCAGGTGAACCTAGAAAACAGCCTTCATACCCATATTCTACTACACAGAATTGCTGGAATATGCAGTCAATACTGTGGTCATGACTTCTGTATAACTGTACATGAATTCACACATATGAATCTACACTCAGCATGCTATATAATGAGCAAGATGTATTACGTCAGGACTTTTATTTGCCTCCAGAATGCTGTACTAGAGCAATGGCAAGCTGCTCCAGAGAGGCCATTCTCATCCCTAACACTCTCTATTATTTGCATAGAGTAACAGAAGCCTTGCTGTTATTCATATGGAAATAGCAGTAAAAATAATTAGTTTACATAGAAAGAAGGCCTTTGACCCCTCATTTTTAAAGTTAAAATCCCATATTTGTTGTTTGCATAACCCTTATGTCGACCTTTGGGATTGCGATCCTTAAAATGAGCTTAAAAAGAAAAACTTTAAAAAAGGAAAAACGTAAATGGACCAGTGTTGTAAATCCTGGCACTGGCTCCTACAGTAGACAACACCATAACCTACCATAACCTACTTATAAACCTTTCTCTTACATGGCAACGGGTCAAATTTCTTCGGCCTTTTCTCTTCTCATAGTCCTTATATCCTGCTTTGTCTTCTAAACTTTTGCCCTGAAACAAGAGATAAAAGAACATAATCCCAGTAGAAGATTGTGGAAAAAGAGGGGGAAATACAGAGGTTCTGTCACAGTTTGGAGCCACTACAGGCGACCAAGAAACATCAAGTGCTCAAAAATGGATTTGTTCCCCTAGCAGAATAACAAGCAGAGTATACTAGATTCTGAAGGTGGGAAGGTTATGTTACGTGAGAAGTACAATTTGGGAAGAAAGTGATGTCAGGAGACTGGCAGGCACTTAAAGAAACTCTGTTAAAAGCAGAGACATAAAGATTGCAATGCAAAGCAAGGACTGCCATAAGAGAGCCATGTGGCTGAAGCAGTCAGTTCTTCGAAATGTCAAACTCAAATAACACACATAAACCAAAATCTATGGGCAAGCACAGAATTGTGCTAATATGTTGATACGCTTTGAAAAGCCACAGCACAAAAAGAAATATAATTAGTAGGGTACATATAGAATAGCAAAAAGTTTCTTGTAAAAATATAAACTGTTCAAGAAAAACCAAGGAGAGAATTGATCCACCACTCAGCTGAGAGAAAGCTATTGACTAATGACTCCAAGAAAGCCAACTCTGTAATGGCTATTTCGCTTTTTGTTCACTGGAAGGGTCAACCACGACAGAAGGGTTTACATCAGTAGCAAAGAGCTGGAAATACTCGCTAAATGACAGAAGAACGAGATCAGGCCATGCTTATGTGAGTTAAATAACCTGAGATCAGCGAGGCTAATGGAATTCATCTCACACTGTTCAGGTGATAACCAAAGCATTTCCACCGTTGTAAATAACTATCTTCAAGAATTATCTGAAGAGCTAAAGTTTTGAAAGACTGGAACGGTAATAACAGCTATTTTTAAATGGAGGAAGAAAGAGGAGGTACATAAGTATTGCCCATTTAAATAATCCATTTAATTACAATTCTCAAACAAATAGAGGAAGCAAATAGAAGATAAGAGAGAAACAGATGATAGGCACATGGATTAATCAAGAATAAGTCATTCCACACCAATCCCATTATTTCTTATAAAAGCATAATAGGCCATGTGAATCACAGAGGTGATACCACTTGATATGAGCAAATTTTTTAGTAGGGTAAATGTTAGAAAAAAAATTCAAAAGCAAACTACAAAAATGCAGTTTAGATTAAACTAATATAAGGTACGGTTCTGTGGAACTAGCAAAAGAAACATTTTTCAGTCTTTCAGTCAACCATTGTCAAAATAGAAGACTGCATTTACTGCAGATCTACAGGGGGTTTCTCCTGGCAAAACTCCTATTCCAGAATTTCATTAAATGGCACAGATGCTGGAATAGACACTCAACTCATTAAAGCTGACAATCTGACAAAGTTGAAAAGGGCTGCAAGCTAGTTAGAGGACAGCCTGGAAATCAGAATGATCTTGACAAATTGAAGCACCAGTTTGAAAAAATATGGTACTATTCAACAGGGACAAGTGCACAATACAGCTCTGAGTCAGAAAACACTATAGAAATCAAGGATGGAGCAAGTGGCATGGGAGAAGTCCAGTTAAAGGACTGGGTGGTACAGGATGCATTTGCATGGGTATTTCAGTTCTGCTCAGATTTAGAAGCAGATCATCATTTTTCAAGCTTTGCTTTACACTACAGAGTTATCTTAGAACATATGAAATCAGATTCTTTACCACAAAAGGTGAGTCAGAAGATGTGTTTTAGGTGGAGCCAAATGCATTCAGCTGCTAGTGGGCATGCAGGCTGCAGTGCTAGACTAAAGTTAGTCCAAGGTGGAAATCTGACGTGGGTGGTGTGCAAATCATGAGCGCAGCACCAGGTGTGGCACTCCACATCTTGGTCCCTGTTGCCACACACTACTTTTTAAAGCACTCATCACCTTTATGCATCACAAGCTGACCATTGAATTGGCAGTGCTGTGAATGAGACAAATGTGACAGCAGGATTACATGTGGTCTGTGAGGCAACCGAAGCAATCCTTTTCTATCTGGTAAGATGTCTGTGAGAGTACTGCAGTCAGTTTTAGCACCACACTTTTAATTAACAGTTGGAGCAGTTTAGCCTAGAAAGATCAGAAGAAAGCCATGAGAAAGATCACCACTCTCAGAAACACAAGTTGCAGGAAAGATGTGGGACTGTTTTATCTCTAGAAGAAAGGGGTGAAATGGTAACAGCTTTCATGTCCAACAAAGGCTGCTGCAAAGAGAAGGGGGATAAATTGACAGCTTTGACAGTTGTGTCTACTGTGGAGGTGGCAATACAGATTGCTCATACGAAAATTTGCCTAATAAAATGGCTGAGAAAGCAGTAAGCAAGGAGCTTCAGCATCCACAATACAGGAAGGTCTCACAAACAGGTTAGACAAGCATCTGTCAGACTTGGTTTCAACACAGTTCATTCTGCCTTAGAAAGGACCTCTTGAGACAACAACCAGAGCAATTTGTTTTGTTCCTTTTTAAAATGTAAATAGTAAAATTACTCTTTCCTGCTCCCTTCATCTTGTCTTTCTAACTTTTGAGTTATTCCACTGATCTTCCATCTGCATTTCATGTTATGTCTTTCTGATATTTCCATTATCCATCCCATCTCCACATTTCCACTTTTGGCATTGTACTTCATCTGTGGTATTTCTTCTACTAGGCTATCCCTCCTTTTATCCATGTGCAAAGCAATGTGCCTGTCTTCATTGAATTTCCTACCTTATCAAGTATTTGCATATAACTGCTTAACTAAACATTGTATCTTCATTCATTTCCCCTTAGTGTTTATGCAATGGGGGGAAATAACAGTGTTGCAGGTGACTTCTTTTTTTTCTTTCATCATCTCTTTTTCTCTTTACTGACCAAGAAAACTCAGAGGTTAGCACCATTTTCCTTAAAATAGGAACTCAGTGTAGAAGAATACAACAACAACGCAGAGGAGAAAGGACACAGTTAATCATTGCAGAAGCTCACACAGATTATCTTTTAAATAACAAAAGGCATTACTAGTGCCCTAATGTTAGGGGGATGGATATAAGCAAAAATATTATGTATGCATACAAATCTCTATGGCTTTTTCTCAGATAATATACAGCTACATATGTAAAAGAACAGATAATGATTCCTGCATGCTTCTTTGCTGGTATTTCTGCTTTCCTCTGGTGCTTTGAGAGCACCCAGCATAACCTATGGGCATGGAGCAGAGCTCCACTGCCACTGGCTGCTGAGTGATAGCCCAGAGTCAGCCTTTGGGCTGAGCTCCTAGTTACCAAACAAACCTTGTGTCCCTTGTGATCTATTTCTGCTTCCCATCTTTCACGCTGATACATGACAATAAAACACCTCATCCTATAGAAAATTCCAATCTTCTTACATTCCAGCTACCACAGTCATGAATCTGGGAGTCCAATTTCCTTCTTTCGACTTTACAACCACACAGTTGCCATGAGATGCCGTGTTTTCTTCAAATACATGCAGCAGTGCCAGGATGTGTCTGTACACTCTCTAAACACTCATATCCTACTGCCTGAATTAACCCCCAGACCTTCACTGCCAAGCCTACAACCTTCTTTTAGTTCAATTAGAGCCAGCTGACACAAAGCCACGTCGAAAGGAAGAAAAAGAAGGATTCTATGGAGAAAATTAACTTAATTGCTGTATTTTTTAGAAGCAGGCATGGTCCAGAAGACCTGGAATTTGAAAGTAAACTTGCCTTGTCTTACATGTGATTTTCAGAAATAACAGATGCACTATCAGTTTTACAATATCATTCATTTGTTAAAAAGTTCATTGGTGATTAGTTTATTTCTAATATATAATGTGTGCTATCATAGCAGCTATGGGCATCCTTATTAAGTAACTCCTAATAAGAAAAGGTGAATTCTGCTTAATTTATTCAAGCAAATTGCCCCTCTTGTTAAAAATGGTATTAAGCTATATTAGACCAGAAGCACTAAAGAAAACCTTAACTGTCTTCAGCTTTCTATGCCTTGTACATTCCCTTTACATCTTAGACAGCACTTCAAGAAACCATATTTTGAAAAAAAGATATTCCTTCCATTAATTTTTTTTTCATCTCCCTCTTTTTTACTTCTCTGGCAAAACGAGTTCAGTGTTCACTAGTAAATGAGGTGTTCAGCATATGTGAACAATGGAAGTACTGCATAGACTTATTTCTTGCTGGTGGATCCATTTCTATGTTAAATGTTTTTATAAGCCCAAACAAAACATAACTTGACTGATCTACCAAATATGATATCTGATATCATCCATCTGAGTTTTGTTTTTTTCCAGCCTTAATTTTGAGAGGAGAATGAATTGCATAGTTCACTCAGCAATAACTTAAGGATTTCTTGAGGACAAATACAGATGTTTTCAACTGGATGACTGCATGTTACAAATAAGTTTTACTTTTTATTTCAGATAGGAGAGTACTTTGTTTAAAACTTAAATTAAGGAGAGTTGAGTCTTATTAGGTACTAAGTTGGACTATTTATTAATATTACATAAGCAACCTTTCTGTTCTTTTTGAAATACAGACTATCCTCAGAAAGGAATTTTATAGCTTTAATCATCTTACAGCCTTGTGGGACATTAATAAAGACCTCGGAGAATGATTTTCAAATATGTCAAAGGACTTTGCAATTTTAGGCATGTGTCAGAGCACACAAATATGCAAGACACATTCAGATGGGTCCCTCTGAGGATCTATTTTCATGCTCAGTCAACTACTTGTCAAAGTACATGGAGCCCTGCTGCATAGAGCCAGGGTTAACACCCTGCTGCACTGCAAAACCTCCCGTGGGACCTGTCCGAGCCACACAGATCCTCCAGCACACAGGTGCTCAGCCCTTCTCTGCCTGAATCCTCACCTTCCCTAATGACCAGCAGCAACTGTCTTGGCACCTCTCTAAACCAGGGCTCCCACAGCTCAGTGCAAGAATGCGGCTGGGCAGGCACTGACGCCAGCTGAGGGCTACACAGCTACATGCAGAGGTAGTCCAAGCCAAAATCTTCACATGTGATTCTCAGAATAAGAATTTATGTGTCTGTCTTGCTAGCAAAGCTTGCACCCTACAGCATAGGCCACAGATGTTTGCATCCTTAACTCAGCTCTCATCCCTAAGTCATGGAGGTAGGGGGAAGCTGAGGCTTGGTTTTTTTTCACTCACCAAACAAATGCAAGTTTTTGGTCAAATAATTTAAAATCATGTCAGATTTTTAAAAAGCAAAAACTGTTCTGACTAGAGAAAATTACACAAGAAAGTGAAGAACACCATCTCAGTGTTTTTAAAAGGCAGTATGTTTAAATTGCAGCATTCTGAATGGTGCTTCACAGAAGAGTGTAAGCAAACAGGAATGTTCATAAACAACAGGAGGAAAAAAGTTGTTTCAGTTCTAGGTAAACATTTCATGCATTTCTTTGCCACAAATTGGAAAACCTGTTATTCCCACAGCTCTAATTAAGATAGTTAGCTATGACGCAGTAAAAGACTTGAATCAGGGCTCCTGCAAATTATATTGCTGCTCTAAGTACTAAATTGATGCACAGTCCAAGAGACAGGTGTCTTAGGGTCTCCTGTTGGATGTCTTAGGTTTTCTGCTCTGAGTTCACCTTTTGTTAAGGGAGAACAGCATGTGGACCTACCGCAAGACCTTTGGAACAGACCTTTTTGATTCTGTATTTGTGTCATGGGTCTCACTCTGCAAGTACAGAGCGAACACACTGCTATTGCATGGATAATACATTAAAGACTTTGAAGTTGCCAGGTACAGTGATAAAGGAAGTGAGATAAAACCTCAAAGAGAATTTTACTATGAGTAATATATAAATATCAAAAATCTATTTTCAACATGAAATATTTAAGTCCACTGTCCAACTGCTTCATGGAACATTCTCCAGGAAACTGAAGAACAATAACGAAACAAACTGGCACTGACTACTTGCATTAAGGAAATACTGAGAACAACAGATAGGTTTATAGCTACCTTTTATAATAACCTTTCTCAAAGTATTTTGAAAAAGACCTTCCAGGTTCTAATCTGATTAGAAATACACTCCTCCTCAATGCTTTTCTATAACCTAAGTACGCAGAAATTACTCTGAAATGCGTGCTACCCTTGCTCTCTGTGTTCCTGAGGCTTTTGCTCCTATTTTCTCTTTGAGACAGGAAAACTGAAACAGTTCAGCTGGATGTTAAAATCCATAAAATGGATGGAAAAAGGGTGCCGTAAGAGATGGAGAACTGAATATTCAGAATGGTATTATAAAAACTGTACATAAATCTGAGAGTGTGTATTCAGAAGAGTGTGCAGATATCATATTAAAGGACAAGAAGAGGCTAAGATGTCTGGTTTGTACACCCAGAGTGAATACAAACCTTTCATTTTCAAGAGATTGATGTTTTGCTTAGTTTGTTCCTATTATTTTTTTTTTTTTTAACAGATGAATACAAATTCTTCCAACACAATGGCTTTGGCTCCTAGTACTTCTAACAAAAGAGAGACAGTGTGCATATTTGGAACTGGAGATTTTGGACGAGCTCTGGGGCATAGGATGATTCAGTCTGGCTACCCTGTGGTGTATGGAAGCCGAAGCACCCAGATATCCAACCTGATTCCCAAGGATGCAGAGGTGTTGGGCCACGCAGAGGCAGCACAGAAAGCTGCCATCATCATTGTAGCAATCCCGAGGCAGCACTACAACTTTCTCACACCACTCGCAGAAGTTCTCCGTGGAAAAGTCTTGGTGGACATAAGCAACAACTTGAAATTAAACCAGTATCCTGAATCCAACGCAGAATACCTGGCTCAGCTGCTGCCCGGCAGTAAGGTTGTGAAAGCCTTTAACACCGTGTCAGCCTGGGCCTTGCAGTCGGGCACGCTGGATGCAAGCCGGCAGGTAAGGCTGAGCAACGGGGATTTCCTCTGTCACAGAGTTACACATCGCAGGGCTTCTTATCAGCTACACAAAACACACCTGAGACATCGGAATTAGGCAGGCTTGAGATGGTATTTTCACTACAATCTCCCATTTCAAACTAAATATGAGCTAAAATTTACTTCGGATTTTTAATATGGCATGACAAGGAATATAAATGTCTTGCCTCTGAACTCAGTAAGGTGTTTAGAGACACTAGAGAAGCAAGGAAAGAAAGATGGCAGAGCTACAAAGAGAGACAACAAATCAGGAGGGTTACATCAGTTGTTCATCAGGGTTGTAAAGTTAAACAGAAATGAGATAGGAGGAATTTTCAAAGCAAGAATAAGATGAAGAAAGCAAAAGAAGGGAGGCAAGGGATATGATACGGCAATGAGTCTGGGCAAAAGAAGTATGCTGAAAGGTGAATAAATTACTGAAGTTTTCTAAATCATCACCACCTAAGTTTAACACAACCTCAGTGTGTGCAAACTATTTTAACCAGCTCCTCAACCACAGGCCAGCAAGCACAGAGCTAGCCATAAGAAGCAATGCAGCAGCTTACTTGAAGACAAATCATTTATTATGGCCCTATGCTCTGCCACTTCAAAGGACAGTGGTCTTGTACAACACATGAAATCACTCAGCTACTCAGACCTTTGCTAACTTTGCTCCCTGCCATCAGATAAATGGTTTTGGCTAAACTAGAGACCCAAGGGCTTCCAGGCCTAAACTCTATAAGCCTTCATCATCTCAAAAAGAGCAGAAATTGCCCCCTTTCTCCAAGTTCCAAAAGGACTACTGTCTTACACACTCACAGAAAAGATGGTTTCTTCGCTATTTTACTAGATCTGAAAAGAATATTTACTTTTGTGACAGGGAAATCACATCTTAAAGACCTCTGCCCTCACTTCCCTGGAGTATTTATGGACCACTATAGCAGCAACTGAAAATTTTGCTCTTACCTACTGCTATTGAAAATTTTGCTTCAATATAGTCATATAAAATCTTGTGCGTACAAACTACTTGCAGATCTTCGGAAAAGTATGTCAAGTCTTCTACTCAAAGACATATACTAAGCTTGTTATACATTGTTCTTTCCAGATACAAAAGTTTGCCATTTGAAACAATCTCCTTCCCTAAAGTAAAGAATCCTATTCGAAGTTCTTTGACTTGTTTGCCAAAAGTACCTATAGGCTACTTTTTGCCTATGTTAATTAAGGTCAGCAGGGAAGACAAGAAGTAGCCTAGGAAGCTTGTGCTTACTGTCCATATCCAGGCAGGACGACAGTAGAGAATGTCACAAAAACCTGTAAAAAATAAACTTCTGTTTGTTTTTGTCTGCAGGTGTTTGTCTGTGCAGATGATGTGGAAGCTAAACAAATGGTGATGGATATTGTTCGTGCACTGGGTCTCACTCCACTAGATAAGGGATCCCTCCTGGCTGCTCAGGAAATAGAAAATTACCCTCTGCAACTCTTTCCAATGTGGAAGTTTCCCATCATTTTGTCGTTTGGCCTAGCTATATTCTTCTTCTTCTACTGTTTGGCTCTTGATGTAATTCACACTTATATTTATGAAAACAATAACTTTTCATTTTTTATTGCATTTACCATTCCAAATCGGGTCTTCCCTGTAATGGCACTCATCCTTCTTGCCTTGGTTTATCTTCCTGGTATATTTGCTGCAATTATTCAGTTATACAGAGGTACCAAGTACCGCCGTTTTCCAGACTGGCTGGACAAATGGATGCTGTGTAGGAAACAACTTGGACTAATAGCCTTGGCATTTGCTTTCCTGCACGTTGTGTTCACTCTTGCTAGTCCACTGCGATCCTTCGTAAGCTGGAGAACCAGCAACAGAATCGTCTCCCAGGTAAGTTTTGTTCCCTGCTCTAAGTCTTCCTTTCTTCTGGCCTTGTTGAAATACTACGTTTTATCTTGAGCTTCGAAAATCTATGTGGACAGTCCAATGTTCTTTAAAATAGAATAACATTCCTAGCTTCTGTGTTTCTTTTAAACATTGCTATATCTACGTTTTGTTGATATTATGTTGAGCTGATGGGATTTCTGGCCTCAGTCTTCCTCCGAAATAGTTGACATATTAATAAAATAATGAGGGAAAATGTTAACACTATTTCTTCACGTACCTTCAAGAATATAATATATTTTGACTTTCTGATCTTACTTAACAAAGGATCACATATTCTCTTCAACAAATCTACAGAAGAGTACAACATGTACCAAAGTTACCATTACATAGAACCTATATGTAATATAATGCCTCTTCTGCTTTTTGAGCAGGCGTTCAAAGTAAATCTCTGATGATTTTCAGAGCATTAATGTATAACATTTATCTCCTACTTACCTGCAAGAAAATTTTTTCTACTTATTGATCCTAAAACTGCTATCACTAAAATATACTTGGTCTTCTTTTCTTCAGGCACTGAACAATCAAACACAACCCCTCGACCACACTAATGCCTGGCTTAGTGACTCTTATTTGGCTTTGGGAATTTTAGGATTTTTTTTCTTTGTCCTTCTGGGAATAACTTCCTTGCCTTCAGTCAGCAACAATGTCAACTGGCGAGAATTTCGATTTGTACAGGTAAGAAGACCATCTCCAAAAAAACCTTCTTCTAAAAAAACCTTCTTCCCTTATCAACAGTGGCCATGGGCAGATTTACTAGAGACTTATGGCTTTCCTCTATTAGTATCTCCAAATGTGACCTGTGCACTATCCACCATTGCACAGTGAAAAAAACATCTACATGGCCATACAGCTGTAAAAACCCACAACTACTCTGATGGCTGCTTATGGTACAATGGAGATTACTGCATTAACAAGAGAAAGCTGGGAAGATGTGAGCTCCTAAATGAAAAACAGAAAGCTGACTTTGACATCAAATTCCACAATTGTACTAAGTCACAAAATAATTTAGGCATTTTATTGGGCTATTTTTTTTGGTTCACAAGATAATTCAGTTAAAATGGATCTGCAAATTACTTTATAACTCAACTCTTCTCAATGCCAAGCATCTAAAGAGAATCTGCAATTTCTGCAGACTGTAAAAACCACTGTGACTATAAACAGGCTGCCCTCGGTAACACTATAATCTCAGCTCTCCATTTGGAGGAAGTTTGGTGCAAGCTGCCGTGCCTCTACAGGAGCTGGGCTGGAGGGGAGGAGAGGAAAGAGAAGGGAAAATTACTAACAATGAATGTTTTATCAAGGCAAAAAAACTTGCACAGTATGGTACTTCTGGATAGATTAGCACGAGAGCATAAAAAATCTTGGCTCTCTCCACTGAATGTCAGCGTTTTCTCTGCTTTTTCACAAATATGACAGCCACTAGGCAGTACATGTGAGCTAGGAAAAATTATAAGGCTTATTGATGGAGGAAAATACCAAACTATTTCATCTCTGTGCATTCGAATTTATTGGGTTTTTTTTAAATAATAAGAGTTTTTTGTTATATAAAACAGTTTCATTTCACCAGTCCCCAAGTTGGCACAGGCCGCAAATCTTACCGTGTCCTTAAAATTGCATTTGTTCTGGTTTAAATTACTGTTTTAACCTCCATTTCTTTCCTTCTTATCTTCCTTCATTCTCCTTTAGTCCAAACTGGGATATCTGACACTGATTTTGTGCACTGCACACACGATGGTTTACGGTGGAAAATGGTTCCTGAACCCATCAGCATACAAATGGTATCTTCCAAACATCTATATGCTCTCCCTCGTTGTTCCATGTGCTGTACTGGTTGTCAAATTTGTGCTGATACTTCCTTGTGTAGACAAACCTCTCACACAAATTCGACAGGGCTGGGAGAGAAATCCCAAATACTCAGAACAGTCAAATCACATTGTCAACAAGTCTGCTGTATAATTAGACTAAACTGTATTATTAAAAAAAATATTATGAGGGCATATCAAAATGAAGTCGTAAGCCTACTCTGGAGAGGGAGAGAAAAAGTGAAAACTTGTCCAGGTTCTGTGTAAAACAATGACAAGCTTAAAACAAATGAGGCCATTGCGTTTCTGCACCCCAGGCATGCTTTCACACAGGTGCAGACCCTCTCTTTTGCTCTGTGTATTTCCCCTTGCCTACTTACCCTCCATCCTAAGAAGGGTATGTGAGAAGTAGGTGGTGTTCCATGTCCCTCCTCTGTTGTTCCAAAGTCCTCCAGAGCTGGGCAGAACCACAGTAACCTTTGGCGTTAGAGAGTGTTTGCTCCTTTTTCCTATCCTGCCTATCGGGACTCAGCTCTACGTGCACCTACACACACCCACAGAGATCCACATGCACACCTGCATTCCACATATTTCCCTCTTTCTAACCCCAGAAGCCACCAGCACCAACAGAACAGGTGCATGATGGATGCTAGCTAAGGAATAGAGCTTCACCTCCTAGCATTAGTTTATCCTCAATTAATATGTGATCTAAAGAGTGTTATGTCGATGCCTTAGAGATAGTTGAGTAAGATTTGTTTGGTTCGTGTACAGGAACCCTGACACGGGTTCTAAGGGTATGGGTCAAGAACTGCAGAATTTTTGCCTGTACTTGCTCTACCAGAAATTCAGGGACAAGGGGAAGGAGTAGAGATCAAAATGGCAAAGATGTGAGAAGTGCTTACAAGCTTAAGCTTTTCAAGTATAGGCAAAAAATGATCTGTATTATATGTCCTAGTTATATCTCATGAAGATAATATTGTTGGTTTTTCAAAAAATAAATCATTGAATGTGATATTACAGATATTCTATGAAAATACACATATTTTAAAGACAATAAAGATTTTTTTTTACACTGTTGAGCTCCATTATCATTTTGGGAACCTCTTCCTCTAAGATGTAGCTGCTGGTGTGCTCACTTGCACAAAAGTGTTGGGAAGCCTTGAGACAAAGAATAAAATGGGATCCTATCTTCAGCCAGCTGCCTGGACTCATCTTCCCCCGTCTTTGTTTGCTTCTTGGAGGCTGACATAAGCAGATCTTTGCTTTGTCATCCAAGTAGGCTAAGGATGTTGGGGAAAAACAGGATCCAGCTGGGATGGTGACTTCCTGTTAAATTACAAACAGAAGATCTAAGAGTCTCCTTCGGACTGGAGAATAAAGGAAGACAAAATGTGCTGGTTTTATAGGAAGAGAATTGCTTACTATTTTTTTACATCTCTGCTGTTCTCCTTGTCCACAAAGAACACTCACATACATGAAAGTATAAGCGTGCTAACTAGTATAGCTAGCTGTGCTTTCAAACTAGCATTATCAAGCAGCTTTAAAAAATAAAATATTAAAAAAAAAACCAAAAACAGCAACCATCTGAACAATACTTCTGAAAACATTTCTCAATGATGGAGTCTTTTTTAATTCTGGGTATACATCCCCTCTTCATGTCATCCTCTTTCCCAGAATCTGTTCTTTATACCCAAAAGAATGGTAAAGTAGTCTGGGATATCAGCAATTGACGGAACCAGATTTCTTAGAAAGAATTCTGGCACCAAGTACTCCTACTAACCAGCGCTGGTGCATATGTTATACTTGTCCTAAACTGATATGCATATGATGATGTAAGTCTTTACAGCAGTTCTTCTTGACCTGTGCCATGATGGAGTAACACTACATTTCAAGCTTCCTTCAATGATTTTCCACAGAATCACTTATTGCAGAAGAGATCAGGTATAGGCTCAATGGGCCCAAGTGACAACACTGTTGTGAGGATGCCTGTAACACCTCTTTACAGCTCCCCAGAGAAGATGAGAGAGAGATGGAAGCAGCAGAAAGAGAGGAGGAAAACAAGACAGAACAAGAAAGAGAGAGAGAGATTGTGTTTGCATGAGCACAAAGGGACAGACAAGAGCAGAAAATAAGTAGCAGCAGTCTGAGTGAATGTCCTCTAGAACTGCCATTTTGGTGGTAGATTCTAGTCTCACTGACAGTTACTCCAGATTTATGTTATTACCAGTAGCAACAGTTCCAGAGAACTGACACATATTGGGTTTTGATATTACTTTATAAAGGATTTATTTTCGGGGTTTCTGCCTATCTCAATACTGATTTAAAACCTGCCCTTCCTCTCTCACAGCTGAGCTGGTGGGTTGGAGTTTAAACTGCTACAGCCATGGCAAGTCCCAGTCAGGAGCTGTGCTTTACAAAATACAAACAGTGCAAGTGCTCTGCATCTTTTCCTCCCAGTGAACAGGCTCCTGTGTGTTTTCTGAGAGCCTTGTGTTAAAAGAGGCCATAACAAATCCTCTTTACCCTCACCAGGAGCTAGCACAAAGTAACCGTGGCCTGACTGAATGCTGCTTTGTACACTCACTCACAGCTAATCCATAGTCTCAAACACCCACAGGACTGTCCTTCTGCAGGCAAGACAAAGGAACTTTTTTGGGGATGGATATCATGTTGCTTTGCCAAGTGAAAACAGACCAAGAAATGCAAAGCAGCTGGGTACTATTTGCAATTTGCTGTTTACTCCAAGGATAAGGTGCCAATATCGGCCGTGTACAAAGCGAGGAGGCAACGCCGTTTGCTCGCATGGGGTGTGTGCAGCAGCTCTCAGGAGCAGATCCAGAGCCCTTGCATCTGAACTCAGCAGCAGGTGCTTTGTTGACCTCGCTCAGATCTTCATCACTCAGATCTGAGTGAGGGATTCCATATCCTCTTCATATCCTCTTGTTCTTGGGCAGCTGCGGAGTATTTGCTTTACGAATTTACAGATTAACTTCCTGAACATTGTAGAGAAAACAAATTCAGTAATCGTACCGGTAGGTAAAGTACCCAATGGTAGTATTATGAAAACAATAGCCAGTGCCAGGAAACCTGTTGGTAGCTTGTACACATTACTCATGGCTGAGATCTTAGTATTCTATTTTTTTTTCCTTTTATGTACTGACAAAGCCTGGTCAAAAGGGAGATCAGAAAGATCATGAAAGGAATTTTGGAAAGGGTGTTTTTCCCTATGGTTCCCAGAAGCCAAGAAAAGCTTTTATTGCATATGTACACAATGCCATTTTTAGAACTCTTGCAGGAATAAAGCACTGATTCTTAGATGTACTTCTAAATCAGAGCTGACACTTAAAAAATACAAATGACAGCATTTTAAATAAATGGTCACATGGATATTGTCACAGTAACAACTAAGTTTGGATTTCATCACATAAGAAAGTTTTATTCTGATGCACTACAGCATAGTGGGATAGACAGCACAGTGTGGGTAGACCTCTACATCCTTCATGAGAGGGCTAATTTAACTCTCTGCCTTTTTGTTATACCTGGGGAATATGTATTTTAACAAAAAAAAAATATACTTATCAGTGAAAAGAAAGTATTTTAATTAACTAGATTTCTTGAAAGAGAATGGGATTTCAAACACACACTGGCCCCAGGGGATGCAGCTGACACCACAGATACTGCTGGATCCTGAACCATGGAGATCTGAGCAATTCCCTTCAGTTCCACCACACTGCACACTGAAGTCCTGAGATCTTCAACTTATTTTTGCTCTGCAGCACAACCTTCTGTCAGGCTTCTCTGCCTTATCTAACAGCCACCTTTCACTCCAAGACATGACACTTTGTGACCCACTCTACAAAGCCCCTTTATTCCTGTATGTCAGGTTTTTGCAGCTTCATTCTTGTAACCTCCTACCAGACACAAGATTTTACGAGACCATCTTTTGTTTCAAACTCTGTTGAGCATGTTGGATTCACTAGCCCAAATAAAGAACTAGCGAATATTATGAACACTCACAGTAGCTATGTAACCCATGTTTGCCTGTTCTTCCTTACTATGATTAGCATATTTAATAAGCATTCAATGTTCCAATAATAGCCTAAATATGGTTTTTCTCCCACACAATTTAGAAGCTTTTCTCTCCTACAGAAACTCTTTTTTTCCCCTCTGCATTTATACAGGTTTTTGTTGGGAATCTCTATTTGTATTACTAATTCCTGACCTTAACATGAATGATTTTCTCCCTCGAGGAAGCTGACATTCCTCAAGATATAAATTTTTATCTATCACCGTGGAAAACTACACATCTCTTATTCTTGCACATTGCCTTAATGTTCTTGGCTCTGGGAACCCAGCACTGACACAAATATTAGCTCTGACAAGACTAGACCCCCACATATTATATTTTCATAAACAACCCCAGTGCTACAAGAAAAATACACTACAGAATCTTGACAGGACATGCACAGACCTCAGAGAACTGCATGAAACTTAGCTAACATCTCCAAATGCTGCAAGCCAGAAGTGGTAAATTTTGTTCATATGTCTTCACACACATACTTTATTCCTGTCTCTCTTTTTGCTTCCACATCCAGATTTGCTTATTATTTGAGATCCAATCCCTTCACTGCACTTGCTTCTTTTCACATGTGCTCAGATTTAAACCAGGAATAGCTTAACTACAGTCAGTAGGCTCAAGGTGGTGGTAGTAATAGTAATAGTAATAGTAATAGTAATAGTAATAGTAATAGTAATAGTAATAGTAGCAGTAGTAGTACCAGCAATAGTAGCAGTAGTAGTAGTGCACAGCCGTTTCCTAGTTATCCATTAAACTTTTGCCCCAGATTTATGGAAGATGGGGAAATGTAGACTTTACAAATCTCTCTTTTAGAGCCTTCAGAAAATAGATAAATGAAAATTGAAAAAAATGTAAGTTAGTGTAATATATTAATCATTACAGGACACAAGTGGTTGAACACCACTAGACCAAACTATAATGCCCCAAAAAAGGCATGTTTGGGACATATAATCTATGACAGAGTGTTGGCATCAAAGCTGGAAGGTATTTTTAAAGAAACATACTGGAGAAAAGTATATGGAACAAAATTTAAAAGTTATTAGAATGAATGCTAGAGAGAGAAGGAAAGAAGAAGGAGGAAGAAAAAGCTGGTTTTCTTTTCTTACTGGCTCCATGACAGAAAACATCACACATTTTTTATTTCAATTATAAATCAAATTACCAATTATTTCAGTACCTTACAAATAATTAAATCAAGAGTTTAATCTTGCCAGCCCTGGAGTTCAAACTACCCCTTAGGATCCCACCATAGCCTTCTTTCCCCAGTCCAAACAGGTACAAATATGCATATTTTCTTATCCTTTACAACAACCATTCCAAAGGTAGCCGCCACTCCACATCACACCACTCATGGTTGAGCAGCAGTAGCAAACCCAGTTGTGCATCAGGCACAGGGCTTGCACGTCTTGGTATTAAATATAGTTGGAAGAACTGTCTCCTTGGAGTAAAAAATCCAGAAAAGCTGCCATAGCCCAACCGCACACATTGAGGACAGATTGCTTAATGGACTGCTCTGTTTCAATGCAAGACACCATCATCTTCATTTTATAGTTAAAGAAGCAAAATCAAACACAGGATCTCACTGGAGAAAGGGTAAATCATTTACACGGCATGAAAACTGGAACTAAAAGAAATCCTATAGTACTTGATGAAGAAGACAAGTGAGAGCTGGGCAGGGTGAGCAGAACCTGAAGAGATCACTGGAAGGGTAGTCCTTCCCTCTCCCCACTTGTCTAGTGATGAACCAGAGCTTTGGGAGCCCTGGAATCGGACAGATGCAGTGTTCCTGTCCCTCAGAACCAGCCCAGGCAATCAGAGGCGATGGATGCAGAAGTAATTGCAGGGAATTATGTTAAATACATACAGGATTATTATTTGTTTGTTTTGCTAGTAGCTTCTGTTTTCCAATCCCATAAGTAAAAATTGAAAACCAAATCCCATCTTTAATTGGATTGATCTAAAGGTTAAACATCAAGTCACACTTCAGAAACTCCAGTCTGGTTTTACTGGCAAGCCTGCAGAGCATTGTTGAGATAAATAAACCCAACAATTTAGGATACCCAATCTTGCCTGAGGGATACCTCCTGTCCAGTTAGAGAAGTCTGGGAAGGATAAAGGGGCTGACTTGGAACAATACCAAATGCCCAAGTATCACTGAATACTACTCAATAACTTCTAGCATCTCTTCTTCAAACACCCATGTTTCCTGGCAAAGCTGTCTTCCCTGTCTTTTACAAAGAAGCTGACACTTAGATTCACACTTACTGTCATCACAGACATACTCCAAGTTTCTTTAATGATCCCTGTGTCAGTGACGCATACAACATCACGCAGGAAGTCAGAGGCAAGGAGAGAAATTGGATGCAGGTTTCCTGAAGCTAAGGATAGTTCTCTAATTACGAGGAGCTTTACAGATTAGAAAGCCAGAAGGCAACCTTGTGATTAGCTATTCTCTCTTCCTGCAGAACACGGGCTGTAGACACTGCCTAAATTAATTCCTTTCTGAATTATCAGAAGTTGTCATATTTTTTGGTTCACAGACCCGCTACGAATTTTCCAGCAGTAATACAGATTGCTGTAAAGTTTAAGCTTCCTGACAACATGTAGTTTAATGCTAGCTACCATTTGTTATTGCTGGCAGGTAATCCATTAAAACAGGCTGCATTAAAGATATTCTGAAGGAACTGCTGAACTTGATTTAAACGATAGAGAGCTCACCACAACTTCTGGCAAATTATTTTGACAGCTGATTACCCTCACTTCAATACATAGCCTGGAATATTTTTTTAAGTGTAGTATTCAGTAAACATAATTTATGATTTCCAAGATTTATCTGAAGTGTCCAGAACAGTGGCTATATATGGGCCACACGTATTACTCCAGAGAAGAAGAAAAAGTGTGATTTATACATTCATATATATATATGACATATAAATCCTAGTGCTCCTATTGTTTATGTGGAAATTCAAACACGCACTGAAACTTCTTGGTGATGAAAGTGAAAAATTCAATGTATTTCCAATCAAATTTTTTTTTAAAACCTAGTTGAGTAAAAAATTAATATATTAACCATTAATATGGATAATCTCAAACTTAACCATAATTTCACAAAAAAAATCCTAGACCCTAATAAATATTTGTTAATAACAGTGTGAAAACAGCAAGGATATTACCTGCAGGTTTACAGTTTTTGTAACCTACTCTGTTAAATTCACACGAAGAACAACTACCACATAAGCAGGTTCCTAGGGAGTGTCTCGGGAATTAGTTGCAGACCCACCATTTCAGATAACAAGTCTCAACAAACATAAGATCACTGCTGAAGAAATGTGCAAACTATAGTACCCTGGAAATCCACAATGAGGACAGAAACAGGCGGAAGTGATTCAAGAGATGGTGCATTTTCAGCCACAGCCCCATTGAATCCAGCTCTCCAGAAGGTGAGTTTAGGGGAACAAAGAGTTGTCACACTTCCAGACCAAGGAGACGTAGCCTGGAAAGCACCAGCTGAAAACCATCCACAGAAGGCCTACTAGAAAGGGTTATGAACCTTGTTCAAAAATGCCAAGGGGGTAGGAAAAAGAGGGCAGGAGAAAGATCTATCATGGTTTTGTGATTTTCAGATGCACAGAGAAGAGAACTCCACTTCTGCAGAGAGCAGTGGCTGCATACTGTTTCACACTGTGAAAGGGACAATGAAGTCTCTGGAACAATCTCCATTAACACCAAAAATGGTGTAAGAATGTGGAAACATTTATTACATCCACAGACTACAGTAATTTAATTGATTCATTTAAAAAAAAAAAAGAGATGAATGCAATAAAAAGTACCAGGTCATTATTCTACTGTTACAATCCAGTAACTGGAAAAGTGAGAAAAACCAGCTTATCTCTTCTATGAGACAGCAGAAAAAAAAATAATCTATACAAATATTTTCAACTCTGGGATTGTTTAACAGAGTACCGGGTGTGAGAGAAGCATATAGGGAGTATCACATAGGCTTCAGATAAAACCACAAGAGTACTTAGGCAGCTTTGGCTAGGTTTAAAGGTGAAACTCTACTTAAATCACTCTACTCAGAGTCTGAGAGTAAAGAAACTTGTTCATTTCTTCCCAAGTTTAGGTATTTGACATTTGGCATTGTTGCACTTTTTTTCAAAGAACATACATAAGGAAATATATGGCTCAACTACAACTTCTATTTCTAAAGAAAAGAATATAAAGAATAAGAAGCTGTAAATGCTTGGGTTAGGAGAAGTATTAGAAACATTTGAGAGACAAAACACCAATATCACATATTATTATCCCTGCATGAGAAGGATACAACAAAAAAGCTTAGCGTTAAAACTGTACAAATGAGATTAAAAACCTTCTAGATGTGCCTTGAAGACAAAACCAGTGAAAATAATTATCCTTGTGTGTCAGGTGACTATTTTTCAGTATGGGTGGGTTCACTCTTGCAAACACCAGGTCAAGCATGGATGTTTTGGTCAAGCATGGATGCTTTACTCAAGCTTAAATCACTGAGTTTAGCATAGGGACACCAGCATTAGATTAAATGTTAATTGCCTGTGTAATGCAGAAGGTTACACTGCATCACAAAATCCTTGTTTATCCTTTAAAATAGTGGAATGAGTGTGTGAATGCTACCACCTGCATACCTTTTGTTTATTTTTCTGAGACTTTCTAAGAACAGACAATTGAAAAAACAATCATGTTGTTTCATCATCTCCTTTCTCCACACAGTTATGAGAGAAAAAAACTAGTGAAGAGTTTCTTAAGTAGGTCACTCTAGCACAAGCACAGAGAATGTGTAAATAAAGAGCCATGGATTTTCCCCTTAGCTATCTGGAGAGAAATTTCAGTGATCAGTCCAAACACTGCTTTGTCAGAGATGTGCCAGGAAAAACAATAAAAATAAATTCAGTAGAAAATACAATAGCAACAACTTCCTAAGTAGGGTTGTTAAGTTTTTAGAAAACACATAGTAATAAAATAGACTAATTACATTCAATCTGTTACATACAACAGAAGAAGCAAGCTAAGAAAGGATCACAGGGCTAGAGCTAGGTGCAGTGCTAATGTTCTCTGGGAATGTGTCATAACTCTCAACCTTGGACTTCATAAAGGCTTAAATAAGATTACTTCTGCTGAATATTCATGCAGTACCTAGCTAAATTATAGAAGTACTACCTAAAGATTTTACAAATTAAATAAATGGAAAGACTCATAGGGAAAAAAACCACCAGCCTTGTCTACAAGGAGGTAAAGAGGTACTGTTCAAAGGCAGACAGAACTAGAGGCCTCTGATCAGTCCTGACACCCTCAGCTCTAACTACTGCAGCAGAAGAAAATCAAGTACCTCTCTTTGAGTGCAAAATACTTACACCTAATGTATGCCTACATTGAAGACAACTTTTAAAACCAGATCTTTCAGGCAGGATAATGACACCCCTTAACATGCCTCCATGTTATGTTTCAGAGAGGAAAGGGCAGTATTTGCAGATCATTTCTTTCTGACTGGTTTTATTAACAGAGTTCACGAGGGAAACAAAATAAAGCACTTAATCCATACTTATTTTCCACCCTTCTCTCCTGGCACTCACAAACCTCCAGAGCAAGCAGACTTATTTACCATTCAGGTAAAACAAGCCTGGCCACTTCAACAAGCAGGAAGATAGATACCTGTGACCTCTGGTCCCAGCTAGGTTTTCAGCTGAGACCTTCACAGGACTGATTCCTGCATAAAATAGGACTCTGCAAGTATAATTCACTGTGCCCACTACCAGTAAATAACTGGGGCCCCTTAAGTTCAAGAGAATGGTTGTCATGAGCTACCATAAAAACATCTTACATGTCAGAACTTGGAAAGCTCTACCCTGAGCACATTTGTGGCTTTTTCAGACCATGTCTTTTAGGGCTTTTTTCTCAGTCTTCAATGTTTTTGTTAGCCTCCATGTCAAAACATGATGAGAACATTAGTTCTGACCAATTGTTTTAAGTGTGTATTTGAAACCTGTGTGTGAAAGCCTGCCAATGCTTTGCAGTGTTAGATGTGGAGGTATTGCGCTTAATCTAAACTATTGGAAAGCCATTATTAGATATTAGCCAGTACAAAAGGTGATGAAAACCACCTCACAAATGAACAGACACAAAACCTGTAGATGAAAGCAGAACGAGAAGAGGATAGGAACATCCTCAGAGTTATACAAAAGCCCTAATCCAGAAGAGTGTGGAGATGACTGTGCTAAAACAGACTGGGCTCCCATATTTGAGAGCAACTCCAAAATTCAGAGCCTTGTTTTAGTGTTTACTGCCCCCAGCCAACTGCTCTAACTTCTGTTTAAATAAATTTCAAATGAAATCAGAAAGCTTTTCTGTTAACTTGCAGAGTGCTCTTAGACAGTTCAAGGACAGTTCATTCCTGGCTGTAACAGGTTAAGCATGCACAACACAAATGGAAACCACCAAGTGATTATTAGTGCAAAGATTCCAGGAACAGCCAATTATATAAAAATCAGTATTGTTGTTAAGAACAATCTACATTATCAGAACAGCAAAAAAAGTAAAGTTCTGTATCTTTTTTTAACTGGAAACCCCTAAACATTTTGGAGCACTGATTCTAACTCCTGCAAACATGAAGTAAAAACAAACTGCACATCATCAGCTCTCCTAATAGCCATGGTACCATGTTCTGAATTAAATATTATTATGTTTTGATACCTTATTATGAATAACTAACTAATGATTTCTGAGTTTACATGACTAATCATGACCTCATTTGTACATCATGCTCACTCTGTCTAGGTGGACAAAAAGATTGTTACGCTCAACAAAGCGAGAAGGAATGTTCTTTGTGATACAGTTCATATAAAATATGGAAACTGGAATACTTTAAGTGGCAGATTTGTGGCTAATTTTAGAAACTACACTGTTCAACCAATCTAGTTATTTAGAACTACAATACTCAAACATTTACATATTACCCAAAATCTTCCAGAATGGATTTCCAAAAATATATGCATGAACATGTGTTAAATTTTTTCCAATAGAAAAACCTATATATAAACTCCTAAACCACTGTTAGACATTTTAAAAGGGACTTTTGGCACAAATAATTTCTTTAGGCTCAGGAATACTACATCTCCTATTAGAGATGAGCAATGGGACCCAGGAGCTGCTCCCACAGCTGGTACCAGAGGCCTGTCTAGGTGAGCTCTCTTTCAGCCTTTGGCAGAACTTATATTTGGTTATGGTAAAAAACAGGTATAGGTAAAAAACAGGTATAGGTTAGACAGCCAACAAGCAAGGGCTGATGTGCCTGAATTAGAAGTAGCAGTGTGACATCTAGTGGGCTCTTTTTGGGACAGCAATTGGCTGATTCCTTTTTAGCAACTCATAAAGCTTACAGACCACAGAATACTCTGAGTTGAAAGGGACCCACAAGGATCATCAAGTCCAGCTCTGAAGTGAATGGCCTGTACAGGGATTGAATTCACGACCCTGGTGTTATTAGCCCCATGCTCTACCAACTGAGATAATAGATTTTAAGAAATTGAACAAAAGGAGGAAAGAAGCTAATACCAGGAATAAAGAAAACAGCCACAGACTATACAGGTGAGGCAAAACTATTTACAAAACCAGAGGTGGAGGAAGTTCTGTGTTCACTGGTATTGCCTTCAGAGTGTACTCAAGTGTGATTGACGGGAATTAAAAATACATCTCATGTTGGCCACTTGGGGATGTGTGTTGCAATATTCGAGGCATTTTCAACACACACCGCATGCTGCAACAGAAGCATTAACTAAAACAAGCACCCAGAGGAGACAACATGATTAGGAAAGTGATTTTTCTCCACAGAGTGCGGCACACCTCTTTCACTTCCAGTGTGCTGAAACTTGGGATTCCCCCAAATGCTAAAAACTCCATTGCATCATAGGTGGTAGCAGGGCACTTAAAAACAAATAAATAGAAACGAAACTTTATTTTCCTGGAGTTGTTCATTTCCATGTCACTTCTACTACATGAGTCACATACAAACCAGCCCAAGACATTTCCCCAGTAATTTGGCCAGTCTCATTGATTATGGAAATTACAGATCAGCAAACCAAAATGAATTCTGGTAGTTCTGCAGTGGTGTCAATTTAGTTCAAACACTAGACATGGAGAGAATAAATGCTATCTGCCTAGATTCTCCACAAATTTTGGAGTTAAGAATGAGAGCCCAAATGGACATCAGGCACCTAATGGGTGACAATCATAGAATTCGGATACCTGAAGCATCATTTCTATGCTCTGTATGCTCTTTCTGTGCCCAGAAGTACTGTCCCTGTCCCACTGCTGACTAACCAGCTATGAGCTAATTTCTCACCTATCACCAGAGGTGGTGGTGCAGCGCATAATTCCTAAATTTTCAGGAATATCCTTTTACAGCTGGATACCCATGACACTGCTTTGGAAGAATAAGGCTTTGAAGCAATTCCTTTCCATCTGCACCTGGGAGTTTTACAAGCCTTTGCTTACCATCCAGCCGGTACAGTGGAATCCTAGCCTTTCAGAAGGTAAAGTAGCATAATATATATTCTGATTTATATTAGAACATATATGCTGACACACAGGATTGCAAAAAGTGTTGTATAGAAAGAATCAGATGCCTTATTGCTGAACTTATTCTGTGCTTCAATCCTTTATACACAGTTCACTCTCATATTCTGGCTTCTGTCCAGCAAAAACAGAGACCTGAATCCTGACCCCATGTTATTCAACAAAATAATTAAAAGAGCTTGCATGACTTGCTTTGGTTGTCATCAATCTGTTTTAAATTATCCAAGCTCTTGGTATTGAAGGTTTTGAAATAAGGTACGCGGATGGTAAAGGAATAAAGGTCAGTTGAAAAGTGATATGCAAAGTTAGCAGTATTGTAAATGTATTTTTCAAGTAACAGGCATGTATCACTGTTATCATCAGATATCTTTACATTGTAATTATATTTTTAGTTAAAGACCATCTTGGGAGCCATCTGACTGCAACGTACCAGATCTAAGAAATTAATGTCATTACTGAAAAACTGCATTTCAGCTTCTGTTCTGTAAAGAACTCATGCCTGGGGAATGCACAAACTGTTGTATTTATAATTAAATGGATGTGGTAAATTGTGTTATTGTACTGCACCGAAAAATAGCTGATTGTTAGCCTCAAGAAATCTCAGTATCAAAACCTCACTAGCTGTACCATCCACAATTAAGTTTATCTTGTTTTAGGCCTTCAGTGATACCCTTGCTGATGCCCAGGGAGTGATGAAGAATTTCCACTACTCTGAACTCAGACAAAACAAAGAGGGGAATGAGTACGGAGTAAGGGAGTTGGTCACCACTGAACTATCTAATTAAGAAGTTGCAGCTGGGAGGGAAAAGTCTGGAAGACAGATAAAGTTGCAGAAAAACTGAGGTAGCTCCAACTGGATGACTAAAATCTATAGGAAATTTTGATCTCCATACTCTCTGTATCTATGAAGTGATGGAAATGCCTTCCCCCTGTCCCCTATCCTTTCAAGTACATTATATGATGAATCCAGTATAAAACTTGGCTATTAAAGAAAATCCTGTACAAATCTTAGCTGCAGAACTGAGCATAAATAGTGTGCAGTAAATAAAAAATGAAAGGGTGGCATCAAAGAGGAAAAAAAAGCAGGAGAACACAGGAGCACCATTCCTTTGGGCACCAAGTCAGGCATTATATTAGAGACGTCTGGTCTGTACTTTAATTATTTTTCCACTGTTTAAAATTATGCCTCTTCTCCAGTATTGCAATTAAAAGGGTGAGGAGATTATTTCTTGGCTTTCCTTAAGCAGTAAAGTTATTCCGAAATTTTTATCCCCTCAGCTGTGCTAAGTAAACACCTCAAGAAAATTGAACTTTGCACTTTAATTCCCTGTCTCCTCCCTAGCTCTATTGCAATTGTCAAGAAAGCGTGACACCCTAGCACACCAGCACCAAGCTCCCAGCCACTACACCAGATGGGAATGTAACTGGCAGCACGATCTGGCTAAGGGCTTGCAGTCCAGGGTGACCACATTCCCACATCATGTGTGAGCTCATGTCAGGGTTAAATGTACGCAGACTTAGAAGGAACAGAAGTAGAGCAGATGGGCAAGCAGAAAGTCTGTGACTTGTCATGGGTTTATGCTAGCCTTGGTTCACTGTGAGGAAGCATGGCACACATAATGAATGTGACTTGTGAGCAGAGTTTAAGGCAGTGACACTATTACTGTAGCTCCGTTCTGAATTCTAAAAATTCTATTACAAAGAAAAAGCTACGGAATAAAAACTGTGCACATAATTTTCCCTTTCTAAGCAAAAGTATTTTATTTAGGCTTTTTCCTAGGAAAATACAGTCAATTATCTCAAAAAAAAAAAAAAAAAGGCAATAGTACTAGCATCCTGTGTTGCTTGACTTCAATTTTTCCACTAGAGGGATTACACACTCTTTGAGATCTGCCAAATCAGAAACTATTTATTCTACACAGATTTCTTACCGGTGTGTTTGTAATACGATGATCTTATCATAACTTAAAAGGCTACCACAGCTCAGTATCTCTTCAGAAGGCAGATGTGTACTCATTAATCTCCTCCAACAGCTGTCCTTTGCAGCCTTCCTTTTCCTCAGATAAGGAATAAGCAAACGCACCAGTGCAAACAAAATACCTACCCAACAATCCATTTAAAATACATCCCTTCGTTACATCTGTCTCCTAGCTCTTTTGCTCATGTATGTTTAAATATAAATAATCTTGCAAATGCTAACTACCGAGTGCAGTGCATTTGGGCCCCTCACTACTAGACGGACACTGAGGTGCTGGAGTGAGATCAGAGAGGAGCAACAGAACTGATGAGGGGTCTGGAGCACAGGTCTGATGAAGATCAGCTGAGGGACCTGGGGCAATTAGCCTGGAGAAAAGGAGGCTGAAAGGGGACAGTATAACTGTACAACCGCCTGAAAAAAATGCTGTAGTGAGTGCGGGTCAGTCTCTACTTGCAAGTAACAAAAGACAGGATGAGAGGAAATGGACTCAAGTTGTGCCAAGGGAGGTTGTTGGATATTTGGAGAAATGTCTTTACTGAAAGCATTGTTGAGCATTGGAACAGGCTGCCCAAGGAAGTGGCTGAATCATCATCCCTGGGGTATTAAAAGACGTGTAGATGTGGCACTTAGGGACATGGTTTAGTGGTGGGCGTGGTAGTGCTGGATTAACAGGTGGTCTCAATGTTCTAAGAGATCTTTTCCAGCCTGAACTCTGATGATGAGTGCCAGGAGTCTCAGTAGAAACACTGAAAGTGGAGGTTGACCAGATATTTACACTGAGTTAAAGTACAGAAAAACCCTTCCCCAAATTACGAAACACATCTTCCTTTTCTATACAGCTACAGCTGTACAGTTCAGTGTCTTTATCTACCAACTGGTATGAACCATATCTGTTCTTTTCTCACTGAAGCAGTCAAAAATTCATTCCTATTAAGCTACTGGCAATACATACATACCATTTGACATTTTGCTTATCCACGTATAACTCTTCAAATATTATCACTTACATTCTTTGCCACTTATTTTCAATCTTTCCAGCCTTTAATATTTTTATCACTGTTCCTAGGTCCTATTTTAATTACGAGGGCTTTTTGCCCAGGCATTAATATATGTACTCTAACAAAGTTCAGCACAGAGCCTGCAATAACCTACACTGCACGTGATTAAGTCTGGTCAATACAACTATTTGACCACCACTTGATATCAACCCACGCTTAGTCAAATACCCTTGTGAGATAGGTATTTCTTAAGCCAAAAAACTAGTCAGGGTCACTACTTTGTTTCTCAGCTGCTTCATATGTGCTACTGTGCGTGACGAAGGTATTAAATAATGATTTGGCTCATTCGGCAACTCTGTTGATTATTAAATTACACAGAACACCACAGTTTTGTTTTCATGTCACTGGTAATTGTTAACAGTTACAAGGTGCAATTAGTGCTGAAATAATAAAATATATGCCATGTAGATAATATCTGGAAGTCCTGTTTACTGGATGACTTAGAAGCTGAGAAGGGCGACTTACTTTCAATGCAAAGTTTATCATAAATTAGCATACTTTAATTAATTAAGGTCCTACGCAAATTTATAAAGTTCTTCAGAAATGATGCTAATAAACAGAAAATGTTATGCTCCCAGATTTCTGACAGCAGGCCATTTACGCTGCAAGGTCTTCATCAGTAGATTTGTTTCAGTCGTACAGACTCCAGCAGCTGATTTCTCATTGTCTCGCGACTGAATTAAGCAGCTCTCACTCGGAGAGGGCGGCAGTTCTATGCTTTGCGAAGCCGCAGTCCAGCTCAGACCAAGCCGTGGCCACCCTGGCTGATGCTGCTCCCTGGGGTACTGGGTGGTCAGCGGCAGCAAACCACGGGCTGTACCGGTGAGTCCCCACAGCCGGGAGGAGGCTGTTGGACCAAAGCTGGTGCTCTTCCAGACAATCCCCAAACTCAGAGCAGCCCTCGACTGGACACAAAAAGAGCTTCCTCGCTCCAGTAGGACACGGGCATTCCCCCAGCTCCTACTCCAGAATCTGGACCTACAGACCCAAGAAAAATTGTACAGCCTGATCTCTGTCTTTGGGAACAGGGACAGGTGGTCAGACTCTGAAGAAAAAGCAACGGTACCAAAAGGGAACATGTAAGGATGCGTTTTGGGATACACGATACGGACGCACGAACCGCTCAGTCTATGAGCCCTGCGGCATTTTGGTAAATCACGAATCGGTGATTCGAAATAATCTGACATCAACTCAGCCGATTCATCGGTGAACACGTCGGGAGCTTTCCTGTCGCCTTAGCGGGTCACAGCCGCCACAGAACACCGCTTTTCCGGGAGCGGCAGTCCCGGGATGCACCAGGGACCGGCTCCACCTAAGCTGCCCGCGGCCGCTGGCTCAGGGGCGCAGCCTTCTCCACCTCAGCGGAGCGGTTCCGTCCACGGGCGCTGGCTCCCGCGGGTGTCTGACAGCTGCTGCCCGGGAGCCGCCGGCTCCCTGAGCCCGCTCCCCATCGCCGGCAGCCCAGCGGTCAGCCTAACACCCTTACCACTCCCGCCCGCATCCCGCTCTGACGGACCCACGTCCCGCCCCGCGGTGCGGCCGGGCCCGAGGCAGCGCCGCGCCCCGCCCTGCCTGCGCCGGGAAACGCCGCCGCGGGGCCACAGGCCTGTACCACCGTGCCGCAGGGGGAACTTGGAAGGGAGGAGATCGGAGGGGGTGGTCCCTCAGCTCCCGACGGCACCGCCCGGTACCGCCCGCTGCCCGGGTGACGGAAGGTCGCCGCTTGTCCCGCCCGGGCGGTGGCGGGAGGCAGGCTCCGGGAAGGGCCGAGGCTGGAAGCCACCGCCCTCCCCCCGTATCCGGGTGGTTGCTCCCAGAGCGCCGGAGCTGGTGCCAGGCGAAGATGGCGTACCCCGGGCAGCCGGCACCCGGCGGGTTCTACCCGGGCGGGGTGAGCGGGGGCTGGGCCCGCGGGGGGATGTGGCCGGCGGCCCGGGGGAAGCGGCGGGAGCCGAGCGAGGCGGGCTCTGCCCGGCCTCCGGCCGCCGCTCCCGCCGGGAGGGGCCGCAGGCGCCAGCTCGGGGCTGCGCCCGCGGGAGAAGGGAGGGTGGAGGCACATCCCCCGCAGCTCCTGCCGGGGGGCGAAAGTCAGTGCTGAGGGTGTCATTCCATGATTTTCACTTAATAATCACTTCTATTTAAAGATTTTCACATTTAGTGCATATTCTTGCATGTATTTGCCCTAGACATCTGTTTTGCTCAACTTTTCTGAAGTGGAAAAAAAATCTGCAGTGCCTTAGTATTTCTTCAGCACGCCGCTTTCTGCTAGGGGGTAGAATAAAATGAAGCCTTGGTGAGACAGACCAGCCTGTATCTACATCAGTGGATTTCTCCTGTGCAAGGTTTTACACTGATCTGCTTACATTACAATAAATTAGTGTATCGGTACTGAAATTGAGAGTTGGTTTTGGGTATTTTTTCATAAGGAGTTTCTTTTTTAGTTGATTTTTTTTTTTTTGGCATGGTGTGTACATAAAAACATAAGTCGTTAAGTACAGATCCTTAACTGAATCACTGATTTAAAATTAATTTTCTTTTTGATTTCCAAAGTATGGAGGAGCTCCAGGAGGACCAGCATTCCCTGGACAAGCTCAGGATCCTTTGTATGGTTATTTTGCTGCAGTAGGAGGGCAGGTAAACTTATAAAATGTTACTTACTTCTTGGATTTCTTTTTTTTCCTGGGGAATACTCTCTACCTTTGGAAGGAGGAATTCCTAGTATTTGCAGTGAGAAAAACTGATGTTTCAAGTTAAAAAAAAAAAAATCCAGAATTGTTTTATTTAGCCTATTTGCTATATACAGTTGTATGGGTCTATGTTATAGCTGTATACATACAGGAACTATACTGTTTGAATAATGCTGTTAGTTTCTATATTGTATGTGTAAATACATACATACATACACGAACATATGCACGTACACCTGTATTTCCTATATAGGTATATACAGGGAATATATAGATGCATGAAATTTTGTAACTGAATTGTGACTCAGCTCTGGGCTGGTGAATGCTGCCAGGTTTAGGAGAAAGAAACCAGAAACAGTGGAAAGCGTGGGCTGTGGAGATGGCCTGGCTAAGAGCAGGAAATGCTAATAGGAAAGAGGTCATTACATGATCTTAATAGACTCACAAATGGAAAAGCAGTCATGGGTTGTGCCAACATCTAGGTTTACTGGTAGCATAGTGATTATTCTTTTAGAGGAAAGGCATTCACAACTTTTTTTTCCCCTTCCCTGTCATTCTTCACTGCTTTTTTAATTTCTTTCCTGTAATTTTGTGGCATATATTGTTTTTGTATGATCATGTATATTACTAGAAATAAGTGTTGTTTGAACTGTATTACAGAGTTTAGGAGCAGTCACTTAGGTTTATTGAGCTGAAGTTCCATGTTTATTTGCCATATCATAGCTATTTATTGCACACTTGTAGGGTGTGTGCAGATCTAAAACTCTGTTCTTGGATCTTTCATCCTCAGGTAGATACAACAACATGAAAATTTGAATTCAGCAGTATTAGCTGATGTTCAGATTCCCACCATAACTTGGATTAGTTTTGTTCTCTGTGTTACTCTTTTGAATTAATAATGCATCTTGCAGTCTATACCTTACTTCCTTCTAACTGCTTATGAAAATATTAAGACCACGTGTTTTTGTAGTAAAGGAGAACACTGGAATGACCTCTGTGTAGTGAGGCTTTTCTGAGAAGGTGGAGCCCAGAGCTGAGTTCTGCTGAATGTGCTGACAGTTTGTCTGCCAGCTGAGATGCCTCTGCATGCAGGTGCCACCTGGATGTGTGCCAGGAATCAGCAGTGGAGCCAGTAACTGATGCTGGAAAAATGAATAAGCTCCTATTGTAAAGAGAAAGGGAGGTAGCAGCAAACAGGATACGGCGCTGTGGAGAAGAGGTGGCAGGAGCTGGACCTCAGCAAAACATAGATATGGATAGTGAAAGCTGGGGAACCAGTGGGTTGATGGATATGTTTAAGTTAGCACTTAAGAGTAGTTAAGTTAATACTCTGAAATAATTCCTATTTGTGGAAATCTTTCCTTGCTGAAATGAATTCGATAGCTTTTGAAGTTATCCTTGGAATCTGAGGTATCTGTTTCTGGGACCAGTGGCTGTGCAGAAGTAAAAACTCTGTAAGGAGACAGTGAAATGGAACAGATGAATTATCAGTTCTTTTATGGCTATCCGTGCAACTCTGTAAAAAGCCACATCTCAGTTATCCATATGTACTTATTGTAGAATTAGTATGTTTTGGGTATTGTTTGCTGCTCTGTGTTGTTTTTATGCCTATATAACTTAAAATGTTTTCTCTGAGCTTTTGTTGAAGTAGTTTACAACAGTTACAAAATTTCTCTTTGACTTGAATTAGTTTCCTTTGTTTACAGAAGAAAGTCAAAAATATTGTTTCAAATCTTTATTCAATTGAGTCTGTCTTTGTAGGAAGTAATTATTTTTTAGCCTGTTTGCAAAGCTCATATGCGTTGTCTAGTTTACCTGCTTATGTTCTACTAAAAAAAAAAAAGACAAGTATCTTTTTGGTAATGTTAATCTTGATTACAGTCATGCTTTTCTATCTTCCTCTGTTTTAAAGTTATGCAGTTCCTATCTTTATTTCAAAAGATACAAAGCCTTTGAAGAGATTAGTTACTTAACATTAATGGCTATTTCAAATCTCTTTTTTTCCCCCCCTGTAAATGTAAAATGTTTAATACATCTGTATAATTAGACGGATGGAGTAGATTGGAAGCAATTTTGGGTTTAGCTGCCATTAACTTTATGTAGAACTACTATTTGTCTTATAAACAATGATACTTCATTTCTGAAGTTATCAGGCTGTGCTGTTCCCACCGTATCATTTAGTAGCAAAACCTCTATTCTTCAAAAAAAGAGCTTTCAAAAGTGGGTTTAAAAACATCAGGAAAATGCTGTAGCACACAGGATCATAGAAATGCTGAGTTGGAAGGGACCCACAAGGATCACCAAGTCCAGCTCCTGGCCCTCCACAAGACACCTCGAGTCACACCAAGTGCCCAAGCGTGTTGTCTCAATACTTCTTGAACTCTGACAAGCTTGGTGCTGTGATCACTTCCCTGGGAAGCCCATTCCAGTGCTCAGCCACCCTCTGGGTGCCAAACCTTTTCCTGATATCCAACCTAAATCTCCCCTGACTTAGCTTTTTATCTTCTAATGCCTTATAGAAGTGGCATCATTTTTTATGTCTACAGACATAATGTTCCATTCCTGGATGAGGTTAAATTAAACTCTGTGTGAACCAAATTTCATGTTGGGGATGTGAGGAATATAACTTAGAATTCCACCTCCACTTCTGGCAGCTCATTGCTTTCCATGAATTGGCAGTTATTTTCTCTATTTGGCCCTGAGCAGGATTTGCTGGAAGTGAGGCATTTTCCAAACCATGTGGATAGGTATCTTTTCTGGGTTTGTTTTGTTTTCCTTTCAAAGTTCTTTGCTTTCTGCATTTGCTTGTTCTCCTAGCAACTTAAAATTTCAAAACAAACCAGGAATTTTTATATTTGTCAGTTATGAGGATGTCTTGAGAAGGATAACTAATTGAATGCCGCTGGAAAGGGAGTGGGTACTGGGAATAAGCAGCCTGGGAGAGGGTATTAATAGCTGATACATCTTCTGTTATCGAAAGGATGGACAAATAGATGCTGATGAGCTACAGAGATGTCTCACCCAGTCAGGGATTGCAGGAGCATATAAACGTAAGTTTATGATTTAAATAAACAAGCAAATCTAAAGCACACTAATTCTTCCCATTACTAGAAAATGCTTGTAGTTGTGCCTTCTGTAGAGCTGGGTTTTTTTCTTTGCATGGCAAATGGGTTCCCTTTCCACATCTTGGAAATATATAAATTCTTTGTATTCAGTTCTGTGTACCAAGGACTTGCCTTCTCAGCCTCCTTAGTTCTCCACCCTGCTGGGTTCTTGAGTTGAAGTGGTTTGTTTTGTAATGGACAGACAGTTCTTAAAAAGATGCTTTGCTTTGGTTTGAACTGAGCTTTGATATTGAATAAAATCTGTAGCAGGACTCCTCTGCTGGGATACCTCCTATTTAGTTTACAGCTTCTGTGAATGAAGCTGGCTTGCTCAAGTGGTGTCTGGGGGGGGAAATGCAATGACCGCTTTGAAACCCAAAACTGTTGTTGTATTAAGATAAGAACAAGTTAATTTTAAATATAACTTGACTTGCCTCCAAACAGTCTACTGTCAGTTTTTCTAACAAGTAATGGCTCTTACTTGGATCAAAATACGGTATGGCTGTATACAGGGGAATGAATTACATAATACTGTATACATTATAATATATTATCAGTATGTAATTTAAATTTATAATAAATCTGAAATTTTATGTTTAGACAAAACTGAAGATTATGCTCTTAACATAATTTATTTTTCCTTTTTCTAATTTTAACAGCTTTCAACTTAGAGACTTGCAGACTTATGATCTCAATGCTGGATGTATCCTTTACTATGAAATGTAAACATTTTTGCATTATGTAAGCAAAGATGAGAGAGCGCCAAAACATTTGAGAAATGCTTTGTAGTCTCCATTCAGCCTTTACTTGATAAGTCTTGTGATAGTTGTGATTGGGAAGGTACAAAACTCCATTCTCACTAATTTTAATGAATGAAGAAATAATAATAAATGAGGCTCTCAGTGACCAGTCTTTTTACAGCAAGTGGTATTCCTCTAAGCCTGGGGAACTGTTTCTCCATTGAATGTATGAAGGGTCAGGTCTGGTGGCTCAGAATAAAGTATTGTGCAAATCACTTATTGTGCTTTTCAAATAAGACAACTTTCCAATTTCTCATCCTTCCTAATGAATTTTAAGCATTTGTAGTACACAGCCTGAATACAATCTAAGTCCCCCTAAATCCTGTTCCATGAATGAATCAGGTTTGAGTATCTAATGGAATGGTATATGGCATTCAGCAGTAAGACCTGTAGAAGACTTAGATATACTGTGTAAGGTTGGAATCTTTGGAAGTTTTTTAGCCAGAACTTAAATTGACAGTTTTGCTGCTTAAAAAGCAAAAAGCAGAAATTAAACTGGAAGGGCTCTTAGGTAATTTTGAACAAACCACATAGAATATGAGAGAACTGATACTATAACAATTTATTCTTTGGCATCTATTTTTATTTCAGCTATGTATTTAATTGGTTACAATTATATAGCAGCAGGTAAAAGAGAAGTGTGTCAACTAAAGTAGAATTCACAAAGAGAAAATAACTTTAGCAGGTTTCACTGGGAAGAAGTGGGGAGAGCAGGTTCTCTGACCATAGGTTTTGGGTAGTATTACCTCCATCTGTGCTGGGGGATGCTTTACTTAGTTTTCTGCAAGAAAAATTAATAATAGTAAAATTCTATTAATATTGACCTTCAAGTAAGAGTTTTAAACTACAGAGAGATGCTTTTTTGTTTGGTTGGATTTTTGTTCGTCGTTTTTTGTTGGTGATTTTGTTTAGTTAAGAAATGTTTTTCTTAGCTTTAAATCAGAGGGATATGTCTGGCACACTGGGATTTAATGAGTTTAAAGAACTCTGGGCTGTGGTCAATGGCTGGAAGCAACACTTTGTAAGTTTTGACAGTGATGGAAGTGGCACAGTGGATCGTCAGGAACTGGAGAAAGCCTTGATGACTATGGGTAAGTTGTGAAATGTTCTTGCTTCTGACACTGACTTACACCATTTCCCAGGTATCATCCTGCAGTAACTAACACATGATATTTCCAATGAAAATATGTTGGATTCTGTTAACTTACCTGTCTTTTCAAAATAAGACTTTTTATTTTCAAATAGGATTTAGACTGAGCCCACAGGCTGTGACTGCAATCACAAAGCGATACAGCACTCAAGGAAAGATTGCATTTGATGATTACATTGCCTGCTGTGTGAAACTCAGAGCTCTCACTGGTACGCTGGATTATAGCCTTGTTACTGTCATCCCCATAATATATTTTTATTTAATAAAACCTGATTGTTCACTTATCTCAAGTTCAACTTTGGCGTACTACAAAAGAGGTTTCTTTCAATAGTCTACAGGCAGAACTGCAACAATTATAGATAAGGATTTTTTAAATTCCTATGGAAAAAAGGACTTTATACTAATGCAGGATTTACTCCAGAGACTGGAAGAGTTATGTTACCAAAATTGGGAAACTTTGTTAACTAACAGAACATAAAGCATTGTATATGATAAATACAAAAATCTAGAATGGGAAATTAAGTCTTGGAATGAATTGCAGTATTCTTCATCATGTTCTCCTTCATGTGACTTGGGGAATTTTAGGAAAGTACTATGCACTTTAAAAAATTGTTTATCTGTAATTCCTCTTACCTGGTTTCTGTTTTCTTGATGCATTTTTGCAGAATGCTTTAGAAGAAGAGATACAACTCAGCAGGGGTTTGTGAACTTTCAGTATGATGATGTAAGTAAATTTTAATGAATCTATTAAAATTCCAGAGTAAAACAAAAGAAAAACTTAATCAGTAATGATTTGAGTTTGTGCCTACCTTCCCTACACACACAGTGAAAACCCAAAAGTTCTGGGGCTTGTTGAGTATTGTCTCAAAAAGCTTTTGTGTATTTTACAGAGTTCTGTAAAATGTTGTGTACTTTTTTCTGAACTTCTAACCAGCATAGATCAAAAAAAAAAAAAAAGTAGATCCAAGAAGTTGCACTTGCTAGCATCACTTTCTGTGACTTTTTTCATTTTCTGTTTTAAAGCTTGGTAGGCATTTTTCCCAGGAAAGGTTGGTGGAGGTCTGGTGGGGACAGACACAGATCACACTCAAGTCAGGTTTGTGGGTCTTGGCTTCCTAGCCACGTCTGTGCAGCAAAAAGAGAACACTAGATTCAAGTCATCCTGGACTTGGGTGTTTTGGGGTTTGGGGTTTTTTTTGGAGCGGGGGGATGAAGGTCATGTGTGCTAGTTTTTATTTTTGTTGTTATCATTAAGGAGATGCTTTGCTTTAATTAACTATTTGGTTAATTTCAAATGTATTTTCAAGCTTTACTATTCGTGGACTGAATTTCTTTACAGAAAAGTGTAGTGACAATGAGTATTGGAGAAAAGTAAAAACTCATTCTCTGCCATACATCTAATAAGTGGTTATTCTCTTTTCAGTTCATACAGTGTGTTATGAGCATCTAAATCAAAAGGAAGCAAGCTGTGGGTGATCATGATCTAACATTCCATTTTTATGAGCATCTAAATCAAAGGAAGCAAGCCGTGGATGATCATGATTTAACATTCCAGTATATGTTTTGCTTCACCAAGTCCTCCAATGATTGTGTATCTCGGTATTGGAAATTGAATATTTTATGAAGGTATCACTTTACACACATTTTTTTAGTCTTGGTAATGAATATAAACAACTCATGTACTGTTGTCTTTAACTTCCAATGTGTGATTATTAAAGATGCTTTTATTTTCATAAATTTGCAATTCACTATGTATAACTCAGATCATGCAAATGGTAAGATTTTTCAGTCATGTGTCTACTTCTTTCCCATGATTCCCTAAAATCAGTTTCTGGAGTGCAGCTTATCTTTTTCTGACTTAAACAGTAACATGTGTATGACTTCAGAGGATACATATTCTCTTGTCTTTGACAACATAAGACAGATGTACAAACAGAAAGGGCTTTTGGAATGGTCATTTTGCACTGGTCTGTTAGAACATCAGTAAGTTTTAGTTACTTACTTTGTCAGCTCTTTTGAAGATGAAGCGTGTGACACCATGCACTGAGTGTAAGACTACCTGCTAGAACTTCTTGTAAGCAGGGATGCGACAAAACATAGCAGAGGAATTCTTCTAGCCTTGTGCTCTGGTACAGGGGGTTTTGTTCCTGTAAGATTCTTGCTTTGTTTCTGTCACTACATAAAACACTTTTAAACATACAAAAGCTGTGCTGTGTCAGTTTGTGCGTCAACTGTCCCTTCACTGGCAGACAGACAGACTTCAGTTACATGTAAATGAATGTTTCTATCTCCTACACTTTAACCCCTAGCAAGTGGCCTTCCTGCCTCAATATGCCAACTAACATACCAGGGCCAAAAACAACTTGGAAAAAATCTTTCAGATCACAGCAGTAGTTACCAGTGCTGTAGAGCATTCATGAAAGCAGATACAGACATGCAAGACTCACTTGCCTGAGGTTTTTCAGGGGAAAAAAATGGGATTTTTGTTTGGTGGGTGTTTTCTTGTTGCTTTTGTTGTAGGGATTTTTGAGGGGAAGGTGGACATTATATGGAAAGAGGGAGCAGCAAAACTGTACAGAGGTAGTTGAAATAAGTTAATGAAACTTTTGTTAATTTTGGTCACTGCCTACGACAGAGGAGTGATAGATGTTGTCTTACTGCTTGTGAATGCTAAGAATGCCAGAAGAATGTTAAAAGAAGTATATTTCTTAAATAAGTAGTTTAGGGCACTTTTGGGGAGGAATCTTTGCATTAAGGAATGAAAGCAAAACTATACATACGTGCATATATATAGACACATATGCCTATACATCATTGGACAAACGAGCTCCTCAGAGCAGGAATCTTGCTCAAAGATACTGTATTATACCCTGCTTTGTGGAGATGACTATGAAACCCAAGTCTTTAGTTTCTGGGCTGTAAATTCAAAGCGGGCTGGCCTTGCCTAAAGAAGCAACTTGTACTTACTGCTTAAATGTAGAATTCTTTGGATATTGCTTGTAGTTTCATTTCAGAAGCTAGTTCTCTTTCTCCCCTCATAATGAATTTCAAAGGCATAGATAGCATTATACGTCCCCATTCTGATAGTACATTGTTCTGTTGCACATAAAGTTGGGAAACAGATGGAATACTACAGAAAGTATTTCTAATGGAATGACCAAAGTCCGTAAAGGTTCATCCGAGTGTAGCAGCCATCATCAGTTCTGCTGCAGTTCAAAACTTTGACAGCTGACAACGTTAGTAAGAGTATGAAACAAAGACTGTTCTTCCTGTAGGGATTTGATTAGACTATTTTGTATAAATACAGTGTTAATCCTTACACTGTTAATTTTACCCTAAAAATAGTAAGATGTCTTTACCAAAAGTATTACCCACACAACTTTACTTCTGCTTAGTTGTGTTTCTGGTCTTGTAGTGGCTTTGCGTGGATAGAATTAATTTTCTTTATAGCAGCCCAAAGGTTGCTGTGTTTCAGATTTGTGACTAATCAGCATCAGTAACACAGCAGTGTTTCAGCTGTTGCTGGGCAGTGCTTGCACAGCATCAAGGTCTTCTCAGTTTCTCACTCTGCAGTCACAGTGAGTAGGCTGAGTGTGGGCAAGAGGCTGGGAGGGAACTCGGTGAGGACAGCTGACTCAAGTAGGCCAAAGCACTCAAGACCCAAGGACCCAAAACTCAAGTCTTTCTAAGTTTATTTCCCCAGGATGAATTGGTATTTTACAACCAGCCAGCTACTGGGCAATGAAATGCTGCAAAAAAACCAGTGTGAACCAATAGGGTTTTCTTCAGTGATCTTGTGAACACAAACCAGAGAAAACTGGAAAAAACATTGTTCCAAAACCAAGAGAAAATTCTAGCTTCCTCAAGAAAAAATGGCTTTTTGTTTTCCATAAGCATTTCAAAAATCCAGTGTATTCACAAAGACTGATAAGATACATAATCTTTCAAGTTTTGAGAGAAACTAAGCTAATACATACAGATGCTAAGGAGCTACTACAGAGCTTGCAGTCATAGCTAAAAAAAAGCCACCTGAAACCTTTTGGAACATTGCTTCCCCATTAAGAGTAGATTCAGTGGACAGATTGAATATGCAAGTTACCTGCTTTAGAGAAACAGTTATTCTCACAATTAATGGTTTCTCTTTCCCACAAGGCATACTGGGAAGCATACTTACGTGACACCAAGTGGGGTGATTGCTCTCGACCTTTGAGCAAACCACTGGGCATAGTTTCAAACAGGTATTTTTTCTAGGTTGCCCTCAAACATGCAAACTAAGGAATAGTAATTTTAGATTTGCTTTGAGAACAGTAGGCTCCTAAGACAAAGATTTTAGAAGCTCACAGGATCATTTTCAACCCTGGATTTTGAAAAATAACATCTGCAGTCTACTATTAGCCTAAGTACTAAATACAACGACTTAGAAGAACAAAATACACACAACAGTCTTTGTCATTGAAAGTCACTTTACTGATGTTACAGTATGTCAGTAACATTGAAAACCACAGGCATTTGTATTAAATACTCTTGTAGAAGTGGATACTGTGACGCTGTTATTATTAAAAGTGAGCAGGAATTTAGAACCCCAAATTACAACGATTTGATTTTATAAAAAGCAACGGTTTGTTTAGCTACATGACAGCCAGATTTATTCAACAGCCCAATGCCTGTAATGTTTATGACAAAAATATCACACTCAAAGCTAGAAAGTTGTAAATTGCAATGCTTCATTTTGATGTTTGTCAAAATCTTACGCTTTTATTACATCAGGTATGATTTTTAAAGTATTTTAACTAGCAAAGACAATGATATGATACAAATCATTGTTTTTGCCAATGCTAGCCCAGCCACAGTGGTGAAACACAATTCTCCTTGCCTCTCTCAATAATGGCTAGTATGAGTGAAAAAATAGCTTTTTTTTACAGCAATGCCCAAGTTAAACATTAGCACAAAATGAAGCTGGCAGAGCCAGTTGGTATATACCACCCCAAAAGCTTTGCTGAAAGAACTGGTCATACAGTAAATAGTGTTTTCTTCAGCAGACTAAAAATTCTGTAATGCTTTGCTATTCTGAAAAAAATATTTTGCATTTATGCAACAATAAAAATAATTACTGTATTCTATATAAAACATTACCTATTGTAATATATTTTTATCCTTAAGAAAAGAAAAATCAGGTTATATATTCACAGTTTGAGTATGTTCTGGACTGTATTTCCAAGCGTAAAATATGCAGAGTCTACGCAGGCAGTGAGCAGGAGTTCTTGTACCAATAATCAAACTAAATCAGCATTTGCTGTTCTACAGAGCCTTACAATATTGCATGATTAGCTGCTCGCACCACTCTACTTACAAGGTCAGTCAGGCCTATATACAGAATTTCTAACATGGTTGTAAAAATAGACTCTCCATGCTAAAGTTAGAATATATAAGGTCTTAAGGCCTCATGTTGATTTTTTTTAAACAAAAACTTTATTTTTTTTATTCAAAGGAATACACAAACAAAAAACAAAAGCTTGTTGCTTTGACATTTTATGCTCTAGCAATTAAAAATTGTGTCAAGACACCTTTACTTCTCCCTTAGAGAACATGTTTCTTTTTAACTGCTCTGTGCTTATTTTCCCAAATTTTCCTCATCTCATTCTGAGTTATATGGCAGTTATGGCCTGTCTTAAGTAGTTTTTAAACAGTTTAAAGCTGGTTTAGCTGAAGTGATTTTGAAATTGGTATAGATTGGATTTTAAAGAGCTAGAACTGCCAGACCTGGCTAGGTGAGCCAATTTTGAAGCCAGGTACAGTGTCTCAAGTGTGAGCAATATCTGTGTTCTGAACTTACTTTTACTGCTTGTTTTCCTTACTTGGCTGAGATAACATAGGAATGTTGACTGTTGTAATGCTTCTCTAAATACTTGCAGAAAACTGTTGTGGAAAGATAAGATACGATGTGCTGGGTGCACAAGCTGCTGTTTCCAAAGCTCCAGTTTACATCAGCATCCATACTTGAGACACCAGAAATGGTTTTCATAAGCTGACTTAGAAAATAGTCATGTCAAAGGAGATTTTTAGCATAGATGATAGAAACTATTACTTCCTTCCCTGTTTCTGACAAATCACACTTAAGAGTCCTGTCTGTATTGCAGCTATGTTTACACAATTAGTTTCACTGTTTCATTTTTTCTTGCCTTATTAGGATAATAGTTATGTGCACACAGGAACCTCACCCCACCGTGCAGTCATGGGATCACAACCTGCACATATTTTTGCAGTTTATTCAAATTTGTCTTCAGGAATCACAGAATATTCCAGGGAAGGGACCCACAAAGATAACAAAGTCCAACTCTAAAGTGAGTGGCCCATACGGGGATTGAACCCTTGACCCTGGCATTATTAAAACCGTGCTCTGACCAACTGAGCGCAGCAAATGTGATCAAAGTCAAATCCCATATTGCTGATAAATGTCGTATGATTTGGAAGCCATGCAAATAGTGGGTCATCAGCTCAGCAGTCTGATGGATAATCCATTCTTGGTATTCAGTGGAGACTGAAATGCTCAAGCTCTTTAAAAATGAGGCAAATAACATCCAATTGTGGTTGAAAACAGTGGTCCAAACAGTCCACTGTTACCCTGTGACACTGATACTCAATTTAGAGAAAGAAAGAGATGATCTTTAAAGTTGGAGCAAGAGAAACGGGAAACAGCTCAACTGTTAGGTTCATAGACTTGGTGATTAAAGAGGCTTAGCCTTCAACAATGCTAGAAGGTGAGAGAGACACAAGATGGCTGAGTCACCGAGTGGTTTTACCGGTAGTATTCTGGTTTAACCGCAAGTAACTAAGCCCCGAAACAGCCGCTTGCTCAGTCCCCACCCCCAGTAGGATGGGGCAAGAGAACTGGAAAGGGAAAAGTGAGAAAACTTTGGGTTAACATAAGAACAGCTTAATAATTAAAATTAAATCATTGTAGTAGTAATAGTAATAAAAAAATAATGAAAAGGCAATTAACAGAGAGAGAAATAAAACCCAAAAAAGACAAGTGATGCAAATGAAACCAATTGCTCACCATCAACAGACCAGTGCTCAGCCAGTCCCTGAGCTGCAGTTCCTCACTGCCAACCTTCCCCATGGACTGTTGCTGAGCATGGCATCATATGGTTTAAGATATCCCTTGGGTCTGCTGGCCTGGCTGTGTCCCCTTCCAACTCCTTGTGCACCCCAAGCCCACTCGCTGGCGGGACAGTGTGAGGAGCAAAAAAGGCCTTGGTTCACTGCAAGCACTGCTCAGCAATAACTAAAAAATTCCCTGCATTATCAACATTGTTTTCAGCACAAATTCAGACCACAGCCTCGTACCAGCTACTGTGAAGAAAATTAACTCATCCCCAGGTAAAACCAGAGCAAAATCCACGAGACGTGAGGCATCATCACCTGATTGTAGCACGAGCAAAAGATCACAGAATCATAGAATGGTTTGGGTTGGAAAGGACCGTAAAGATCATCTCGTTCCAACCCCCCTGCCATGGGCAGGACTTTCCACTAGACCAGGCTGTTCAGAGCCCCATCCAACCTGGCCTTGAACATTCCCAGGAATGGGGTATCCACAGCTTCTCTGGGCAACCTGTGCCAGTGTCCCACCTTCCTCATAGTAAAGAACTTCTTCCTAATACCTCATCTAAACCTACTATTATTAACAGCATTGGAAAGACCCTATCCAGGACATCGTGTGAAAATGTGACCAACTTAGCAGCTTTCTGATGTCAGCCAACTCACAGAGGCTGCTAGTGGATGAATGTTTCATGAAAATGCTTTTCAGTGAGAGTGAAAAGGGGATGGAAGAGAACAGGAGCTCACTGAGTTTTACACTGGAGTGTGATAACTTTGCTTACAAGAACTAGATATGGGATTCGATGACAGAGCAAGTCCTAAGGGCTAACTGAAGAGCCTAGTCCTTTAGGATTATAGAGTCTCATCCTTCTTTCACATTACATCCCATCCATTAATCAGTTCATTAATGAAATTACAGCAAATTTGGTGAGAATTTGTAGTATATGCATGTCTGTAATAGTGTACGTACCCATTCTTAGCTCTGGTTTTGAAAAGAATTGTCGCATTAGTGTTGACAAGACCAATCAGTCCAAACCAGCATTAGAGATTCGAGTAAGAGGATTTCAGTACACTAACTATTGACACAATTTCTTTCTGATTTTAATTCAGGCTACAGCTCAAAGGTCTACTTGTTCCATAGCACAATCAAATTATTTCATGAGCACATGAGCTCAGCAGGTTCAACATCTCATAAATCAGGAACTCTTAAACCATTTGGAAGAAGCCATCTTCAAAGTCAAGTCACACTTCAGGCGACTGGCACATACTGACTTAAGTTCACAATTTAAGCAAAGATAGGCTGTATAAAATTAACAATCTTCTTGAATCTACTTACTTAAATATAACAAAACTATATGTAAATTATCAGTCACAACCATTTCTGGTACATTGCCTGAGATTACTGAAGTTCTTAAGTCAACAAATCCAGAATTAGTAGGTAAATCTTTACTTGTTAAACTGTGGCATAATTGTGCAGCATTATTTTTAGATACAATCTCAATTTTCCAATCTCCATCAGTTAGTCATATTAATTTTATTATAAATTACACAAGATTCTTCTCCCACATTGAAATACATAAAGGTAACTTACGTATAGCTCCTGCATACGTATTCTGCATTCCTGTGCTCATATGAACAATTACTTCTAGCTGAAAACTGCTGGCTTCCCCACTTTAACAGACATCTACAGCATAGTTGGCAGTAACTAGTTCATTTATTAAAATAAAACCAAAATAAAAGCATGAGTCTCAATGAGTCAAAGTGACTGAGCTATATTAGTGACAAGCACTCTATTTTAGTCTGGATGAGGTATTATGCGGCAGTTTATATTGCTATTGCCAGTGTAACTAACTACAGTGGATAAAAATATTTGCAATCTTCAAGGTTATTAATCTGGCAGCTTTCCAACACACTACATTTTAAAAGTAGGAAATGACAGCTTGTAAGCAAACAACTCTCTGCAACCTCCACTGGCTTGGGAGGCTCACACAGCCCTGCCAGTTCAAGTCTCCCAAGTTACCAACCTGATGCAAAGTTCTCTGCAGAAGAATTTTGCAAAAACACAAATCTTGTGATATTCTCACTCTAGACCACCACAGTGAAAGTCAACATTTATTTAACTTAAACTTAGTGCTCACAACTAGATTTCCAGTGACTACATATCTCCAAATGTGAAGGTGACCATTAAAGGTACACTACACACAAAACTGTATCATCATATGCTACAAATGAATTATACCAAAACAAAGGAAGCTGGAAGTACATACTACATTGAAAATACAGTCAGGAGAGCCATTTGTTTGCAAAACAAGAAGCTGTGAACATTGCAGAAAGAGCCAGTATGTTATATCCAGTTCTGTCTGCCAAATCTTGCTGCTTCTTGGTAAGGCAAAATGGAAAGGGAAGAGTAAACAGTGGTCAACATAAGATGTGCACAGAAATCTAATGGGATTATTCAAAACTACATGCCAGTTTGTATCCAAAAAAATACCATAAAAGGCACATGATGAACAGTCCAGTTACTAAAGACAAGATACGAATAGGGGAGGGAAAACTGTCTTCCAGGCAACAGAGTAATACAGCAACGGTCGGGTTATCATAATGTCCTAATGTGGGTGAACCTCTCGAGGGTCCTGCTCAAAGTCCAGTGAAATCAACAAGAGACATACTGATTTCAAGTTATGGCTCAGACCCTAATTTCATGAGCTACATGCTATCAACTATCTTTAATCCAGATATCTACACTCAAGGTAAATCTGTGCAAAAAATATTCTTCAGTGCTGATTGATATATTTACCTTTCACAAAAATGCAGAGTCTTTCCCTAAAGCAATTACAAGTGACTGGCTCCTTCCAGATGGTCAGTCTGCACCCACTTGTGCTCACTTATATTTTTCTTTTTCCAAATACTTACCAGAACCTGTTGACTGTGAAGGAAAATCATTTGAACGCCAAGGCCGACATTTTGTCATAATCCAACATACAGCCTAATCATAAAATATAGAGCTTCTAAAAATCTTACATACTTTACAGCTGCCAACATCTTTAAACATTTCTTAATTTAATCTTACATATATCTGACTTTATTGAGAGACGTAAAAGTTAAAAAAATACATTAAAAGGCTGCAAGTGTTGGGTTCACTTACTAAAGGAAATACATGAAAGAGGTAGAAGATTCAGAAACACCATAGATGTTCCCATTACAATAATATCTAATTAATCATACAGCTGTTGGGTAGGGTATTCGACTGTACCACACAGAGTCGGGTGTTTTATTCTGCAATGGTACTACCTGAAGCTAAGAAGTAGTCAATTTTGGAAAATCAGAGAATTATAAACTGATTTAATATGGTCCAGTTTCTTACTGACTGAAAATTCCCAATCAGAAGACATTTGCTTTACAACAACCTTTATAAGTTTTAGGTGTTAGAAATATAACCATCAACTTACACACAAGATTAACATGGTAAAGAGTTGTTCCCCCCCCACCCCATTCTTTTTAAGCTAAATTCACTTGTGCTCAGTTTAATGCCCCAAAAAATTGTCAAGGGGGCTTCAGGGGCAGCAAGCATAGCATTCAAGCACATGGTAAAGGTGATTCCAGTAAAAATAAAAATTAAAAGACAGCAATGAAACTGGCCACTTGCCCAGCACTGTTATTATGTAGTGCAGTGAAATCATTATGCTTCTCATAAGCCTATGCCTTGCCATCTAAAACAGTGTCTGAAATGCTCTATCAAAAATACACAGCAACTCTCACAGACAGACTTCACATCACCACATCCTGAATTGACTACTTAGAAGTATTCCCAAATGTCCAGTAAGTTTGGGCTGCACATGACTTAAAGACTCTGTTGTCTGCCGAATCATTCTTGATTACACTTGTGAGAGGATACAGTGGTCATCTCACTAAACAAGGGATTTTGGCTGGTTCCTCTTATGATGATTTAAGACAAAGTGCTCCTGTACTGGTTTCCACAGTCTACTGTACAATTGAGATTGTCAAGACAGTATAAGATGCTGAAAAAGTTGTATAGATTTTGGTCAAACACCAGTTTCTGAGAGACACAGTTTTACAGTACTGTACTTCCTGTATTTCCAAGGACGTCTGCTCATAATATTAGAAAATCTGAAGTGTGATGATGTTAGTCATGACTGTTTCTTTAGGCATTTGGCAAAATACACTTACATATAACAGCTATTTTTGACATTATTGAATGTTTACATATATACAGTCTGTATACTGAGATTATAAACATGTAAGGTAAAAAAAAGAGATATAATCTTTGTTTGTTTGCCATTTGTGTCAAATAGTTGCCTTTCAAAGCTTGAAATCCTGTCACAAAAAAAAAATCCTATATTTCTTACTCCTGCATGCTAATCTCTACTACAGTATGTTGTTTTTCCCTTACATGTGGAAAGTAAAGAACACAAGGTTCATGCATACAGCGTACAAGTTTACATTGGCTGGGCTCTCCGTGAGGCACGTTCCCAGTTCCACTCTGGTCTGACTCAGGACTGCAATAAACCAGAGAAAAACCTCTCTTACACAGGACTGGCAAATGGACTGCAGTTGGGATTCTAGGTATGTGTATCTGTCACCATGCGGGACAGCCTTGTCACATCTGGGCTAATTATTTTCTGTCAAACGTTACGATTTTGGTTGTTCATCAAATCCATAAAATACAAATCAACAAAAAAGAAAGAAAAAAAAAAGACTGGTATTTTCCTTTCCACATAAGAGGAGGTTCTCACTGCGATATCATGGGCATCTCTGTTGATCTTTCGAATTGTCTGAAGAGCAGATGACTATGCAGTGACTCGATGCTGAGTTTCTATAAAATCCAAAGTAAACAGTTCTGATGTGACCCCAGCAAAACAGTGCAGCTAGATAGATGTCTCCCATAGCTGGAGAGAGGGAAAATGAACACAAACACAGATTGAACACCAAGATAAAACAGGCTGTTGCCCAAACAGTGCAAGGAGCTTGTTTGGGGAACTGCATCTACATCACTTGGGTCACCAAATCTCCTCCCAGCCTCTGGTGGGTATCTGTTCACCAAGTGGGCAGACAGTCTCGAGCATTTCAGCACAACTTGCAGTTGACATAGTAAATGCCCATGGCTGGGAGTTCAGTTTTCTTTTTGAAGGAGAAATGTCAGTGTAGCATCAAATTTGTACTAGACAGCTTTTACCTTAGAGTTACGCTTAATATTAGTGTAGAGATAACTTCCCATTCTCATCTGCCTAACTCTGCTCAGAGCAGCATGATTTCCTGCTGTGGGTTTGAGCTGCTGCCAAAGCAGCTCCAGAGCTGAGACACATCAGCACAACCCAGGCTCCGAGCTGCCTTGGGAGACCCTGTGCTGCACCTCACACAATCTTCTGCCCCGAGCAGCTCTGGGGGAGCAGCTTGCAGGTTCCCTCAGCAGCACTCCACTCCTTTTTTCTTGAAAAAAAAGGATGGAGAACAGTGATGGGAATCTCATCAGCATCAGCAACGTGAACCAAGGGTATTGCCAGTAAATCTCCTAAAGCAAATTTCAGGACTTTTTTGCTTATTCAAATACCTGCTACGTCTGAATTGACACAAAGGAAGCAAAAGCCTTTTGGAGCAGCTGGAAATCTCTCCGTATGGGGCATTACTATCCACCACACATTCCAGCAATTCCTGGTCACTCTAGGGGGCCAGGGTGGGCTCAGGTCACACAGCAGTGAAGTCCCTCCCAATCTGCAAGCCCTCCACATGCTCCGTAACTGGAACTTTGTTACATTCCCATAAAGCTGGAAAGCAGCTATCCCCGCAGCCCGAATGAGAGTTGCTGGGAGAAGGGGTAAGAAAAGAGAGCCAAACACACCGCTTGCTCCGGGGCTGCCTGCACTCTGCAGCCCAGAGGCTGTCCCAGGCACATTTTCAGCCTGAAATAAGAAAAGTAATGAAATCTGGGCTTCAGGGCAGGTTTAAGAGCATCTTGAAAAGCTGTCTCTAAGCACAGCTATCGAGGCCTTCATCGCTGCCAGAGGCTCAGCCTTCAGCAGCTTCAGAACTTCAGGGGGCAAAGGAAATCCCACTCCACCTCTCCCTGTTGGTCAAAGGGGTTAATCTGCCACAGTTTCCTTTTGAAAAACTACCAGTAAATCAAGTCACTAATGAAATGCAGAAAGCAGGGGAACACATACCCTGGCACTTTGCCTGTTGGCTTTTTTCTCTTCATCAGGAAGCGGTGGCATCGGGTAAGGGTATTTTCTGCTGGAAGCAATAGATCCAGTGGATGAAGATGGAGACTTTGCAGGAGACAGCGTCCTGAGATGTTGAAACACACAAAATAAGTGTGATGTCTTTGCAATCTAGCATTGCAACAGCAACTGCCATTACTCTGAAGCTTGGTTCAGAGCCAAGTATATAGCTTATTATTAGCTCAATATCAGGGGGATAAAATTGCTTGATCAGTAGTCTTATAATTTCATTATATGAATAAAGGTATTTATAGATTTCAGGAACACTGGAAGAAAAAAAATTTGCTACTTCTTCTTAGAATTGTATTGCATAACAAAAATGATTTCTTAAACTGTTTTATATGGTACTGTAATTAATCATTATAAAATTAATAAAACAAATCTGCAATTGCATACAGAACTAAAAGATAAAAATGGCGTTACAGAGCCTAAATAGAAACAGTAATTGTATAAATACAAGCTGAACAAATGTTTTCTCAGAGACTAAATGGCAATTATCAGTGTCTTTATGCATATTTTACACATCTCCTAAATTGATACAAACATAGCAAATAAATCTATTATTTTTGTAACATTAATTTACACAAATGCATGCATTTGGAGGCCAGACTGTTAGTTGTGAAGTAACAAAGGCATATACAAAGTGCTACTAACAAATTGTTATACATGCAAGCATCATACAGTGCATATTGTTCCAGCCAAAGAAAGAGTCTGATGAGAATATACAAAAATGGACTGATTAGTCAATGGCAATCAGCATTTCTGTACAAGGTGAGTAGAGTAAGCAGGAGCAAGTAAATGTTTGTATCACATGAAAAGCATTCTTTTCATGTCAATAAGGCAATAGCACATTATTGACTGAAATTTTATACCCAAGAAAAACTCTTATGCTTCTGTTTTGAGATTCTGCACTTTTCCCACTTGAGAGGTTCCTATCAGGCTCTAAATATGGGCAGAGTAAAATGAAAAAAAGGCCTCCAAGTAGAAAAATTGAGCTACCCTGGCCACCTTGTTCTCTTGTGCAGACCAAGGGCATTTACCACAGGAGGCCTCTTACTACTGCAGGCACATCACTCAGCCCTCCCTGAGCACTGCTTTCTAGTATCTTCTGAGTTAATGTGTCCCTGAAAATGGAAAGTTTCCATAAGAATAAATGGTATTTATTTACCTGTAAATAATTGTACTTTTATTTTGGACTATTGTATTGTTTTGTTGCGTCTGTAGCTCCCTACAACAGCACATTCTCTTGCCTCCCATACAAACAATGACTGATGGTAGCCACAAGCAACAAAGTGTCAATGGAAATTATATGATGAGAGCTCTCCAGTCTGGCTCACGATCCTCTAATGCCTCATGTGGTAGCCTCTAATTTCAACAGCACTTAAAAGATTTACATTGGTACAATTAACCAAACATAGAAGCATACATCTTCAGTACCTGCACACTGATCACCCATTAAGATGAACTGGACATACATCAATGTTTTCAGGAAAAAAATCCTGAAACAGTTACTGCAGTATAAAACAAGGTTTTTGTATGTCCAACACCCTGGATATGGGCACCAAACTGTGCACGCAAGAAAACAGGTTTATTTAAAAAAAAAATTTCCAGGGAAAGGTTGTCAACAGTGCCCTGCTGTTCACTACCTATACAAGTCCTCTCATCTCTGCCCCCACTTCGACTAGTATGGATCACTAATAAACTATTTGTGGATCTAGAATGAAAAATGTAAGGAGAAAAGGGAGGGGGGAAAATAAGGAGAACAGATTTTACATATTATTAGTAATCCAATTATTCAAAAATTTTACCCCACTGCTGCAGTCGAATTTTAAATTTTTGTTTTAAAATTTGTAACAATGCACGTGGAGATTAGAAGCAAGGAACTGGGCTTGTGGAAGCTGACTTGGCAAGCCCTATCAGAAAGCCATTTATAAGGTAGCACAGCCAGGTGGTGGCACACAGAATGAAGGCATCTCCCATCTCTTTCACGACACCAGGCACGACACCTCCAACACACCACAGGCTCTTCACATTTTAGATACTCTAAGAGAAGGCCACAGTGAGAGGAAAAGCCACGGCCAATCTTCCTGTCCATCCATCTGAGCAGGTGATCCTGGAAGGAGCAATAATCCCCCAAAGGATGAGACATCTTGAACATTTTCCCTGCACAAGCAGGTCCTCTGACCAGGATCCCTAACTGAGCCTTTTAGCCAGGAAGCTTTGCACCATAATTCAACACAATGCTGTCTTTCCCAAAGATTTTGATGGCCAAGCCTCCAGTGTAGCTGCCTACATTTCCTTCTTCTCAAACCCCCTTTGCACTGCCTGCTCACCTGCAGTTTGCACATCTAACTGATGTGAGCTTTGCTGCTCAGCTGCACCTGCAACACTACAGCCAATACATCGAGAATGCAGTTGCACACTTACAGAAATGACCTTGCCCTCCCCTCACAGGGCCTCACCACTTATTTTTGCTGTAGAGTTACGTGCTGGTTTTTGTCATCTTTAGCGCCAGCTACTGAGACTGTGAACATACACGACTCAGCATATGCTCACAGACCTTACAATGAGTCTTCTGTGATAAACAACATTGTTTGAGGTGGTTTTGATCACCTTTCAGGTTGTGCCCTGCAATTGTGTATGTGCTGTGTATCCTAGATTTACATATACTTTAAATGAGAAAGGTCACGTCTGGCTCTTTCTCATTTACAGGATGGAGAGACAGCATTCAGGGACACTTGCAGGTAATGCTGGGGTTAAAGGTAGGAAAACTTGGCAGTTTTGGTCAAGGGTGGGATCCACTTAGCTTTCACTAGGGTTTCAGTTCTCCTGCCATCAAATCCATTAGCTTTCATGCCAAATGTTGCTTCCAGCTGAAACTTACACAAGAAACCCGTACACACCATGACAGAGATTCAGAGGTTTTACTGCCCAAATGAAGCCATGCACCTCACCTGCAAAAATCCTAATTTTTGACCAGAAAGCAAGATAGAGTGACCCATTTGTGTCTGTCTTTCTGTCCTGAAAGCTAAAACTAAAGAGTGTGTGGAGACCATTCTGTGAGTCACAACAAAGCAGTGGGGCAGCAGGAAGACATTTGGAAGCAGTCCCTGCAGCCATGGGCCTACCTGCTCTGCCTCTCATCCCTAAACAGGGAATGTTGGCCCACAAGAAACAGTGCAAAATGTGTCACCTGGTCACACAACTAAACATCTTGCAATTTTGAGTGTCATTTTAGCTGAACTCAAGGCAGGTGGCCCTGACAGATCTGAACTGTTCATGAACTGTGAGTGATTCTCTTTTGCAGACTGAAATAATGTAATGAAATTCAATTAGCATTCAACCTGGTGAAAGCATTTCAAGCCCAAATATAGATCCTGTCAGCCTAATCTGACCTTTGCTGCTATGAATTCAGCTCTTTGTAGGACATCATCAGCCTAGATCCTACATTAGGAAGTTAGGATCTTCTAAAAACACTGGTGTGGCTAAACATTTTAAAGTAAGTTCCTTTTAAAAGCCACAGATGTGCACACATTTCCTCAGAAAGAGCAGCAGCAGAAGGGAGAGCAGGCTCATGGAGGGGCTGCAGAAGAGACAGTGGCTATGGCTTGAGCTGTCACTTGGAGCAGTGAACTATGCCTCAGAAGCAGACACTCACATGCTTTAGTGAACTCTTCTCCCTAACTCTTGAAACAAAATCCTGATCCTACTGACATCAGTAGGCATTTTTTCATTGTCTGCCAATAATACCAGTATTTTGCTTTGGTTGTAATAGGGAAAAGTTTTGTTTGTTTGTTTTTTGCTTTAAGCACAGTCTAGAGCTGCCTCAGCAAGAGTAACTTGCCAAGGGCTGGTCATGGCTCTGGCCTCAGCTGGATGCTTACAGAGGAAGGTAATGGAGATGGTCAGCTGAAGAGGAACTGAGAAAAAATCAAGGACACAAAAGCACATTAGAAATAGGAGGAAAATGACAGCCTACTGTCTCCTCCTTCCATGCTCCTTCTCGATGCCCTTCTGATATGGAACAGCTGTTTTCCTTCTGGTTATGTGCTCTGGGTCTCCATCTAAAAAAACCCTTTTGTTTGCAAACTACTTTTGTATTTAAATAACTCTCATAAAATATAACTTATTGTAAATACTTGCACTAAATCAAATGTAGGCAGCTCAATGCTTTAGAAGGTGCCTTCTGGTCTTTTTTTTTTTTAATAATTATCTATAGAAATGCCAGGTTTGGGGTTTCTGGCAGTTTGTTTTATGATTCCATCATGGCTCCATCAAGTCTTTCAGATTCAGTGAGAATTCTGAGTAATCCTTAAGCATATTTCACAAGGTCAGCCTGTGCAGTGTACCTTGTAATTGGCAGTAACAAGAATAAGCAGTAGTAGCACATTCATAAAATAACGTCCCTTACAGCAAAGCTAAAATCAGGGAGAGGCTTCCTGCCTGATTTTATTGCTGGGGTTATGTGGTTATAGCCTGGCACACAAAATTAAAATCTAGACTAGACTTTGAGCAGGAAAACGACATTTTTCTTCACAGATCTTATTTTCTTACCGATGGGAATCCCACACTTGGGAGTCTTCTGGTGCCAGAGACACCAGCTACTATTATTACTATCATTAATAAAAAGTAATTAAATACAAATACCCATCAGACTTGTAGACTAGAAAAAAATTAACTAGGAAATCAGGTATTAGAGAGACAAATTATGATGTCTACAGGGCTTTTTAAGCAGATGGAGAAGATCTTGGTAATGACTAATATCTCTATTTTCTGAAAATCTGCAACATTCCTAGGAATTGTAGCAAGTGTTTTTGTCATTTTTCCTCATTCTCTTCCTACAACAGCACCAGTCATCAGCATATTATTCCTAAAACTACAGGGAAACAAGCAAAACAGCAGTATTACTTTCAGGACACATTTAAAAGCAAAGAGAAATCAAAGATGATTAACAACATGAATATTACTCAGCTAAATATCTGGTGTAAATATCTTATCCTGGGACTCTGGCTCTTAAAATACAGTACCAGCTGGACAGTCTGACTTCAGCCTGACTTTCTAGTTTATCAAGAAAGATCTGTTTCATTCTGTTTGTGAATCACTTCACAGGCCCAGGCTCAAAACCCAGCCACTAGATGTTCTGACACACCATTCTTAGGAACAGTCTTTTCCTGTCCATGCTATCATTAATCAAAATTGCCTCTGATTTTTGTGGAGAAACTGTTGGTTCAACCTCTTGTAAACTCATGGCAACTCATCTCAGGAGATCTGATCCTTTGCCTTCCGTAATATGTCTGCAGAATACTTCCCCATAATTACCTCATTTAATTAGGACAATACAGATTTCTAAATTTATTCTATTTGCTCTCTCATTTCTAAAGGTAACTGCTGCAGGCAGTGACTAGTAAGCTTCTATGGTGCAAAATTTTTGATTTATGTTTCATCTCTATTAATATATAGCCTTTAAAACTCACATGGGTCAGCTTAATCCTCATCTATATGCCAAAAATGCTTGGTTTATCTCAAATACAATTAGAAATGTGACTTATGCAGTGTAACAGCTGAACACCCTCAGGGGCAGGGTACACTCCCATCAATTTAATCTAGTTACTAAATAAAGATATACTGATATTAAAAAATGAAAACCAAATTGTGAGTATGCATACAGATTTTTAAACCCGTTTAACTAAACCATTTAAAGTAACCTATTTTAAGATAGTGCTATCTTCATATTCCATCGATGTCTTTGCTTATGGCTACCACAGGGCTTCTGATACAAAAACCCTGAAAGACAGCTAAGGAGTTGTGTTATGGTGGGCCACTCTTGACCTTGCCTAAACAATAAAGGTTGAAAGGCTATTTTTAGAAAAAAGTTTTGGTAATAAAACCTCACTTCTTATGTGAGTTTGCCTAATTTGAGCTTCTAGTGACCTTTGGTCATTATCAGTCTTAGTTTGCTAATCTAAAGGACCTCCCACCCACAAAGATTTTGCTCCATATGCAGGGACATGGACTTCATGATCAGGTAAGCGTTCAGCTGCTCCATTAAACTGAACAGCCTGAGGCTCTGCAGTCCTTTCTGTGGTTTCTCTGGGCTTAAATCTCCCCAGTTCTAGAACATGCTTGCTGAACTGCAGACACCAGAACTGGACCCTGTATCCCAGTGCTGAAACAACCAGACTCACAGTACTCCCTGCTGGAATGTCCAAGTACCAAGAGACCTGTCTGATACCAAATGGCACAATCACAACAACCTCTTGTAAGCCTTGGATTCTTCCATCAGGGATCTCTTCTCCCTTTTCAGGACCGAGATCAGGGCTGACAGGCTAAAGTTTACTCATTTCCCCTATTTGTTCATTGGAAAGCTTTTCTGCAGCTTACTCTGTGAGTTATGAGGTGTTGAAAGCAAACACAAATGGCTTTTAAAAGTAACAATTTTATGGTCTTTTAAGACTTCAGGATATTTTTAGTTCTAAAAATGACTAAATCCCTACCCTGCCATTTAACGTCTGCCAGCGTTACTATTGGAATAAAAGTGTTTCGTTAGTATCTTGTGATACAACTCCCATCATATTTTTTTTCCCAAAGGCACACTGCACACATTTAGTGTATGTTTCTGCCCTGTTGCACTATTATTAGGTCTACTTGTGTAGCAACATTGTTAAGATTCTATTTACTTGTTCTCACCATCCTTCACTGTTTTGGCTGAAGATTTTGCTTATAATTCTTTTGATTTGTGTTTCTGTAATTATCTTCATTTTTGATATGTCAACTTACAGCTTCATAGATTTTGTTCATGCTTTATGTTATTTGTCATAAATTGCCTTCCGTTCTCTCCTATGCTGGCTCATTTTTTCAGCTGATGCAGAGATCTCAGCTGTGGGACTGTGTCTTTCGGGAATATACTGCAGCATTCTCAGTCTCTTGATTCGTGTCCAACAGGGGCCCAACCTCATGCATGCTTTTACTCTGTAACTTGGAATGTATCAGATAATGCACACTTTTCCCTTTCAAAAACAAGTGATATTTTTGGTTGAACCCTACCTCACTTGTAACAGATTAATTAGCAGTTTGATAATTAGAGCACAGAGTATATTCTCATACATTTAGTTTTCCAATTACAATATATAAATCATTTCATTGCAGGCTGAGGGTAAAATACCACTACTTTTTATTCTTTTCTCATTTAAATTTTAGTATGCACTATATAAGACAGTACGTAGAGTCAATGTGTTATGAAACCACTTGCTTCAGTAAATTAACATTCTATTTAAGTTAACACTACTTTATTAGTGATAAATATGTCTCATGCCCATAAAACACTATTTGGAATAAAATGATGAGAAAGCTACTACAAGCTATAGATGATGGTGGGAACGCATGCACTACACACACCCTTTTCAATGGCTTCATTAAAACATTCAGAAAAAGAATCGTAAATTGCACATGAAGCCAAAAACAGACATCAAAATGCAGCAAAAGAAGAGGGGCCCTTTGCACCTAAGTAACTTGTATTGATTTATACAAGGTAGGAGTCCCAAGACATTTGTATATGCTGGAACAGCTCTAAAAAATGAGAATTATAGAATTAATTTACAAAATACCTAAAGTATGGTCCTTCTGTGTTTTTATTCACATCTTCTACCCACTTAGCTACATTATATTCTCTTTTGAACCATGGGTTTAAATACCTGCAGAAAGCAATGGAAGGAACAGAGAAAGCAGAAGAACAAGAATAGAAAATCTGAGAACACACAGCACAAGCTTAGCAAGGATGTCTTCATCCCCAAAATGCAAGTGAATATGGCAAATAAATCAGTATGGATTTGGGTGAGGACTAGGCAACGTGTACAACTGCATGAGAAAATCTGACCTACAACAAGACTCATATGTTTGATTAGTCTGGAAACTCTTTGGGATACATCATTCATTTAAGGTCTTAAGGGTAAAATTCACTCCTATGCAGAGGGCCAGCATTAAGCACATGGTTTGAACTCCCTCATGATCTCAAAATAAGGATGAAGGGGCATTTTGGCTTCAATCATGAAGTTTGCTTGCCAAAGACACACTTTTGCACCCATCTAGATAAACTGCAAGATAATAAGGAGCACAGAATCTTGGGCTTGACCCTTTCTACAGGAATGAATTTCAGCCTCATTGTGTTAAAAGGCTTGAATTTTTTGCCACTATAGTGACAATTTTTACACTTACAGGCAAACAACCCTCTGATTTTTCAATGTTCATTTAGTTTGGCTTTAATGGAGGTGGGCTGCAGAGTTATCTCACATTTTACAGAAGCAATCTTGATACCAAAACCACATTTTTTAGGAAAAAAAGTCTGAGCTGTATACTCATATTAGTTACATGAAAATTATGAAATAAAGATGATGTTTAATTATCTGAAAACAAATTACCAGGGAAGAAGAAAACTTTTATTGTAACAAATTTTTCCCAATAACAAGATAAGCAAATTCCTTCCTTCTGCCCCATTAAGAAAAAAAGGTGATGCAGAAAACAGGAGTCTGCCTGGACCAATTTAAAGTTTGTTCCTGTTACATACAAATGGTAACGCTCAAATAATTATTTGTGATCACCATCTTTATATAATAGAGACTAGCACAATGAAATAGGAAACAAATTTTAACCAAGGCAAATGGGAAAGAAAATTCCTCTTTAAGTTATTTTTGATACTCCTGGTCCAGTTCTTGCCACCCTTATTTATGGGAGTGACTCCAACGACCTCACATATGGGAACAGGCCTTGCAAAGGATTGCTCAGATGAATAAAAGTTGGGCCAAATCATGTCATTCAACCCCCTCCATATTTCAAACCACAATAACAACAAAAGCAGCAGCACTTTTTCATCTTCTTTTGCTCCTTTTTTGCTCTGGAACGTCTCCTCCCCGCCCCGCGCAAGCACAGCCACAGCTCTCAGAAAGTACTCGCCCTCAGCCACAAGTGCTTCTAAGAAGCTTCCTCAGCTTGCTTATTTATCAAGAATCGGGAGTGCTTTATGCTTTCCAGCTTGGGATCTTAGAGAAAGAAAATGTCAAAAGTGGTAGCGCAGTAAAACAGATGAACCACAAGTGAAGCAACAGGCTGATGCCAGTGTCACCAGGAACTAATAGACTTCTGCTTTAGCTTTAATTGTACATTTTCGTGTACTCGCTGCAGTACTTTTGACTTGGATTTTTTCATTTGAAAGGGTTTTTTGGTAACCATGAAACACTCCCAATCTGGCTTCCTGTATTAGAAGACAGTGTAAGGTGGTATCAAAGCATGCAATTGTTGCACAACCATGTTGCGGGGTTTCCTGGGTCTGGGTGTATTACAGACCATCATTCACCACCTCAATCCATCTGTTATAAAAACGTTAAACTCAAGTTACTGCAGATCACTATATGATACCACTGGAAAGCCCTCAGGCTGATCTTTTGGGCCACATGTTCATTAGTAATGGCCAGAATCTACATTTCCTCTGAGTGAGAAATTCTGCTTTAAAACAAGGTGTCCTTACGCATAAGCCTAGAGCTAGACCGACAGCTCGATTTGGCTCGTAGCGCAACATGCAACAAGGCAAAAGACCTGGGCTCAAGAGTACTCGTACTCCTCAGGCTGGCGAGGAGGAAGGGTAGCTAGCGCTGCATCAGCAGGAGCACCTCCAAGCAGTCACGGTGTTTTGCCACAGTGGAACTATCGTATACTAGGGAAGGGACTTTTCACGGGATAAAATGGCAGCCCAGAATGCAGGGGCAGGTGAGACTGACCTGTGATCCCGACTCCCTGTTTGGGGGTGGTCGGAACCCCCTGGGCTTATGCCTTGGGCAGGGATTTGGTGGGCGAGAGAAAGCCCAGGCTCAGATGCATGGGTTACCCGGCTGCAAAAAGACAATATATAATAGAAAGTCTAAACCAAAGACGTTCGTATCAGTTATAACAACGAGGAAGACAAATGCTTATAGTGCAAATTAACAAAGGTCTGAATTGCTATCTGGTCCTGGGACCTGTTTTAACACAAGCTCCCAATTAAACTGTCAACTTATTCAGAAAACTCTCATCATTCATGAATAATTCTTATTGATTTTAATAGAGAACTTATCAGGCCATTTCATCAACCGTGTTTCTGAAAAAACATTGGGCCCGTTGGCATTCTTTCTACATGTAATGAACCATCTGCCTTTAGTAAAGAATATTAATTTTGTTTTAAAACATCCAAAACCAATTAAAAAGGTCCTAAAATATCTTTAGCAGTCTCCTCAGAGCTCTATGCTTAGCATAAGCCTTGTTCATGTATGTTAGGACCAAGGGTCATGCAAAGGTGTGAGCAGAACCTTTTTCAGGAGCTGCCCGAAGTGTTTGCAACTCCCTGTCAGTGCTGCTCATGAGGTCTGCAGACTTCAAACCTTGCTCAGTCCTTAAGAAATTTTGCTTAAATTATTAATGGCACAATTCTATTTGATGCTTGGCTGTATACAAAACAACCCTTGTGCACAATGTGTGCAGTTACTGCAGACTCATTCATACAAGTCTTTTTGTAGGCAACCATAGCAGTGTGCTCCTGCTTAAAAAAAAAATTGATTTCCGTACAAGGTATGGCATTAATGAACCCAATTTTATAATGGTTAACTACAGTCTGCTAATTACAGAAGACCAACACTGTTATCCTTTTTCTTCCATCTCAATAAGTATGCTTTATTGGACTCCTAGGGGCCACACAGGCGGACTTTTTAAACACTGCTTCAGAACAGATTTCAATATTATTCTGTATTTCCCAGACAAGGTAGAAAGGTAAATTGGTCTGGGAAAAGCCTCCATGTATTCTGCAGCATCCTCAAAGCAGCTGGTGTTGCTTTTTTTTTCCTAAATGAGTAAGTGCTGGTCACAGTTAGATCATTCTCAGTCAATTTTCTCTCCTTGAAAAGCAAGCTGTCCCTCTAACCAGAGGGATAATTGCCCCCTAATAGCCCTCAGCAATTCTCTCCATTCCTCCCTGAACTGACACAGCATGTGGATCATTCAGTGGGAGCCCTCTGGCAAGCCACTGAGGCCTGTGCAGTCCAGGATAGACCTGATCAGGAGAAAGAGTATTTTCCTGCCTGGCAGGCCTCTCCCAGGAACACACACACTGTGCTTCATCCCCGAAAGGTTGCTGCATGGCCCTTGGGAAATACAAGTCTCCTCCCTGTAGCATCAGGGCTGCTGCTGGGTTGAAAGACCACCGTAACAAGCAGCAAGAAAGAAAGCAGAGAATTTGGTGGAAATTCAGGGGCACCTTTAAAAGAGAAACAAATAGAGAAGGAAAAATATTTCCAACTCACAATATCTGTGTCTTCCCGCTTATTTAGTGCTCCAAAGTTCTCAGAGCAAATCTCATTTTTATTTTTGGCAGTTTGGCCAGACTAATTTTGATTCTATCAAACAATCTCATGCAAGGAGAAAAGAAAACGAGCAAAATAACATTTCAGAAAGAGTTTATCAGCACAAAGAGCACAGAGACTCTTGAGATAAACTCCTCCAAGGGCTAAAATTTCTGGTTCCATGATGCCATTTTGACCATGCAATGTCATAATTGCAATGTGCATCGAAGTATTATTTCCGTAACTTGTAACAGAGGGTTTTATCTATGAACCCTTTCTGAGCCTACTCACCTCCAGACAATGCACTGCAGGTGAAAGAAAAGTTTCAGAACAAACTCAAAATCCCCAAACCAAAGAAAGTGGGGCCCAGAGAGCAGTTAGCATTATTAGTTTCCAGCAGGGTTGGTATCAAGCCCATTTGCCCATCAAGGTGCAAAGTTAGTAGTCATATGGGGAAGGGCACTGTCATTGCCACCATGGTCAAAGAAGGGGCCATTCCCACGTGGCATAAGTGCTGTAAGAGCAGCCCAGTGTTTTTGACAAGCCCAGGGGTTTCCAGCCATTCACCATTCATTCTCAAGAAAGGCCTGAACCAACAGGCTTAAGTACATAAGGAAGGCTCTTTCCGTGTGGGGAGCACTGCACACATGGGTTCTTCAGGAAATGTAACCAATAAATCAATAAGCCCACAATTCTTAAGCCATACTGGAAAAGTCTGGGGATCAGCCACTTGGTACAGATTTTAATTACCCATTTATTGCAGGGCTTACTCAAGACTGGCTGTTTCAGGCTTACAATGGCAAACTTCAAGGAACTCTCAAAGCAGACAGATACCTCTCCTAAAACCTCCAGGAAGGTATGCAGAGATACAAATCTCTAACTCTGCAATGGCCCAACCCAAGGTGAAGACAAGGGTAGGAAACAGTCAGGTTATCAGAAACTCAGTATTGAACCAGGATACACTCAGCAATGGCAGTTTACTGTAGACAAAAGCCTGCAGTGATGGTGCAGGCTGCCACCATCATTGGGCATTGCTATGGGAACGACTGTGAGGAAGCCTACATAAAAAAAGAAAATTGATAGTTAATTTTTAAAGAATACATAAAAAGAGGTTGAAATACATTAGCCAAACCATTTACCAGATTATCAGTCAGCAATCAGAATTGGCCACAGAGCAAAAATGCAGCTGTCTACTTTCAGTACTCTTAATTTCCATCTACAAAACACAAATATGAAAACTCTATTTTTTGGCTTTGCTTTTTTAAATTCAGACTTACTCAGTTGAATTAGACCGTGGCCTAAATCTTTTGCCTCTGACTTTCTTTCTGTTTCCTCCTATATTACCTGAAAGAAATCAAAGGACAAAGACAGTAAAACAACTTGAAACTCATCTGCCCCATGCCAAACTGTATATTCTTTTTGCATCCACAGCAAAAGAGTTGCTACCTCTAACTTTAACCATTTAAATCTCACAGGTCTGTTCCTCTTGATTTACCTCAGACACTTAGGTTACCTTTCTCTACTTTTTGCTGTAACTGTGCAGAGCAAAAAACTCCTTTATTTCAGCTATTATTTGACAAAGTCACTACACTTCAAGAAAAACACTAAACACTGCCTGATAAAATCACAGAAGCTGGCAATAGGGAATAGACTTCTTTCTCTTTTTCATGTTAGCTCACACTGGAGAAATTAAATGTAATTTCTTTGTGACAAAGCACTGTACAAAAAAGGCACTTATGTAGGGTGCTGCTAAATCCTAATTCCAAATTAATAACAATTAGCACAATTTTAAGGAGTTATGCTGCTGTCCTAAGACGAGCTAAACTTTCAGCAGAGCAGCAATTGTCCAGAGGCTGGTTTCCACTGTGGCCAGCACAGTGGTTCACACTTACCTTGCCAAGAATTACTCCTAGGCCTCCCATTTTCACAAATGTCTGAAATATGTTTTGTGTCTGGGATCCTTTCACTCCAGGAATGAGATAATCCATTTGACCTGGAATAGGAGGGCTCAGATGCGGTTATCGTTAAGGGTATTGTCTCACATCAATGGTAGCTCAGCGGTTCGGTCACGTTCCCGAGGCCAGTGACAAAACACAGCCTAAGGTCTGTCTGCACTAGCAGAGCATCCCAGATTTCTGATTAAACCCTGCAGAAGATGCTTGCAACTGTCCCTGCAGTGGTTCCATGTGCCCACGTTCAAGAGCCAGGCATCAGCACTGCTTTCTCACTTGTCTGCTGGGGAATGCACAAACACCGGCACACACCAGATCTCCTTGGGATTTCCAGCTCTGCCTCAGTTCCTAGATGGAAGATGCTCTTACAACTGTGCTCGTTTCAAGGCTTTTTCATCTCACAGCCAAGAACATCCCACCTGCAGGCTGCCCATTCCCTCCTTGTGCTGCTGCAGGAAAGCCAGGACAGCTTCCCTCACCGCACTGCTACCAGTCTCAGGGGCTCAGGAGCTTGTGACGAGCATCCTCCCACCCAGAGCTGGTAGTGCCAGGGGAGAAGTAGCTCTGCCTCATTTTTGCTAATTTTGAACGTTTTTATTTTATCAGCCAATTGCTGTAGCATATACTTCTAATGCTAAACTCAAAGCCAAAAATAGTCTTTTTATCTAGGAGCTTGGTGCAAACTGGTTTTTCTCTCCTCTTGTATTCCCTCTAAGAGCCAGAGATGTATGTGGCAATGTCCAACATGTGGGGTTTTGCAAAAGGCTGCCTCTTCCTGAACTAGAGCTGCTGCTCAGCTGTTTGCCACAAGATCTACAATTATTTCCAAAAGACAAGATGAGGTTGAAAAATTCATAAAAAGTGGCTAACTTATTACAAAGTCTTGCTTAATGGAACTATTTTTGTAGTTTTTAAGTCTGGATACTCGCATTTTTCAGTCTCTGCTTTCCTTGGAGAACAGGCATCTGAGAGATGCTCTTCAGTTTCCAGAAGATCAGGCTAATCACAGCCACACTGAAGTAAGCCCAGGGTTTCATTAATTCAAACTTAATCACATCATGAAAGGTCTGAGAAACAACAGATCCACTGACAGATTTTCAAACATTTCCTCAACCTCAAGGTCTCTTTCAGGTTCAGGAATGTCTTGCTATATAATGGTTTTGGAGTTTGCTATTTCATAATAGCAAGAGTTATCATAAAGTTATGTCTTAATCCTTGAACATCCTCTGAACACCAACTGGTATTTCATAGTGCTTTCCAGCACGGAGAAGCCCAGGCAGCTGATGGCCTAGTCACTCTGACATCTCCCAAGAGACGCCATCCATACCAGCACACAGAGCAAATCAAAACCAGCTTGGAAGGTAGGAGGTAGCACTCTGGGAATTAAAATGGAAGGACTATGTCAGCTGTATCACAATGTTAATGGAATATTTGTCAGACTTACTTTTCCAGACTTGACAGTGGCACAACATACCTGAACTGGTGGTGGGAACAACAAAACTCTCTAGTACAGACAGACCTTAGAAACCATTAGCTTTTTGGAACAAATAATAAAGAGAGACATATGAAATAAATGAAGTATGGAAAGAAACACAGATATTGAATGAAAGAAGAAACACATTAAATTACAGTAATTTAAAAATAACTTTTTTGAAAGTAATATTTAAACCTGATACACAAAGCTATGAAAACTTGCTTTCCCAAGACTTTTTTCAAAATTTTATCCAAATTAAAAAATATTCTCCAACACAAACAGTGCATCATTTAAGATTAATGCTTGCTTCCTGAAAAAAACAACCCACACATCTAAAAAGATGAATTTAAAAATTAGAAATAATTAAGTAATCGCTACTGGAGTTTTCCTAATAACATATTAGAACAAACTGAATGAGGTTGTATATAAGATCAAACTGCTATTCCAAAATACCAAATGTCACAACATATGTGCCCCTTCCATACATTTCTCTTTACTTTCATTGAAATAATAGCAAAGAAAATGGCTTCATCAACTGCACAGTTGTAAGCCGCTTAGTGAGACAAGAATTGATAACTGCAGTTTTCCTATGAAGCAGTTCATGACTGTCAATCCATCTAGGACACAGTGCTTCTCATAAATTGTTTTACAGTGCTAGCTGGAGATTTTCTTGTAAAGAATCTCTAACTGCAGAGGAACAGTGAGCATCATGATCTTAGCAATTACAAATGGCTCTCAATGCTTTTAAATGAATCTTCCCTTTTAAAATGTTGGATTTTTTAGGCAACTGGAACAATAACAGAATTAGTGAAATCTGATCAAAGGCAAAATCTCATTTTCTCTAATCTAATGACAGCAAGCAGAAAACTACAGAAAGTCTTTGTAGAATTATTTTCTAAGATAACACTTGGTGACCATTTAGTACACTAGTCTAGTAAGTGGAATAAAATGCAATCACTATAATCTTTAATATGAGACAGCAGAAGTCTAAGTCAACAAGCTGAATTAATGACATTGACAAATAAAGATATAAAAATAACATTTATATTGAACATTTTATGTTTATAACTATTATTGAAGCAAGACAATGTTCCTTTTCTTTGATTACATGACCATGACTTAAAAAGTTGTTGCCGTTTTATTTAATTTTTTTCAGCCAGAAATTATTATTACAGTCTACTTGAAATCAATTGTCAAGCATGGAGATAATGAAAATTTGATTAAACAAAAATTGCAAATTTTTTTTATTCTGGCCTAATCATAATAATTAGCAGCTCAGGACATAGGAGAAAAATCAGTAATCAAAGCAAAAAGGATGCTATTTCAAACATTCCACAAAGAAAGAAGAAAGAGTCAAACCTGCTGCAAAACAATGAAATGTTCTGACTAATGGAATAATGGGTGATGGAACAGGTAGAAATCTGAAAATGCGACAGAAAAGCAGACCTCTTCTTAGAACTAGATGCAGAGTTTGTGCTGACTCCAGGAGGCATGTCGCTATAAAAAGAGTCGGCCTCTCCCGGCTTTTTTACATAATCTCCCTGGGGTATTTGTCTAAAGTGTAATAAACATTGTAGAGTCAGAAAACATGACAGGAACTAGAACGCACACAAACATGCATGAACATTAGTTTAAAAGAAAGAGGTAAGGATAGCAATCCTTGAGAAAACCTGTTAACCACACACAAGAAGGCTATTAATAAATAATTCAACCATCTGAGAGAAAACTCCCACACGCTTCTGTTATGTGCAGAAAAGTGGATTATGTGGTTTTGGAAAGCGAAAACAAGGAACATTTCACTGGTAAACTCTGATCACAATTTTCAAAGTGAACAGTGATTCTTGAGACACTGAATAACCAGTCCAGACATTTCAAATAGCTCATCATGCTGCAAAAAGCACCCTCAGGTGCAGCACCAGTACTGAGCCTCAGCTGAATACAAGCCTGCATCAAAGAGGAGTTCAGGAAAAGTGAATGTTTTTTTCCTTCTGAGGCAGATGCTTCCCATTTAACTTTTGTGATCATTATTGAATTCAAGAATAGCAACCTGTTGAGTTGTTTAAACCTCAGGAGGATAAAAACCTCCTGGTTTTTTAACTGATTTCTTGTGTAAGGGAACTAACACCAGTGTCAGAGATTCTCAGCTACTCCTGATTATCACAGTAGTAGACTCAATCTACCAAGACACATGCAAGTAATGTCATAGTTTATCCTTTTCCAGAACTAGAAGCTCAGTGATGGTGCATAAAACTATCTGCATATTAGAAAGGTCTAATCAAGTTATGGAAAGTTTTTGCAGTTTTTGCAGGTGAATTCATCACCAGCAGAAAAAAACCTGCCATGCAAATATTCCAGTTATAGTTCCACCAGGTTTAAAAATCCTCCCAAGTACAAGTAGTTACTTTGATAGTTGACTATTTCATAACATCAGCATCAGTATTTATTCAACCTTTCACTTTCCAAGACGTTTTTGCTTCAGTCTGCCCCTATTAGGATGCACATTTATCAGGTTGATTCACATTCAGATCGTGTCCAACTACAGACCCGAATTGGGACCTCTTCATTCCATATCTGAATTTCTAATGCTTCTGAAGTATGTAAAGTACGTAAATATATGGCACATAAATCATTAGTGTAATGCAGTCCTTCCACACTCCATCTTCTAACACCTCCCGAGTTTCAGTTCTTGTCCCATTCCTTGTCCCGTGGGTGTGTTCAGAGTTGGCTCAGTGTGGGCAGCTCTGCTCCCCAGGGTTCCTCTAGCAAACTGCTCTCTTGCTACTCCATCAGAAATAACTTCTCCTTGTAGCTGTGCCCTTTAAAGCCACACTATCCCAGCTGGCAGAATCCTTGCTAATTGGCTCTTCTTTCCACTTTCAGTTTACTTGTTTCAGTTGCTTATTAGTAACAAGTATCATCCTTATGTCATGCTTAAAAATGTTGTAATGGCTTGTTTTCGTTGTTATTTAAGGCGTAATCTTTTTTTTTTTTTTTAGAAAAAGGACAGTCTGGACAATCTGGTGGATATTTGTTTTTCTGTTTATGGAGCACTCCTTGTACGTATCCAAAATTATTCTATTTAGAAGGCAGCCTACAAAACTTCATTTTATGCATGAAGGAGATTTAGTTACTAAATATCTCAATCATCTTTAAAATGATAGAGTCCTCCATTACCTTCAGAAGCCTCAGCTTATGCTGGTTTCCACTCTGCCTGTGCTCTCGTACACAGCTGCATACTGGCTGCACACTCACAGCTCTCTGGCCATAAACTAATTTCTGGAGATGAAGGTATCTGAAGAAGTTACATTCTCTAATATTCCAATGCTAACATACATAGGGTGGACTCTGTCTCTGTTTCAAGGTTTTGTCTGCTCTATCCTCAGCCAGTACTGAAACATCCACAGTAGAATGAGTTGATGGCCATGTTAGTCTCCATTTATAGATACATCACTTTCCACTAAGCAGCACCAAACCCTTAAATTCTGCCTTCCTTGTGCTGGGTGGCATTCTCTACCCACCAAACTCTGCATAAGGCTTGACATCAAAAACGTTGCCTTTTTCCTGTTACTGTACCTGTGGCCTATCTGACCCTGTAGCACACAACCAGCACTTGACAGTGCTTTTCCACTTTTTACAAATATTTTGAGCCTGGCAGAGAAAGCACTACACAAAGGGAAATGGAGAACAAGCACAACGGGTAGCAGCAACAAACAAAGCAGCAGCTTGGACCAGAAGGCAATGATACAGGCAGAAAACAGGGGAATTGAGAAATCCTCTTATCTGTGGGGGACTGGGAGAGAAAGGAGCCAACTCCTTCCCATAAGACCCATCTGCCAGGCAGATGCCTGATCAAAGGGAGGCGGTCTTCCAGGAGCCAAACACAAGCCGCTAAGAAAATGGTTTATTTTTGGCCACAAGCTTGAAATGCTGAAAGCTCAGCCCTGTGCTGAAGCCAGTACTGTGCTTTAGCTATGAATCAATCGAACAGGGTGACAAGGAAAAATGGGCTCTCTGTCCACACAGCAATTTAATTGCATTGTATTTTTAACTGCAAAGAAGCTCCAGAAATTAATTTGTCTCAAAAGGCTCCTGAACATCATGTTAATATAAATTATTCAGTTCTTAGCCTCCCAAGAACACTTTCATCTCTAATAGCTGATTTTCAGTCCTTCTTATTGGAAATATTCTCCTGTTTTCCTAAATAAAATAGTCTACTGCAGAAGTATAAAAAACATTATATTTGCTACTGAGTCCAGTGAAATCAGGATTTCAAGCAACGCATTTATAGAATACTGATTTCATATATTATTTAAAATATGATAACCCATCACAATATTTTCTTTATGGCATGTAAATGAGCAAGAGAGAACAAAAGCTATTTTCAGAGACTTCTAAGATACATTCCATTACTTTTATCACATACCTCTGTCTTCTGTAGTTTCTTTCCATATAAACAGAAGAGAAAGGAAGAAGAATGAGTTTTTAGTATGCAGGTACATATGGTCAGTAAGACCAAAAAAATGTAAAAAGAAAAGCACTGTATAGAGAATGAAATTTTTGCTCAAAGTATTTCTACAAAATCACTTCTGAAATAAGCATATTTACAAATATACTACATCAGAATAAACAATAAAAATATATTTGTGTTGATGGCTACATTCAGCACTGAGTGTAAGGTGCAGCTCATGATGGGTTTAAGCCTATTCACTGTGAAGCTGCTAGTGAAAGGTGCACCCTCATCCTGAACCTCCAAAAACTAATCCCACTGGCTAGACATGATCTCAAAATGAGCCCTTAACTTTTAGAGTTTTACTCTAAAAAGAAGTCCAGATTTTCAGATACTGCCAAGAGCTGAGGGTGATGAACCAAGACAGTATAACCTACTTTTCTACTATCCTCATCTTCATGTTTTTTTCCCAAATGCTTCTTTCCTTACGTATTTCTGAGCTGTCCTCCGCCTATCTCAGTCTAGCAAACCAGGAGGGGCTGTGCCACTTTGTTGTGCCAAACCACTGGGGCTGTGCCCCAGCCACAGCACTGCCTGCAGCTGAGCCTGCCCTGCCCTCCATGCACACCAAGGACCTAGGGACAAACGACTTCAAGAGATAGTCTCACCCAAACACAGATGATAAAGTCAGTACCTTGGATCTTTTTTTACTACAAGCGAAAAACATTAATCCCTCTGTTTTTATAAGAGATTCACAAAAGAAGTAAAACTGAAAAAGACCAGTCAGGCGAATATAATATGTTTTGCCTCTCAGTGAGCACTGACAGCTCTACACCAGGAGAGAACTCGAGCCTTATTTGCAAATTGCAGATCTTTCCTACCAAAAAATGTGCTTGAATTAATTTCAGGTTAAGCCAACTAAATATAATCATCTACTTAAGCAGGCATATGGTTAAATGCTTTGCTGACTGACTGAGAGCTAATCTTGCTATATTTACTTCATCATGAGGAAACATTTATAATTTAATCAGGTCATATTCTTGTATTTCCTTTGTCACATATAGTAAAATCATAATCTGATCATCTAAAAAAAAAAAATTACTAAATGAGAAATAAATTTCAAATATGGATCAAGCTCTCTAAAACCACATACAAATGTAAGAAATGCTTGAAAAATGTTAATACAATAAAAATGTTACTGTATAAATATTGTTGAATTTGGATTTTTTAGATTTTTTGAATTGTTCTTTTCATAACACAATCAGTTATCAGACGAAATACACATATTTTTAAACTCTATTAAGTAGAACAAAATTTACTTACTTGTAACCCCAACCAGTTATTCCTAAAACGAGAGCCAACACTAAAATGGTGCCAGCAATAGCCCCTATTATTATATTTGTGCTAACCACACCTGGAAACACAAGAAAGATGAAAAATATACATGATTTTAGGGGAAAAATACACAAAACCAGTGAATGCACCATCTTTCAAAACCCACCTTGCACAACTTTCACTAGGCTGATTAATTGTAACCAGTGATACACTCCTGAAGCACAGCATGGACATAAAAATATCACTTGTAAATCAAGTCACCTCTGTGTCTGTTTCCATTAACTCAATGCTTGTTACATGGGAAACCTGTGCCAGGTATGCCAATACAATATTATCAATATTAAACTGCTGTAGATTACATCCTTACGACCTGCCCTAGCAAATACATGCTTACCACGGAATAAAAGTGACTACTTGTTTGGTTTTGTTCAAATCCCTTCCAGAGCTGAATAAATTAATCAAATGAGAGATTCTGGAAGATGTCCCTGCACAAGGATTTCTAATGACAAACATTTACAAGCTCATTTTTCCACAATACATCTCTCTTTTGTATGCAAGACTAAAGCTGAATAAAAACTTTCACTCAAAAAATGTAAAAGTCAAGCATTACCTTTCCATCTAGATCTGGAATGTCCCAGCAACTTTTTGCTTGTCCTAATCTATCAATATGCCTAATAAGGCCACTCAGATGTTCGGGACAAGCAAGGTAGAACCAGGCCCACTGATACCAGTGCCCAAAGATGCACTGTCTGAGGCTTCATTTGCAGACACTGAGTGCTTCTGCTGTGGGAGGAGGAGAGGGGAACAAGGCTCCTGATGCTGCAGCATGTTGTGTACTAACTGAAAGTAGGAGGCCTAGTTTTGCTTAATGAACTTTCCTCAAATCCAAGCTTTTTCAGTTGTTGGTAAAAATTGTAACAACATACCTTTATTGATGGCGTGTTTATCAAAAAATAGATCGTCTTTGATGTGAGAACTGCAGTCATCTCCTCCCCAGAATCGGTCACAGACACACTTTATTTCATTGCTACAAACCTGCAGTCAAAAGTGTAGCTCAGAAAAAAATCAGATTATTAATCCATTCCCGTAAATAATAACTCAAGTATAGGTACAGTGATAAAGCCATGATTTTGACTGCTCACAAAATTTTGCAAAATAATTTTTTAATATATAGCAATTTTAATTTGTATGTTAGCTATAAATGCATTAAATGTGCTATTATATTTTATATAAATAGATTTAATGTTTATTCAGTGCATATTTTAATGTAATCTATATTTAATAGAACTAATTATAATTGCTTTGGGAGACTGACCTTAATGACTTTTTTTTTCAAAATATGATGAAGTGCATGATTTCAGATAAATAAGGAAGTTTTAACACAGTGTACACGACAAAAGACATTATGAGAGAACAACTGCTTTGATCTCAGCTCAGTCATAGGGCCCTGGACATTGTGTCAAACTGTGTGAGGGACAAGGGGACTCTCCAGGGCCACAGCAAAGCCACAGACTGCACACCGAGCAGAGATACTGCCACTAGCCAAGAGCCAGCTCACTGCCCTCTTTTCCAGAGTAAAGGAACTCTCAGCCCATAAATCTAACATCATCATCGACTTTATGAATCGTCTTGGCTATTTATGCAATAAAGAGGCAATTAAAAAGAACAGGTCTCTGGAAGAACAGGGACCCAAGTTTCTCAGTTCATAAAACCTTTGTATTTATTCTCCAGCCCATTGCCTGAGGAAATATCAATCAAGTTAGCAAAAGTGATAGCAAAAACATTGATTGGTAAAACTTCTGTAAAATTAATACATACTAACTATGACTCATTGTTTAAGATGCCTCGACTCAAATCCATTATATTTACTTATGTGCCTCCTTCCCTTCTCCTTTTCAAAAATTTCTCCAGTTATTGTGTGACTTCTAGAGTCACACTGCTGGCTTCCTGAAAGGTCCAGCTAGTAGACTACACAAGGCCAGGTTCTCAGCAAAAGCAGTCAAAAGCAATGAAGAGTGCAAGAACATACACCATGTCCTGAACAAATCTGGCTGTCTGTAGTGCCTGGGCAGGTGCTGAAGTTGAAGGCCTCGGTGGGGAGGCAGCGATGGTCGAGGCACACCATGTCCGGCCCACACGGCGTCCCGTTCTCCACGTAGCCCAGGTCCGTGTCCTCATCGAGCTTCACGTGGCCACCACTGCAAGACAGTCATGAGGACCTTGGAGACTTGTGCTGTGATTAGATGGGACTGCTCGAGAAACTGGGCCCTGGGCTGCTCCTGTATTTCTGTGTTACACAATGCCCAGGACCAGGTAAGACTAAGTATTGGCTTAGTGATCCCACTGGGCCTAACATGAAACAAATCAAAACAGTGTATCTACATCAAACATATGTAATCAGGAAAACAAGGACCATTTTTCCTGTGAAACAGCTAGAGTTAGACAAAACTCTAAGTTTACTTGTTTAGGACTTCATTTCGTCTTACAGTTGTGTGAAGCTATGAAAACATTCCACATCTATAATCAGAATTCAGCAAAAATACAGCCATGAATTAGGCTGCCAGTTAATTTTGGCAGTGCAGGCATACGTCTAAGTATTTTGGGTACATGAAGTATTTTGCAAATATTAAAGAATGTAAAATCACAGAGCCTGAGAAGAGCATTACATCTCCACAGGCAAAATTAACTACTGCACAGAGGCGACTGTGAAATAGCTGCACTCCCCACAGGCAGTTAATTTTCTGAAGCTTAACAAAGGTTGAACTGTAATAACGGTTACATGTTAATAGGAAAAAAAAAATGGTAACAGTTTTTCTCCACTTAGGAATGAGACAGCTGCTTTTCTATGCAAGACAGATATTGATAGTTCTGTTTTCAGGATTTCCAGTTACCTGCAATTGTAGACTTTTCCATAGTGCAAGATTGATGTTGTGATTTCACCATCAAGTTCTCCAAGTCTGGGCACACTGGATATATTGGAGCACAGAAGGTATCCACAAAGCACATCCCTGCATTGAAAGAATAAACAGATACTCATAAAAAATAAAATTCAATGAAAATGGACAATCAAAAATATGAGGTTTTCGTCACTTGCTTGGTAACCTATCTGTTACTCCTTGCTTTTCTCCCACTGACAATAACTACCATAAATAATGCTGTCTCCCAAGAAAATTCTTTTCCTTGAAAGTTAGACTGGGAAAACTCTGTCTTTATAATGCATTATCAAAAATGCCCTGAGTAATAACAAGCAGGGAGCTGTCAAGAACAAACCACATCCAATTGATTTAATGATCTATTAAGATACAGCACCTGGTCCATAGAGGAGCAACAGTAGATACTAGTTTTAAATACACTCTCATAGGACACATATGTAAGGGAATTATAGACACCAAGTTTAATTCAACTGCTAAAGGGACTTCACTATTCATGTGTGGAGACTTTTGCACTGACAGAGTAGTTGGGTCTGACATCTCCCATGTTACTCAATATTTTTTACTTATGAATTTGTAATGGAACAGAAGTAAGGTTACTGAATCTGCATCAAAAAAGTGGGAAAGGACACTAGTTCACCTATAGGCAGAACTAGAAATCAAATGTAATTGACAGAATAGAGAAATCTGAAAAAACAGTTTGATAAGGACTGGGGAAAGGTTCAGAAATAGGCAGAAATAATTAACTGCATATATACAAAATGTGAAAAATTGGTTTAGGCAGCAACTTGCAGGCATATAATTAGAAAAGTTACAATCAAACCACCACACATGAAAAGTGAACACAACTTAGCAATGCAATGGCACAGCATAAAAAGTGAACACCACACCAAGATGTGAAACCAAAGGCTGCTCTCCTCTGCACTGCTAAGCCTCACCGAGAGTACTAGGACCACTTTTGGTCCAAGCTGTCCCAAGCTCAGATGGAGCTCTCTTGTCAGAGATCATCTCTTCTTGGCACCCTGCTCCCTGCAGGATTTCTTACACAAAGGTCTGCAGAAGCAGGCCAGAAGTCTGATCCATAGAGAGGCTTTTTGAGTCTCTTCATGCCAGCTAAAGAACTGCATCAGGAGTAAGAAACCTCATACTTGTAGCTTTCTAAATGGATCAACTTACTGTTTATTGCACTGTATCCAAGAGTCCTTGTCTCTTCCGCAGTTTCCTTTCTCAGTCCCCTCAATATTCAGCTTCTCATAGCAGTATCTGTCAGCAGCCGTCACTTCTGAAAACAGAAACAAATCTCTTCTAAGATGATGATGATGACTTTGAAAAGCCATGTCATGAGAAATGGGGATACACAGTCAAAGCAAGCAGAGCTTCCCAGTTTGTGAACTGAAGCACCATGATCTGCAGGTGGCCCATGAAACTCTGCACAGTGCTCTTCTCAGTTGAAAGTTTTAAAATGGCACCACAGGATTGTTTTTAAATTTTGTTCAGATTGATGAGGGTTTATTGGTCAAAAAAGTCCAGAAGCCACTGAAATAAACTAATGAACATGAGTATAGGCTCCCTAAGTGGTTGTTAATGAGAACTAAAGTTTCAGATTTCAGAACAAACACCAGTAAGTTAACCAACACTAGAGAAAGAGCTGGAAAAGAGGGTAGAAAGACAAAATGATGGGGGAAGAGAGGGACAGACATACAGTTCTAGATGTTTTCAATGGTTCTCAGTATGTCTCTTCCATAATTTTCTCAGCTAAGATAGCTTTTCAAGCCACATGTGTTACAACCAACTTAGAAACAGTAACATTCACTTACTTTCACCCCAGATATATTTACATTGCCGGTCCCTGGTTTTACATCTTCCTCCAAAGCAAATACCCTAGAAAGAAAGAACAAAATACAGAAAAGATTTCAAATTACTTGATTTTCGAAAATATGTATTTCTTTAATATAAAGATTAGTCACACGCTTTATATTGAGGCAACTAATATGTGATTCTATCTTCTTTTCATTCAAAATATAACTAGCAACCAAAACTCATGAATGCTAGCAGAACTGTCCCAGGTGAATTCCAGAGATCTTAAAACAAAATCTATAAAAAACAATCTATAATCACAGAAGGAATGTAAAACAAACTGAAGTTCTAATTACCTGTCTGTTATCACATGAATATCCATCCATTTTATGGATATTAGGAGAACACTACAGAAAGAGAAAATAAGTTATAGATCATAGATCAGACAAGCATGAAAGCCAAGCGTACAACAAAAGTAATACGAAAAATTATTTCAGTATCATTCTGATTTTTTCAGCATCAACAAATTTAACACAATTTTTGTACATCATACTATACAAAACATTCATAGGGATTTCAAGATTACAGGTGGGGTTTTTTGTCTCGTGAACAGAAGACACAAAAATCACCTGGCTGGAATTTCCTGTGCAGTTCTCTGCAATATCACAATCATTCACTGCTTCTCGGCACAAAACTCCTTTAGGTTCAAACTGGGAAAAAAACCACAGAAAATTAGTGTCTTGGTTTCTCCATATCTTGCCTTAAATGCAATGATTCCTTACAGTTTCATCTAAAATAAAAAACTGACTGAAGTGGGAAGACTTTCCTGTCCCTGGTGTGTATGCTGCACCACTCAAGCCATTTACTAGCACTCTCTGAGGCACCCCCTCCCAAGGGCATCGATGGTGGGGCCAAGCAGGAGAAGTCTCTCCTGGGACAGAAGACCCTTGTGGGTGTCCAAACCAATACTGCAGTGGCTGGCAGCATTATCCTACCAGGTCACTGTGCCTTTTTATCACCATTTTATGCTTCTTTACAGGATAGAAGGAGTGATCCCAATCTTCTCTCTAGGGATGAAGAACACCGCACAGCTCTATGTATAAACACTTTGGTTATTTTAATCCCCCACTGTTGCTGCAGAAAAGGAACTATTAATAAATGTACTGAATTCTGTACAGTTTGACACCATTTTCTAAGGGACTGGATATTTAACAATGAAAAGTGTACCAGTGACCCAATATAGACATTTTGGCTAAAGAATTATGTGCTAAGTCTCAAGACCTGGAAAAGAAGGAAGACATCTCATTTGAGGCAATTGTTAGTGTTTCTGGTCATGGACATACTACAGACTCCTTATTTTTCCTCAAAGTTTTCTTAAGACTGTGATACCCAGTTCATTTTGCAGCCCTGTGGTTTTGGGGTTTTTTTGGATCTGCATGCACATAGATTTTTCAGGGGACAACTGCTAACTCCACAGTTGGTGTGAATGGGCACACATCAGTGGAAGAGCTAGACTGTGGTACTTTCTCAGCCTTCAGCTTCTTTTTTCTACCAGTCACTGGAAAAATGCAGACAGACACAAATGTTGTCAGAGACACTACAGGACTCTGGGATGTATAATCACCATGTATTGCTTGCAATCTCTCCTTCACTCCTGCTTTCAGGAAGGGTATTACAGGGGAAGGTAACCCCAAGTTTGGAAAGTGTTATATACAGTCTTTTGAGTTGTCCTGATAAACAGTCCTAAAATATCCTAGGGATATATGTTCTGTAAAATTCTACTTTTCTGTTCATTCACTCACCCTTGCCACTCTGTAAGTAGATAAACCCTCTTCTCATTTGCAAAAAAATAATAGAGGTATACAAAAGCTTAGTTTTGTTCTGATAGTCTTTAATATGGTGCCTATGTGACTTGGATTCTTCAACAAAATTCACCCACACTGGCAATCTGCTGATTTTTTTTTATTACATTTAAAAAAGGAATGTGCTTAGGGAAATGTGAACTGTTCCAGCATAATATGTGCTTTTTCTTTTTTTAACATTAGGATGAGCACAAAGTCAAGAATGTAGTCCACAGTTATTATTAATGATCCTCCTAAGGAAATGAAACCCTCAAATGTGCACAGACAAAGATAAAAATATCACACATAGTACACCACAGTTTTAATTACTTTAATACTAATTATCTTTATTACTAAATGAGTACAAACAACTATTTGAAGTCATATTTAGCAGGGCTCCCTTACAGCCATGATCTGGTTAAACTTCCTTCTACTATTCACTGATGTATCAAGAAGAATAACTTACAGTTTACATAGGGCTTGATTCCCTTTACTCAACGGGATTTCAGTCAGTCTAAACATAAGGAGATACAAGCACACCAAACTGAAACTGAAGTCAGGTGTCTTTTAGGTGAATCCTTCTGAGTAATTCTGCTGGCTGTGCTTTTGTGGTTTTATACTATATCCTCTCAGACATTCTGTGGTATGATTTTCCCATTCAGTTTCATGGGGCAAATCCGGAGCAACACATATGGCTTTGGGAGTGGCACATGGATGTGCATGTTCACAGAATGACAGAATGGTTAGGGATGGGAGTGATCTTAAAGATCATCTAGCTCCAACACCAGTGCCATGGGCAGGAACACCTTCCACTTGCTCAAAGTCCCATCCAACCTGGCCTTGATCATTTCCAGGGATGGGGCATCCACAGCTTTTCTAGGCAACTTGTTCCAGTGCCTCACCACTCTCATAGTGGAAAAACAAGGACATCTAACGAAACTGGATGTCTAATGAGATCTCATAGAACTTCAACCTGATTCAAACTTGTCTGAAACTGGAAGGATTTAATTTACCTCTGCATTTGATGACAGTCCCTGCCCCAAAAAGCCAAGCCTAAACGACAGAGTATAGCCTCAGAAAAATCAGATTTCAGCCAGTTTTAAAAGGTAAGCTTTCAGAAGAGTAATCACAAGGTCTGCAAGGGAAAACACATGTGCTGTAGTGCCTGCAGCCACCTGGATGCATTCCCACCAGGATGCTGCAGTGAAGGTCACTGCCCTTACCCGGCACTTCCGACAGCAGAGCCCGTTGCTGCACTGGGAGCCCGCGGTCAGGGTGCAGGTATTGCAGCACTCTCCTCCTTCGCTGGCACACTCCTGAGGAGCACACACACACACAGAACAGAATACGTGGGAAAAGCACATGAACCCCAAGCTCTTATTACGTCTCATCTTAGCACGCTACCTGAATGGATTTTTATTCAGGCTTTTAGGCACCTGGATGCAGAAAAAGGCATGTACTTGTGGGGCATGAAACTGCTGCTTCCTGTGCAAGATAGAAAATAGTTTTTCTAACTTCATATTGTCAGTCATTAAATACTAACATCTTAGCACTGACCAGTGCTTCCATCTAAGAAAATGCTTTCTTTAATGTCTTTGAAGGTCTGATTCTGCACAGGCAGCTGTTGCTATGAATCCTTGGGCACATGACCTTCACCCTGTTTGTCTTCCCTAATTATTGTTAACAGCAGCAATGTGCAGTACCAACTCTTGGACAAATCTAGTTGCTAATTTAAAGTACATTGCACTTACCGCTATTGTCCCACAGTCACATTCTTCTCCATCTTCCACAAAGCCATTGCCACATTCTGGAGGATCCAGAAGCTACATGGAAATTCAGAAATCAAATGGCATGTCTCTCCCAAGGGAATCATTGTCATATTTACTCTGTGCAACATGGTTTTTAAGCTAGCACTCCAAATGCATTAGCTGAAAAATAGTACCCACGACTCAGGGAGACACGGACTGAAACAACACAAGTGAAGCGTACAGAGAATGAACACCGCTACAAATTAATTCAGCAATGCTGCCGAGTCACATGGTATCTTCTGTGCATACGTGTCAGCTTTACAGTAAATTCTGTTTGAGGAGAAGTTACAATGAAAAACAAAAGATGGGACAATAAAGGAAAAAAAATTAAAATATTTCATTATCTTCACAGTGGTTGCAATTGCTGTTGTTCTGGAGTTCAAGTGACAAGGGCTGAAAAGTTAAAGCCTGTACCGTAAGTTCACAAGAAATAGCCATAAAAAGTAGTGCTTTTATGTGGCTCAGAAATGCTTGGGAAGGAGAGAGGCTGGGTTTCTTTGCCAGTTTTCATTAAAGTTGGATTTTTCTTTCTGTTTTCCTCTACCACAGTTGGGAACTTTCAGCAGTTTTCTGTAAGTATGTATCACAGGCAGATGTGCACAGGAAGTATTGCTGGTGAGGCTTCCTTCCCTTCCTTTCAGCCTTCCCGCTGGACTGTATCTTAAAATATCAAAATCTGTATATTTGTGTGCCACAACCTCTTACAAGGGACACTTACATTCTGTTCTTTCCAGTTTAATTTTTCCTGCCTTCCAAAAACTTTTAAAAGTAGTTCTTCTAAAAGAAAATAATTTTTTTCCTTTGGACATAAGAAAACATAATAGTAGCTTTTATTACATAAATGAGAAGGCATTTAAGTGTGTCACCAGACTAAAATTTTGCAGATCATCCTCCGAGTTCTCCAATTAAACTAGGACCATTCCAAAAACCACTCTGCTCATGAGCCATCTGCACAAGTACATCGTTCATGGTGTAGAGCATTTCTCTCCGGCTCCTGCCTTTCTGTCAGGAGCCCACAGGATGGAGCATCACCCCACATATTTCACTGTGCCACAAACCACAGCCTGGCACAGGCTATTATTAGATCGCCTATTGAAATGGAAATTTGACTGCAGCATTCAATGCATATGTAGAATTTAACATTAAATGTACTCAAGCTTTTAGAATTATTAAAGAGTTGTTAAAACTGCTTGTTTTCTATGTATTTTTCCAGACATCTTAACTTCTTCAATATCTCCCGGTGTGCTGCACAACAGAGACAAAGAGACGGCAGTAACAGAGCAGTCTGCCTTAAAATATTGGGCCAATTTACTGCAGTACATAGGGACAGCTAAATACGAAATTGAAGAAAAAAAACAAACATTAAAAGCAAATTGGATAACCTTTCCCCAAAGCCGTATCATTCATCCATTCATTTGAAAAGAGCATATGTTCAATCTGCTCCAGCAGTCATTGATGTAATTTTTGGGATTATAGCTGATCTAAGAGTGGAGCACTGCCAAACACTGCACCTTGTCACATCAGCTTTCCTTTATCTCATAATGCTTGAAAAGCAAAAATAAGTTTGTGTCTCACCACCCTCACTAGGAAACATGTCTCCGACAGCTTTGTTAATTAGACAGACGTCCACTGACAAAACCAACCCAAACCACAATACATAAAAGAGACTAAATCACCCTGGCTTCCACATCTAACTCACATTTCTGCATGCCATCAAAAAAAACCTTTAAGTGCTGCCAAACTAAATTGAAAGGAGAGTAATTGGGGTTTTTTCCAACTGTAAAGGTGTAAATGAACATAAACACTAAAATGAAACCAAGTAAAACACATTACACTATATAAACAATACACTCAGCAAATAAATAAATAAATCTACCAGTATTTCTCTCCACCTCTAATGAGATGGAAAAGACCAAACTTCTAAAGCTCAAGAACTTTTTAAATAAGAAATTTTACATCTTATTAATGAATTACAGTGCTTTCTGTCCACTTTTAATAATATACTCTTTCATGAAAAGAGATCTTTAAGAGATAAGCCGGCTCAGCTTGTCCAGATTTGATGTTTTCTCTTCCCTTCTTTAACATTTATTGAAATTCTGCGGTTGTCAGAAGATGCACTTTTTCTCAGATTCACCAGAAGGAACATGCATCACTCCTGAATTGACTTTCTTCTCTTTTACATCTGTGACCACCTCAGTTACCAGATAAGTCTTTTTTCCACATTGGACTGTCTTTCTGCCTTGGCCTCTTTCCTTTGCTTGTTGAAAGACAGCCATTAAATACAGGTTAACATTAATTATATATAGAAAAGAGTCAAGACCATTATCATGCTTGCTTTACATTTTAACACATGCTTCAGTAAATGGAGCAGGAATATACTGAAACACTGCTGCAAATCCTCCATTGCAGACCTTGCATCTTGGCTGGAGTTTTTTAGCTTTGCTTTGCATTTATCTCCCTTAAATGTCTGGTGGTAAGGCACTGCACTCCCTGCAGAGGTTAAAGAAGCATCTTGGGACAGATGTGACATAAAAACAATCCCATTTCAGCTTCCAGAGATCAGTACCAAAAGACATTGATTCAATGTAAATTAGAATTCAAGCCGTGCAAAAGTTTACCAAGATACTTGAAATCTCAGCAAATACATTCAGTTGTAATATATAATACAATACAATAATATAATATAATACCAAACTGTATTGTATTTAAATAGTCTGAACAAATTGCATGAGGGATGGTTCTCGATCAGAGGCTGTGGATACTCTACTGGACATGAAACCACTTCATTAGAAATTTATTTAAACATAATTTCTAAACTATAGTGAACTAAAATAATCTACTTACACCCATATGTTACCAGAATAGCTAGAACTCAGAAAGAAGCAGAACTATCAAAATTACAGGTGTTTTTTTCCAGCATGATAATTTTCATTTTCCTTGATTTCATCTAAATTAGCAATAGAATAGAAATAATATTCAACATTAACGCAATGCTTACTTTGGTTGGCTTATTGAAAAGGCAGGCTCCACCTCCATTGTTTAAAAATTCGTGATACTCTTCAATATCACACTCGGAGAACTTGCTTGGAAGATAGTACCTAACAGAATAAGGTAGAAGGATTACTTTCTCTGCTGATTTTTTACACGGTATTTTCTTTTTTCAAAACAGAAGCAATGTAACGTTATACTTTAGAAAAAAATGAAAACCACCTGTTCAGAATCAGAGTGACTATCTGTTTGTAAGTCTATCTAATTTGAAAATCCTTTCGGTAAACAACAAGGAAATGTCAACAATGACACAGAGCTCTTGGAAAGTGAGAGGTCTAGAACATTTCACTAAGTTTTTACACGCCAAACACCGCAAATATGGTTACAGTATATAGTTCTCACAAGCGTGACTTGTTCCACTAACAGGCCTCATCTCGGAAATGCATTTATTTCCTCCCATACAAACTGCAGGAGACAAAGACAGCTTATAGTTTGTGTCTCTCTTAGAGGAAATGGTTCTCCTGACCCAGAGAATTTTTATATCGTAGAGTTATGCCCTTTTAAACATGTTTCTAACAAACACCACCTAACATTTCAGCTTCCCTCTGTCGTGTATCCCACTCAATAAATTTCAGTTGAGTGCCCTGAGGCACAGTGCCTCACCTAAAAACAGCATAATGCAGAGAGTCTTTGCATAGATCCTTTCCACAGGGAAATAACTTTTCCCAAGGCAACTGCAGTGATCTCTAGATTCAGGTCCACAGCCATGAAAGTACTTATGCTTCAAAGAGATTTTGGAGTCTCAAGGGCTTTCCTCTATCAGCTCACCACTGGATATAAAAATATTAGCCAGAGTGCTATTCTGCATTGCTGGGAGGGATAGCTTCCAAAACGTAATTGGCCTTTTCCATCTGTAATGCTCATTAATTAGGTCTAAACACTACACAGGCTGTGGATTCTCCAACACTCAGCAGTAAGCTAGGTAAATACAATACTTTTTCATGTACCCAATTATTTGAAAGGTTTGAACTTCATATAAAGAATTTAAAGACCCTAACATGGGAATTTATAACTTCTATAAGAATCAAAAATTCCTCTCAGACTGGCTTTTTAACTTACTGAAAATCACAAAAATCCTACCAGGTATGTTTTCAGGTATACCAAAGGGCATACATTCACACTTTCAAAGAGGTTCGAATGAGATATACTTCTTTTTTCAAATTTTTCTGACCACAAAGCGGTTGTGAATATTTGTGTATCCATTCAAAATCAATAAAAACTGAGCCCTGTCTATATCTAGAACTAGAATACAGTGTAATTAATACCTAAAACTAGACTACAATGCAATTCATACACATGAGAAAAGACAGCCCTGTAATAAAAAGCATTAGGGTCTGAATATACTTTCGAAAGCATCAAATTTCATCCAGCAGCAAAAATTTGCTGATTCACCAGTCATTATGTCAAAATCTCTCCAGTGACACTGCACATGGGTATGAACATACTCAGCCTCCAACGGGGACAGTTTTTCCAACAATATCGAACAAACTGGAGGATAAAAAATGATAGATGAAAGATTCCAGCAAAAACACTGAAAATGAGACATACCTCAGAGATTTGATTATAGGATTTCAAGAATTAGGGTGTGTCATTGTTCCCGCAACTCAGTAGCAAACTTGCATGAGAAAAGAACCTACACCTACTTCTGCTTCTCTACAATGACCTGGCTTGACTGTTGAGCCTTGTGCTTTCCAAGTTAAATCAGCATTCACCAAAAATCCTCACATATTCTTCTCATGAACTCACTTATCATCACATTTCTTTGAAGGTGTGTCTGTACGGTATATAGCTAATACCTTACTTCCTGAAAAATGAATCATCAAAAATATTCTGCTGAACCACAAAAGAGAAAACTTTTCACACCTTTCCTTTATGGCACTGTATGAAGAACATGACTTTCCTCTAGTGAGATGTCTTACCCCATATCTCCCATTATGCATCCAGACCACATGTCCTCACACTTACACTCACCTGACAAAAAAAAAAGATAAAATAAAGTTACATCTTGAGTCTTGTGATTCCAAAATAATACATTTCTTATCATAAAAAGCACACTGTACTCAATTCCATTTCATATTTCAAAACGAGTTGAAAAGAATAATTTGCTGGTTTATTGCACACCGTAGTTCAAGTGTATCAGTGCACCTTGCCAAACTTTTTTAAAAACTCTACATGATTCTATGAAATCCTGAGCTTTGAAAATATATCCTGTTTTTCTTTCCTTCTCTTAAAGGAAAGTTAGAAGAAACTGCAATGTTAGCCTTCAGCACTTGAAAATCATGAGTCAGCTTTCTCGTCTTCTCCTGTGTGATGATACTCATTTCCCAAATTTTCAGAGTTAAAAAAAAAGGATCCTTTTAACTTTTCTGGTTTTTTAGTTCTCTTCTTTGACTATGCTAATGTGATTTTGAAGATCTTCCCTTGAAAAACCCCAAACAGTAATTCAGACAAAAAAAAGCATTGAATGATCAATGAACACAAGGTAGTACAACAGGATCTATGCTGCTCTCCCTCCCCTGCCTGCCTCGCTTTCCTATGCAACTCCAGTCTGCCCTGCCAGCTGGGATCACTTTGCTCTGGTCTCAATCCTCCACTTTCAAAGCTGCGTCTTGCTTCAGTTTCAGTAGAAATGTTTTCCATTTACATGTTCTGTAACTTCTCTTACTGTACACATGAACATCAGTTTATTGCTTCCATTTTAAAAGTACAATTAGAAAGGAAACGAAGCTCTGTCCAGCAATTGCATTCTCCTCTCTCCCCACCAAAACAGTGTGCTGCCCCTCTCAGCCATAAAGAAAGGGAATCACCACTATTATAATTTTCGCTTTTACCCTGCCTCTACATCCACTCAAAAATTTGTGGCTGGAAAATGAATACTGAATATGTCTGTAGGATAGAGCACCAGTCCTACATTTCTGAGTATTTTTAAAAATAGTATTACATAATCTGCAAAAAAACCATTTAAATGCAGATGCATCTCTGCATTATATGGAGTCTTTACAATGCCTAAAAACAAAATCCACCTAAGCAGAGTTCTACTACTCAATATAGTAATTTATCTTTTTTAAATGTAGGCCACATAAGCACACACAATCCAGTAAGTCTGCATTCCAGTTCATTATCTAAATTGTTTCAAAATTGTATTTTTATTTTAATCATATCAAGCTGGGACTTCATATAACATGGAGGCAGGAAGGAGAGGTGCTTGTTGCGGGCAGAGTGGTGGAGATTAAAGCATTGCAGGTAAACAGGGACAACTAAGCAGCAGAATACCAAGGTTACAGCAGAGAAATGCTAGCAGTAGGGTAGCAAATACTGGAGATTTGGGTAATCTACAAGAGAAACAGGGGATTTGGGTAATCTACAAGAGGAAATCAATCAAGGAAAACAGATTAAAAGTTGTATAGTTAAAACTGTTCTATATAACAGTACTGAGGGGACTTCTCATTATCCCGAGGTCTAATACTATATTATTTCCGCCCTTGTGTCATAAGATGGCAGCCATTCAGTCTGTGGGTGGGACACCAGTCTCCCTGAAATGAATGGAAGTGGCAGGCACTTTTATGGTCTATTTTGGATGAAATGGTGACACCAGTGCTGCAAGGGATTATGAGCAGGGGGATACTAGAACACTGAAATAGAGTAAAATTAATATGTCAGTCCCTTCTCATGTTACTGCAAGAAAAAAAAATATTTCAACATTGTGAGAAACAGAAGGAAAAAGTACATGTCAGAAAGACACTGATAAGATCCTCCATTTTTAAAGATTTTTCTATTGAGACAGAGTAAAAAAGCAAATAAACTTACCACTTAGAAGTTTTCTTCTGTCTGAGAAAATACCAATATTTTGAGCCAAGGTTTGTGCCAGGGTAACTGCCATTAAGTCCGGCTTTCCAAACTGAAAGAAACAAGCAAGATAGGTAAAGTAGTCAGTAACACACAGGTATCTCATATTCAAGTGAAGCTTTTCTCATATCAAGGCAAAAAAGGGCAAAATCAGATACAGTGTTAGAATTCCTGCTTCAGGGTAGCTAGATGAAAACTAAACACTGGCTTATAGACAAGCTAAGTAAGAGAAAGTCTGTTTCTCTCTTGGCATCATGGCTGGAAATACGAATGACAGAATATTACAGAATTTGCTGAAAAGTGTATTTGAAGTGTATTGACTTTATTCACTCATCATTCCTCATTGAAGCGTCCCTTCTATAGAGCGGCACTAAGATTCTGCATCAGCAAAAAAAAAGAAAAATATTTTGAGGAACATGTCTGCACTGATAAATTCCATGCAGATAAATTTCCACCACTTTTTGCTCACACCAGTATCCCCACCTACCTCATTCACACCTCCGCCTTTAAGCAAGGAGCAGATTCCACCAGTGTGGGCTACACCACTTCGACTGCTCTGAAATCGACTCCCCCTTTGACAAAAAGGAAAAGAAAAAGAAGTTTACCCTGCTCAGTCCACGAGTTTTGCACCTGCCTATTCCAATAGCTACCCTTCTGATTTCCAAATGAGAAGCTGGCACTTGCAAACGCTGGATGCCACCACTACACTGCAAACTATGCAAAAACAAATGGGAGAAACACATAACCACTCACAAACCTCACATGACAAATTATCTCCAGAAGAGTTATACCATCTTCCCTCCACCTTTTCAGACTACCTAATATAAGAAAAAGAGGACTATTTTACCAAACCACCTGGATCTGCCCAGCCTTTTGTTTCTTGATATTCTACTGCAGCAAGTGCGTTTCCCTGGCACACGCTCCAGGCAGAGCTCAGGAGAAGCCACCATGGTCCCAATGCACATGACTAGTGAAACAACACGTGTCTAATTGGGCAGTGCTGATGTGGTAAAACTCAAGTGGAGATGCATTAGCAGAAGATGCAGAGGTAGGTGAAAACTCCCTGGAACTACAGCCAATCTCATCTAAGGAACAGATGCACTCTGAGCTTAAATCTAATCACCTCTTTGATGCTGACCACATCAGCATGAATGACTGCCAGTTACTGGAGACAAAATATGCTCTGCTCCACCTGAGAGTACTGATCCATCCGGCAAATTATTTTTCTCAAGTGAGAACAGAAAAACATCCAGAAGGATCACAATGGGCTAACTGTGCTAAAGTTGGAAGCTCATTTGTAACCACTGTACCATCACGCCAGCTACCCTCACCTCCCAACTTAGCTGTGTTTCACTCACAGACACAATTTCAGAAACTGATGTTTCTAAACAATCTATGAATGCAATACCACAAACACCACTGGTGGTGGTGCTATGGAGAGCACTGGAATTAGCATTACAGTGGGATCCAGAGTCCCAGCCACAGGCCAAATCGGGCTCTCTCTTGTCCTAGTCAATCCACACACACTCACAAGAACAAGACTTCCCCCCCAAAGACTTCACAATGTCACCAGAGAAGATACACAAAGGATATGAAAAAACCTGATTCTCGTTTAAGAGATGAAGATGTGAGACACAGAGAAACCAAAATCTGCAAGCACCACTCACAGACCTTACTAGCTTTCTTCAAGGCAGAAATCAATGGCAATAATTAAGTACATGCAAAAATTCTGAGGGTGGATACTGGGCTTGGGTATCATGGAACCCTACTGAAGTCATGTGAAGTGAGGTGTTTAGGTTAGGTTTATTCTTACAGGCTCCTAAAACAGTCAGCAGAGAGAAAAAAGGACTCCAACAGAGATATTCATCTGGCATGTGTTGTGTGGATCAAAAATCTCAGCCATGAACTTCTCCTGTATTTTTGTAGATATATTTTATTATATCAATTTTATTTCCAAAACAATTAAGATATTTAGAGAAAATAACATTCCTCTCAGTTTAGTATTCTTATAGCTCAAATGTCTTGGGAGAACAAACTGTTTTGAGAATCTGAAACACTTCAGTAATCCTGCAGCACGCAGGTCATTCAATAAAGTAAAGCAGGCCATAGTGCGCTTAAGCAGAAAATCTCATTGGTTTCAAAACCAATGTTCTGCCTTTAAATAATCCGTGCTCTACTGCCGAAGAAGCCAACCTCCGAGGTGGAACCATGCATGACTCTTCAGATAGCTGCGCTTGTGGAGTAGGTGACTGCACAGAATAACAAAGGATTACAGCGCATGCAGCTCAGGCTTAGTATGTTAAAACTAAAATAAGAGTCAAACCTCTAGTTGCACTGGCAGGCAGTTTGTGCATTAATTTTTTCCCACCTCCCCATCCGAAACATTCTCTTCTGAATTATTATGGATTACACACACAACACAAAGGAGATGCATCAGCCACTGGTGAGAAGCAACCCCCAAGGAAAGAAAAAACCCCAGTAATAAAACAGCACGCGAGGTTACGTACGAAAAAAGGTGAACTGCGTCACTTTTCTCTCTGATAAAATCCCTCCTATATTTCATAAACTCACGTAGAGTCACCAAGGGGTTTTCAGATATGGTGAACTTGTTATCAGTAGCCCAGGTTTCCATGGCAACCAATACTATCCTGGTGTTAAGTTGTTCTTTATATATCTAGTACATTAACAGAATGAACAAATATATTATGTCAAATAGATCAAAGGTGAGGTTTACCCCTTTTTTGTAATAGCTTGCATTTTTACATAAATAAATATTTAGCTTATTCTAGCACACTTTACATTCTTGTAGGTGGTTTTATTTGCCTTAAAACCAACAAACAAACATAAAAACAAAGTAAAACCAAAATTTTAGGCTTAATTCTTCAATCAGTTCTCTTAGTCTTCAAAAAGATCCCTTGCAGCTCCTACACAGGCAGAGGCGCATAGAAGAAAAATAGGATTTTTGAAAAATTACTACATTCCAAATAGTTCAAAGATTTGAAATTAATGGGTTTTTTACAACATCCAGCTCACCCAATGACACACAAAGGCTCTCTTATGTGGAATTATGATCTATAAAACCGTATTTTTCACTGTTATATACGTCTACAGGAGTATTTCAACTCATGCTGGCTGAATCACAAAAAAAGGGCCATCCTTTCAATTCTGGGTTAACACTCCACACCAAATACTTTCAAGCATTTTCTTCTAGTAATACTTTTTCTAATACTTTACTTCAGTGAGGTGCAAGAGCCAGCAGCTCATGCAATTTAGCATCATAAATATAATCCACATAGTCTACCTGTATGTCCCTATTCTAACTCATTTACTCAAGTGCACTTTTTCTGCAGAAATTTTAATGCATTAGAATTTCAGGTTGTGTTTTGGGTTTGAAGCTGTCAAAAGAGGCATCCTGTGCTAGAAATTGTCATATCTAAGGTGCTCTTTAAATCTCAGACTCAAGGGACCAATCCAGCAGGATACTTAAATGTTTAAAGCCACAAAAAAAAAAAAAACAAACCTCTCATGCTTTATGTTAGACAAAGGCTCTATAGGTGACTGACTGTGGTTCTAGATGAAAATTTGTGGTCTTCACATCCATTATTATTGGTATACCATGAACTGACAACTCCTGCATCTATCGTCAGGAGAATCTTATGAATCATCTCACACGTAAAAGAACATATAGTTGAGTGATACTTACTAAATCTGCCATGTTCACAACTGATTTAGCATAGCTGTTAGTATGGCCGACTGACAAGCGGTGCTTTTTACACTGTGAAACAAGCACAGACCAGTAACAGGTACAGATTTCAGAAAAACAAGGTCCATTTCCAAAACACCACGAAGTAAAAAACAACAATAAAACCCCTGCGCAAGGGGTTGTCTCCTGTGATGAATGTAATGTTAATAACAAATAGTAGAAAGCTGCTCAAAAATGCACATTACTGATATACTTTACAACAGCTGTTGTGAGGACCTGTGAATTCCTCTTTAGAAAGTAGTCTAGGATCTTTACTGGAAAATGCTATAAGAACAGGAGCATTCTGTTACTCTCTTCATTATCTTTATTGTTGGCAATTTTAAAATTAATCACAAATGCCAGTGCAGAAATTACCAACAAAAACTTCCATAGCTGAGACTCCTTTAGATGTGTTATCCCAAAAGTGCCTGCATCCGTGTTTTAATCTATCAGACTCCCTTTTTTTTCAATTTTCTCTCTTAAGCTGTTTTCTGGTTTTCTTCTTGTATAGTTTCACACTCCTATAATGCCACAATAACTGGTTCAAATCACTTCAGCAATCAGACTCCAATGGCATCTTTACTGACATTTGTAATGCAGTGTTCTAAAAATGGCACTGAAAACAGCTGTCCAGGTACTCCTATTTGCAGGAAAAAAACCAGTTATGAATAAGCATCATGGGTATGAAAGCCACAGGTATCTCAGAAGAATTTAGGACAAAGTGTACAAGATTTTCAGAAATGTTTCAACACCTTGTGCCCTATGATGTTTGATTTTGGAACGAAAGTTGTCCATATTTTCTGGACGTTGGGATCTTTTAGTGGGCAGGAAGAAGTTCCCCACAACTAGGGCATAAGAAAGGCATCCTTTCAAGCAGGAATAGGGGGAAAACCACCAAAACTAAAGAAGTTAAGCCCACAGCAAATGATATTTCCTTCTCGCAGGAGGAAATGATTTGGCTTCTTTAATCATGGACATTCACTGGCATTTGCCTCAGAGAATAAACTCCTAACTGGACTGACTCTTGCAGCAGCTGTGATTAGACAAAATTAGGAAACATTGTCCTTGAAGAAAATCTGCCTGAACAGATAGGATCCCAAAGGAAAAGTTGTGGCTTCAGCTCTTTACAATCAAACACAATTACACTGATTTAGGGAATTTTCATCCAATATTATTCATTTTAATCCAAGAATTTATTCCTATGTTCACCAAACTGAGCTGGTAGAGGAGTACACTGTCTAAGGACAGTAGCACACTACTTGTACACTTGTACACTCTCATGTCTCTTTTTGCCAATTCAGGTATCACCTAAGAGAATTGCTGCATATTACAGAAGAAGTAGACAAGATTCACAGAAATAGTTTCATTTTAAAGCCATAAAGGACCATAAAATCATCTAATGTCACCAGTCGGATAGGCACTACCAGGCTGAACTTTATCTAGTTACTTCAAGAACAAATCCTACTGTTTGTGTTTGAAGATACCTTTGAACACTGCAAGTGACGAAGAAGTCACCATTTCCTTCGATATTCCCTTCATTAGTTATTAATCATCTTCACTGACATAAATCTGGGCCTTTTCCCACTTGAATGAGTGTGGCTTTTCTTCAATACACTAACTGTCATTGTGTCTCTTTCCACTATGTTAAAAAACCCTACTGTATTCTTCCAGAGAAAGCATAAAAGTTTAACAAAATAATTTTCTTTACATTGATTGGGATGTATCAAAAAAATCTAGTCATTGTTAATCTCCCCATTCTCAACAGCTGCTGCACAATTGAAATAACTGCACTATTGATTGCTGAGTGCCTGTAACTAAGACAAATGCTCAGGAAAGCCAGAAAGAGAATCATCAGTTTAAGTTACACTGATATTAGTTACTTTATGACCCTTCTTTCTGATACTCAGGCCTAGTTGCATTCTTGGTGAAATTAACTTGCCAAAATTCAAAACCAAATTCATCAATGGTTAATGAGACCATAATCTCTTCTATTAAGGACATACTGAATTTGTTCCGGCCTTATAGTGTTCCTTATTGTTATGCTCTCTGGATAAATTAAGACAATTTGATGCTAATTATAATTGTAAGATGTTGAAATGTGTCAGTCTTACCATTAGATGATCATTCACAATCATCAACTCAATGTATTTTGTTTCCTCTTCAACTTTACGTGGAATCTGACGAACCTATGGAGAGAATGTAACTCTAAGAGAGTCTAACAGTATAGAGAGAATGTAACTGGTAACAAACATTTGCACATAGTGGCTTCCCCACTTTAATAAACAGGGAATTAAATCTCTGTTTAGAATATTTACTTTGAAACAAAATAAGCTGAGATAAACTAGCTGCTTGTAACTATTGCAACATAAAAAAGAAATTATGTGTTTTATTAATGGGAGTTTCTGATAAAACTATACTCAAAATGAGCAAAAATATTTTACCTACTTTTTCATTTGCAATGTAGCAGTATTTAACTAACTCCTAACTCTTCAGGTAGGCAATGTCCAAGAGAAGCCATCAATGTTTAGCCTACATTAGATACCTCTTTTTGTACTAGCTGTATTGATATAGAGATCTCATGCCAAACCAGCAGGAGCAGCAGGACTCCATCTGGACAAATTAACTCAGCAGACATGAAACAAACTCGACAGCATATTCCTTATAAACAAGCATATTGGCACATACCTGCCTTTTCCTTCTTTTGTGTCTTGGCCTTACAACAAAATTCTGTGATGTGGTATTCATCTGCCAGAACTCTAAGCAGAAAACACAGACAAATACATTGAATATTTACAAAAATATAGCCCAGCAATTAGTGACCCTGATGCAACATGACAGTAGTATGGCATTCTTCAGCTCTTCAGATGCAGCAACAACTCATTTTTTCAAGTTTCCAGCTAGAAGGGAGGCAAGACTACAGATGCTTCCCAGTAACAGGGCTCTTATTAAAAACTCTACTAGTGATAATCTGGGTCTGTTGAAACAGATGATCTGTGGGTGTCACGCTTCAGAAAGCATAGCAGATGTTCTATGCCAAAACTTCACCAATACTGGGCATGAAATATTATTAGCATAGTGCTTCCATGGAGTGAATCACATTTTCGGGAATTCAGCAGACATTCACAGAGCTCTTGCAATAGCTACCTAAATTAATAAAGAAGAGCATGGAAGGCAGAATTAATGCTTTAAGACGATTATATTCACAAAGCAAAATACATCAGAGTTGGGAGAAACCTTATGAGATTTTGGCAATGCTCACTTACCAATACAACATTCCTCCCTGCTAATCCCTCTGTGTCTTTAACTTCTTAAACCTCTAATCATAGGCATCAAGTAGTTTATTCTTTTGCCAAATCCTTTTCACCAAATCTATTACTAGCCCCTCATGGGAAAGGACACACTATAAACTAAGCAGAAGACAACACTTGCTCTCACCCTTTCAAACGTCCAAGAAGTAATTTTCCATCTTTCATTTTAGATTCATAGTCTCTGCCTCTCTTTTCCCTATACAAAATAAACCTCTTTCCTTATCTTGTATAAATGTTTTTGCTGTTCACATAAGCCCAAGAAGATCTTTCTTTGAGATATGCAAATTAAATGTTTGCAGTTTCTTAGTTTGTAATACTGTCTTTCTCCTTTTACTGCTTTCTCTCTTTTGTGCTTTCTGCAGCTTTGGACATCCTTTCAGTCTCAAGGAACGGAAAACTTCTTTCTGTGTTCCAGAGTGATTTTACCAGTCCTACAGAGAAGTAAATAGTCCTACAGTGCTTATAGAGCACCCCTATAGTGTTACAGGGTTTATGGAGCTGTGTAAATTAAGGGACTTCCAGTTCACATATCTTTGTACACAACTTCTGGTTGTGTTACAAATTCCTGACCAGTTCAGTTTTGCTGGTGAGACAAGAAAGTTTCTCACAGCTTCACTTCCTGCTGTACATTAATTGTACAATTTCTGCATGAGGTTCAAAAATAGGATTAGAAACCATGCTGATAGGAATTTGACAGGGCTGCCATATCAGCAAAATCTTGAACTACAAAGCTGAGTTTCCCATATGACAAGACATTGCCAGGCCTAAGTGATAATCTTAACCAGGAGTGGCAAATTACTAATAAGACACACCAGGAAAACAAAGCATGACTAACTGGTATTGTCTTGGGTAAACTGGGGACTGTAGGGTCATTTTGGTATGTGAGGTTTGCAGATATCTTTTCATGGAGCAACCTGGGCAATCATAGGCTCTCTGTCTAAAAATGGTTTCATGGTTACATCAATGCACTTGAGGACTTCCTTTAGAAAAAAACCAAAAATAAATCATATCACACCCAAAGCTCCCTATTTATTGCTTAAAGACCTACAGACTCTTGAGCTTGCAATTATGAGAAACTAAATCTTGAAAACTTTTTCACAATGTCTTTGATTATGCTTTATGTATGTTAATTAGTTTACACTCTGTTCTAGTGCCACACAACTGGATTTCAACCTGTCATTTTTGGTTTTATAACATGCATAATGAAACTGGTAAAAATATCACTTTTCAATCAATAAAATAATAATTTACAGTACATATATAGGGTCTCAGATAATTTTACCAGCAAATGTGATTGTTTTACCCACAATCAGAAGTCGGTCATCTCTAGAGGGAAACGATGCAGCCATTACCATTAACACATTAACACACGTTAACACTGCCTTATAATTCACAAGATGGATAAATGCACACAGGGTGCATTTCCAGCCAAGGACCCTCAGGCAAAAGAACACAGCCAGCAAAATCACAGGGAATGCTGATAGTTGAGAGAGCCTAGCAGATATTTTGACGGGAATATATTACCTTGAAAAAATGTAATGAAGACTCACAAAATCATAGAATCATCAATTAGTCGGAAAAGACTGCTAAAATTGCGTCCAACCATAAAGCAAGCCCCACTAAACCACGTTCCTAAGTGTCATCTCTACATATTTTTCATGTTGCCTCAAAAGAAAAGGACATCTGTTATGTATTATTTGAAAAACAGCACCTTTAATTACAAATTGTTATCTAAGACCATGCCAGGGCATTGTAGACCTCAACAGAGATTGTGAGAGAAAACACAGTCTAGTAAATACAAAATCAAATGCTCTAAGCATCTGTCCAGGCTTTCCTTATTTAAAATCCTCATTATTCCTGAGACTATTGCAAAGTACAGTACAATAAATTCTTTTCTGCAACTTTAAAAAATTATTTTCTTTTCTTATGGGGTTTTTTTAATACCCAGGGAGCAAAAGAATGTATAAAGTGTATTGCTACTGAACCGTGATATAATAGTGTGTGCTTTTACTATCACTGATACTGAGTAATCCCTATTACTTGAATTTTTGCCCTTTCTACCACCAATATTGAAGCTGGTGATCTATCCAGTTCATTCCTAATACAGTGGAAATGCTGAGTGGAAATCTTACCTTACACAAGCACTCTTCTAAAGATAAGAGAAAAATCTTGGCTTCAAGGAAAATCTCCTTAGGCTAGTCAAACTGATAAATTATGAGAGTAGTAAGGAATATAAGAAATACCGATGACATACCCCAGCACAGTGCTTGCTACCGCTAAAAATAATTTTGTTGTAATACTTTCAAAAAATCAATCACAACAATTCTATTAGCAATTAATTGCAAATATTATTTAAAGAAAAAAAATGTCCAGTCAAGACAGCAGTCAGACCTCTCCAGACTGGCAGGAAAGAGGCAGGACCAAGCAGAGATACTGGTGGAGCTCTCATCCTCTGGAGCTGTGACTATGCATGGAGGATGACTTACAGACAGAGATAAATTGAATAATCACAGACAAAGAAAAATGATGGGTTTCCTAATAAGGATACAATATAATACATCTACTGTAATTTTCACTACAAACATAAGAAACACCTTTTCAAATGATTTTACAAAAACAAGTATGGGCATGTGGGAGAGTAGACTGTAAATTAAAGTTTATTTCTCCATACATGGGATCCTAATCATAAAGTGATGGAAGATTAGCACCCTATAGCTCTTACCTACATTACAAATACTTGCATAACTGAGAAGACTAGCACTCTGCAACTGAATTTCCTTTTTAACCTTTTCTACAATTCTGTGATTCTAATTCAATCTATATGGCAATGTGTTCTATTATGTCACATGCTGGGCTTTATACAGCAAAGCCAGCAACTATTTATTTGTTATCTATAGTAAAACCAAACTGTACAAGCGGGTCTGGATTTTTGTGGGAAAACAAATAAACAAATGAATAAACAAAACAAGACCATGAAGCCCTAGTTTGACAGTTTTTGGAAAATCAAGAACTTTGGTGGATGTGAAACTGGGGCATTTACTTGCAATTAATCCCTTTTCATAATTTTAAAAGCAGAAAACAACTTTATTCCAAAATCTTGAAAACATAAAATTTCACTATTAGGAAATCTTATAAAACAGCTTATAGATACCTAGTAAGTACCAGCACTAGCAGTGTCTTAGTTTAACAACCTGAGACAGAAGATTTATTTTAAACTCAGCATTAGTTGCATTATTTCCAGTCTTTTGAATTATATGTCCTCAAGAAAATGTGATAAAAGATGCACTTTATTACTTGACTTTATGTTCAATCAGTTATTCTCATTACACAACCATCTCTGCAAGCACACGTAGTAACCATGGTACACGTGTAAGGTGCAGGTACATCGGAAGTTTTGTGACACAGAAGTCAACGCCTTGCACTGCATGAGCCTTTTGTGCTCATGTCCCTCCATCCCAACATTGCCTCCACCTCGCCTGGGCAATCACCATCACAAGACAGGAGGCACCAAGCTGGGACACTGTTTTGTTTAGATTCAGACAGATTCCTTCCTCAGAACTGAAATTAAGGCAACCCGATTGTAGCAATTTCCCATCTTTTTTTCCCTTTCAGAATTAGCTCCCTGAATGATTCTACTTTGCTTAACAACTGGCAAACCTGCACAAACTGTGCTCTAGGGATGGACTCATCTACATGCACCGTAAGATCTCAGATCCAAATGTTACCGTAGGACAAACAGTTTGTAACAAGATGATCAAACATCTGTAACTCTCCTGAAGAAATTAATCTAGAGGTGGTTTCTACCAAAATGTCAGTGTCTATGAAGGACAGTTATATTTATCTAGGATATGTATTGTAGGGCAGGAAAACACATCTCTAAAACTGGTAAATCCTTGACAGAATGGGGATATGTCGTAAATACTGCAATTTTATCTTCAATTAACAAGCCAGCCTCTCAGATGAAAACCCATTTTTTAAAAAAACCTTTCTCCCTCCACACACAATATGGGCATTCATCACTACAAGCACTTGAAACCACTTCTGCCTCCAAATTCATTTGCACTGAAATGCAAGGCTCTCATCATAGCCAGTACTGTGAAAGATGCTGACCAGACTGGAGATGAGAGTCACTGAACAGAAACGACATTTGGCAACTTCCAGTCTCCCAGGCTTATGCTCACTCCATGGTACCCAACCTGTATCTCAAAACAGTAAAAAGCCATGAAGAGTTATCAACCACCATCAACGCCGTGTTTATTTTCATCATCTCTAAGCTACCTCAGTCCTTTCCTCTCTACAACTACTAGCACATAATCCAGCCCACAGACCACATGACTTGTCAAGAGAAACATGTATCACTACATGAAGGTCTAGGAGAGGTTTCCTTCATTGGATTCAGGGTTTTTTTATCACTTCAGATTCTTTTCCTGTGCTTTCACTGTTTCAAAATGGGGTTTTTTCAGTGCTTTTTTATTTAACTGGGAAAAAGAAGGTATGTATAACAAAACAATATACTCTCAGAAGATGATCTATCAAATAGAATCGACAATTTTGGCCTTAGACTAAAATAGTCAATAAGTCATGGATATTAAAAAATCATACCAGATGGCAGGTCGACTGAAGGAAATTCAAACAACTTGGATTTGTAAACAGAGTGGAAATGGAAGTCATCCTGAAATAGTAAATAATTGCCCATATTAAAATAGGAAAAATTAATCCATCTTATGAGCATTAAACAGACAATTCCAAAGGTTGTTGTTACCCAACACATACACCATGCACATGCAAGGTGCAAGGCACCATTACTCTACATTCTTCTCTTCCCAGCTGCAGTGTGATGGCTAATGCCACAGTTCATCACCTTTTATATCTGAGTACCTCAAACACAGCGGCTGAGCACACTTAGAGCTAGGCCTAAACTAGGCTCCCAGAGTTGCTCAGGGAGAGTCAATGAGAGTCTCAGGAGCTGCTGAACTGGAGCCACGGATGAACCGGGAGGAGAGGGATATAACAAACCCAGAGCAGGAAGCGCCAGGGAAGGGGACTGGGCACTCACAGGCTTCTGCTGCTGGCTCCGAGGGAGCCTCCTCTGGTGCTGCATTGCTCTACAGCCAAGTGCTGCAGAGCACGCACATACTGACACACCACTGCCTAATTTTTGGAGGCCTACTTTTGTCTGTGAAGACAGAGTCTCACATACAAGGTAAATGAGTTGGGAATGAGGGGATGACCCTTTGGTCCCACGGCATTCCTTATGCCTACCCTGTACCCATGGATGACTGTACTCAACAAACACAGCGGGACCACTGTAAGTTCTACTTACATCTGAAGTGTAGTTTTCATCTGGTTCAATAAGGTAAGTATGATTTCCATCATAGAACATCCCACTGTCAAGAGCAGGAAATGTAAATACAGATTTAATAAACAAATACTAGTGCAACATGGAAGTAACTTCTTAAAGTTAATATACTTTAAAAATTTAAATATTTGGAACAGGAAGAGTTAAAAATGGTTTCAGGAACTGAATGCAATTCTGGATCAATCTTTTGTTTCTTCACTTCAGAAAGAAAGATTTTCTCCTGTGGTGAAGCAGATTCTTCTTTCTTCCACAAACTTTCTCTATAACACATATAAACACCAAAAAATGGACTATATTAACCAACTGAAAATCCAGTCCAAAGCCCCCACTCCCATGCAGGAGATATCTACCTGCATCAGATAAATAAGGGACCTGTCTTTAGGAACACACATATTTGGAACATATGCATAGCTTTCCCCAAATAAAAATGTTATTGAATTGAATTATCCTTAGGTTTTAATGGGGTTTTTATTAATTCTTTCCTTAGCCTCTCATTTAAAGACAGTGTTGATACAAATATTACTTTGTAAGGGTAGAAAAACAAAGGTTATTTCTTGTATCAATATATTCTGATCTTCAACCAAACCAGAATATTTTTTAAGTAATTTTGCCGTTACTGCAGTGGCATACACACATTGTTGGGATTAGGCCCTTTCAAAGGGCCACTACTAAGGTGTTTAAGCTTGGCCCTTAATATGAGCTGTAAATTCAAACTTGGCACATAGCACATGACAACAACAGCATGAAAGCGAGATTATTTAATTATTTACGTTACTGTTAAAAACACCCAAAACAAACAGGAATTACAAGCAAAAAAAGCAGATACTTTTCTTTTCTCTTATGCAGCATTTTTTTTTTAATCAGTAAAATTGACATTCACCAAAGTAACCTAGGTTATTGACTGTATAACATATATGAAGTGTGAGTATAACTACAATGTAAAGCTGCCTCACCTTTCACATTACCTGTGCCTATTCCTTAGAAATAAATACTGTCTATATAGTTTAAGCAAAATATTCTAGCATCTGCTGAAGCTTCTTTGCTTGGGAATACAATGAGATTGGAGAAGATCCTGTAGCTCTTTATCAGGCAAAACTTCCTTCCCTCTAATAGCAACTTTACTTAAGCAGGGTCTGCAAGTTGAAGCGCTGTCAGCGAAGAGCTTCTCGTGAGACTGCTGCTCCCAGCAGCACCCACCTCTGATCAAGTCACTCAGCCGTGACAAGAAGAATAGCCAGAGCTGACCTACAGACCTGACCTCCCCACTCAAAGCATTCATGGCTCTTTTCCAACCAGCTACCATAGCCCAGTGTGCTCCGAATAAACCACACGCTCCTCGGTGTGTTAAAGTGATAGCAAAACATTTCAAAAGCCTGCATTTTGATGATGTGTATTCTTCAATCGCATTTATAGCCGCAGAAGTCGAATTCACAGCAGCGACGGCAGTTTTTACATTCACCACCAGCCGGCAGCAAGATCCCAGAGGTGCCCGCTGCCTGTGCCCTCGCCTCCCAGCCCGGGCTGCAAGTCGTGCCTCACTACAGCTCACTTATATCCCAGCAACCGCAGGCGTTTGCATTCAAAGTCTTTCTCGGGTTAACTCGTAGGAAACCGTGGTTACTGCATATCCCACAGAAAACAAACAAAGAAAAAATCCAAGCAAAATGGCTTGCTCGAAGTTAAGGTTGCAGAGATAAATTTGTCATTAGCCAAGTCATTAAGAGGACATCCATAATTTCAGGTATTCTGTCAGCCAGCCATGTGATCAATTTAACTAATAAAAGGAAGGACACAAAGCAGACATTACCAACAGAAGAATTCATAATTTATGATTAAAAAACTGCAACATTTTTTCACATATATGAAAAATTCTCCTGGTAATGGCTGAGATCCAGAGGTACTGATACACAAAAAAGAAGACTGGCATGACCTTTAGAAATATGAAGCTCGTTATTCTCTTGTTCTGTCTTCTGTACTTCCTAAAATTCATGAAAGCAAAGCTCCTGCCCTGTAGACCTTACAGAAGATAACTCTTCCCCAGCTACTCTTATTCCGGCAAGATGCTCCAAACTGTGGATGAAGCTAAGGAGCTCTGATTGCCAGTGTGAGTTTCTAGTGATTACTTATCATTTAAAATCGACTGTGTAGGAGCTAGTTGCAAGGATGTAAGTTGTAAAGAAATGCAGTGTCAGAGAATGTGAGTTTAATACAGCTCAGGAAACATTACTTTCTCATATTGGATGCTTGAAATACCAGCCTGATTAGAGTAAGCTTGAGTGAAGGAACTCAGCTGAAACTTCATTATATCAGGGGAAAAAAATGGAGGGGGAGGAAGGAGACGGGGAGATACCTCTCAAGAGAGAGCTGAATTATACAATGAAAAAAATGCATCATTCATCATGTAGCTTTAGAAGGGACCAATTTGGATATCAGGCCATTTAAGAATACAGGGCAGCAGAACAGTCAGTTTTAAGCATAAACCCGCAAAAAGAGGGCAGGGAAAGACATATGAAGGCTCTCCTTCATTCCTGCTTTTTCTCCTAGGAGTTAGCAGGGGCCAAGACCTAATGGATCACTGCTAATGGAAGCCACACAGTGGCTCAGGATGCATTAGGAAGCTACTATTTTTAGGCTGACTGTCCATACTTCAAACTGGGCTCAAGCTTCTTGAGCTGCACAGCTGTAAATCAGACAAGTGCAAGGATGACAAGTCGTCTGCATGCGTTCTCCCCTTCGTAACAAAGAATATACAACTATAAAAGAACAACGCTACACAAATAAAAGTACATATATGACTGATACCAGAACTATAGAATAGTTGCAGATAGACAATAGGCTGAAGAAGATATCCATCAGCTAAACCCTGCTTCCACAGAAAAAGGTAAAGCTCACATGATCTCCACACAGGCTCACTTGGTGCCATGACTTTTCAAGCTGATGGCAGTATTAGAAGTGCTGAGATCCTGTAATTCCCAGATGTGACAGGCACTTGGTTGATCTGAAAACCTGACTAGCATCGTTCAATAGTGCCAAAAGTAGACAGGTCCAAAAGCTGCACAATCCATACACAGCTTCATATAACCTTCAGTTGACAGAGGCTTTAATTATATTATCAGCAAAATTATGTACTTAAAATAAAAATTATTGCACTCTCTTACACCTTTTCTTCTATATTTTTCAAGATTTTACTATATGCAAGGTATTATCCCATATAGACAGTTTAAGGCCATAAATTCTGTTAACAAAAATGGATAGTGCAAGATAAACTCTAAACTGACATTTTCTTTGTAAAGAGACTAGAAAAGAAATAAAGTATACATCATTATAGCAACCAGAAAAGAACACAATTTCCAAATTATTCATCGGCATTGTCTTTATTCTTGTATAATAGGATGTTTTCAGCTACTTCTACTCTGCTATCTCTATAATAAATTATGTTAAAACAATACCTGGCCAATGCCATAAAATAATCCTTTTTTTTTTCAGTTTAGAAAAAAAAGGAAATTCTGAAGATTGTTGATTACTTAATATTGGTGAGAAACTAGTAGGAAAATAAATAGCACTTATTTTACTATATGCATCTGTTATTTTACTATAAACAACTTGATTTTGCTTAAAAGAGTAATAAACAAAGGTCAGAAAAAAAACAAACAGCAGACTTACTGTAATCCATGGCATGTTGACAAGGCAACAAATGATACAGGATTTCCTCGAATTTTTCCCTGATAATAGCAATGTTCTCCTCCCTGAAATTGGAAATTGAGACTGTAAATCCATGGGACATTCCACAGTATCACACTCCATCCTGTCAAAGACTGCTTTTTCATAAACACATTGCCAAGCCATTGACATGGCACAAAGAATTGACTATCGCTCCTAAGGGTGTTCATCCCATCTTCTTTGAGCCATGGTTTGGTACTCAGACAGACACCATCATATTGACACTGTACACCAAATGGTGTATTTCACCATTTCAGTGCGAAATCCCTGGCATCCTGAGATGGATTTCAGAGACAAATTACTCCAGAAGTGCTTATCTTTCTTCATTGACTAGAAAAAGAATTGGAAGCAGGGGGCTTAGACTCAACATCTGCTCTGCACATGACTACATCAGACAGGATGAACTCTGCTCTGAGGGTAAGGAAATTTCCTTCTTCTGAGGAGAAAGGCATGCTCACCAAATAATAATAATGCTTGACTGAAAAAAAAGACCAAATCAGAAGTAGTCACTAGAGCTCCAAAACTAATGGAAATTCTAAGAATAACTAGTAGTAAAGGAATAAAATAAAAATGAGTATTTGCCTCTTCTCTTCTGCAAATAAAATGTATACCTTTCAAATAAAATCCAGCAGAGTTTACTCAAAAAATCACTGGTTTCACTGATAGGGATGTAAGCCCTACTGCACATGCAATAAATGTATTCAGTATTGCACAAGATCAATGTTTATATGCAAAATTAGAAAAACAATTCAAACATTCCTTAAATTCTCACAGCCATCTACCTTTCAGAAGAACTTATCTATTAGTGCCTCATCAAATTCAGCTGTGCTGTAATGCACTAACGTTGGTTAAAAGACTATGAAGGAGATTTTCAGTGGTTTGTTTTTGGTTTTTTTTTTTAATAGCATTTATTTGCAAATACTTCTTCCAGCAAATGAATGAATAATCTACCTAGCCTAATGTACTCAGCCCTGTGAATATTTATGTCTATTTACTACAGGGAGGGAAAGGCATTACAATTACAGCTTTTTCAGAAGCCAGCAGTCACTTGCACGATGCATAGCACAGTCATTTTAGACATCTGACATTAAATGCTTTCGCATTTTATTTTTCACATATGAAAAAAAAAATAATCAAGATCAGGCTAAAAGTAAGAAAATATGTAGGCTATGTTGGTAGTTTTGTGTTTTGATCAGGAAATCCTGTTCTGTTTTCTACAAGATGTGGAAACTCCTGTTGAAAGCAGCTACAATATATGGGTGCCTCTGGTTTGAGGTGCACTCCTTAAGAGAGATAGGAGACTGTTAGAGCATGGCTGCTCGCAGGGAAACAGACTTGATCTCAGCCTGGTCAAAGAAAATCCTTATTCGCTCCCCAAGATCTTCCCTGTCGGACCCCAGAGTGTGCAGTAAAGGGCACCTGGGGCAGCTCTCGCTGCCGCAACCAGCAACAGCACTGCAGAGAAATGCAGCCCCCGATCCCACACACTGCGACTCCGACACCATTTGCCAGGCTTGTTGCTTCAGTCTGCAAGAGAATCTCTGTAGCACATCTTCCATTACAAGTGTTGCACCTTTTTCCCCCCCCAATTTCTTTCAATCTCATTATTTCCCCTCTTTCACGTACCACTTTTTCCTTCCACTTGCTGCAGTGACAGCAGCCACCTCCGCTGCCCACCCACCTCGGTGTCTTTGTCTTCGGTGCAGACACAGAACACCTTCACCACGCTGACCTGCAGAGTGGCCACCATGCTGCCCACCATGGGCACCTCTCTGCTCAGATGTCTGAAGGGAAACTGGTGCCACACAGGTAATGTTTGACTCCCTGTCTCACGCTGGCAAGAGGGTCTGGGGCTGACTCATACCAGGCTACAACAAGGTGAGTCTGGCAGCAGGGGTATGACCCATCACCCTTGGACCAGCATTTCTCAGGACTATCAAGATCTGAGATCAAGATCAGACAGATCAAGTATCACTGAAGAGGCAATTGTTTTAATTTCTGCTTTGCACTCACATACATTTTAGCCACCAATATCCTAACTTAATTTGATTTCAGAGAGACTACATCCTTCTTTGTTTTTCCTGAAACCCTGGCGCATTTTCTCAATTTTATCCTCCTTTTCTACACCTATTCACTTCCTACATCTTAGCTACTTTAAGCTCTCTTCACTTGAGATTTTCTTTCTTTCAGTCTGTAGGGTGTCCCCCGCCACAGGATCATGGAACTGCTTAAGGCTTTCAGGTCCTTTTGGAATATATGAATAAGAAGTAAACAGAGAGAGACTCCAGTAAGCAAATAACAAAACTAACAAAGTATATGGATGATCTAAAACCTTATGAGCAATAAAATACTCTCTAAAGAGAATTCTTGAAGTAGTATCCGTGTAAAAGATATAACTGGAATAAGTGCGTGGATATGGGAATAATACTGAAAAGACTATCAGTAGGGAATTGTACAGACTTCTAGCTGTGGAAGGAATTTGGAGTAATTACACAAATTGGTTTGTTCTCAGAAAATGTAGTTAATATGTACCAGAAATAGAATCTCAGGCTCCATTAGTTTGCAAAACCATGTCTTTGCAACCAGGAGGAACATTTTTTCATACTAAGAATCCAGTCTGTGGCTCAAGTGTGTTTTGATCTTCCTAATGAGAATGAAATATATGCCCCATGACAGTACCTCCAAATTAATTTATTCTGTAATAAATCCATGGGAAAAAAATTATGCATACAGATCTAGAAAACAAAAATACAAGAAAAACAGCTCTAAATTCTTGTCTGGGAAAAATACAATTGAGAAACACAAATTCTACTCTATTTACTCAAATCAATTCAACTCAATGATCTACTAGAGTTCATGGTAATTCTGGGGGACATCAAAACATAACTCTGCTCTCAGTCTCAGGGACCAGTTCTAATCACTACAAAACATTCATTTCTATATGCTAACATCTGGGAGGTATTTTTTATGTATGTACTTATGTTCCTATCATTATGACATAAGTCACTTCAAACCAGTTAATAAAATTAACTTAAGCTAATAAAATTTATTTTCACTTCTTTAAATGAAGATAGGTCTTTTCCAAGTACTTGATGTGTGAGACTATCTGAGGTGGTTAGAGCATGGTGCTAATAACACCAAGGTTGTGGGTTTGATCCCTGAGTGGGTACTTGAAGCTACAAATTCTGAGAATAAAAGTGTTCAGGAAACCACTGAATGTGGCACTCAGTGCTAAGGTTTAGTTGGCATGGTGGTGTTTTGTAAAAGGTTGGACTAAATGAACTTGGAAGTAATTTCCAACTCTAACGAGTCTATGATTCTGTGGTCCTCTACTGAGAGTCAGGACACATGAAGGGACTCTATAGGGCAGGTTTTTTTGGAGCGCATATAATTTTGGGCAAGAATTTTACTGTTGTTGCCTCTCTATAGTGCTGAGGCTGAAACTGTGTCGGGTTTGACATGTACTAAAGCTGTTTTATAGCAGGTGCTGTCATAAAATACACTGTATTAGAGGAGAAATCACAGTATGTGAGAGACCTAAGACCACCAAACACTAAATATAATTATCATATCTATCTTCTTTTACTCTGCTCTTGGAAACACTCCCTGAAGGACCAGAGTTGTCTCTCTTGTCTACTGGTATCTGTAACAGTGAGACAAAAGCTGAAAAAAAAAAATCTTCATTTTTTTTCCGAAAAATATTCTGGTCCTGTATGATAATTAAGACTTCCCTTAAGAGCTGAAATTAGCACCAACTACAGTTCAGTCCAGAACATCAAGGGTGTTTTGTGAAGAGCTATTGGCTTCCTGTAGCTAATAGAGCCTTTCTCTGTTCTCTCAAAAGCAATAATTGCCCATCTCAGCAAATCAAACCTCTACACTGGCCTTTGCCAGCTACTGGGGAATGGTTCAGTGTAAGATGAGAGGAAATCAGACTGCTCTTCTAACATATGCCAGCCATAAGTCTGAGCACATTTACCCACTTCTGCTCCAAAACTGAACCTGGTCACTATAGAGTGTGGGAGAAAATTAGGCTAAATGTCATCTCATGTGAGACAAGGTCAGCCTGTTGACAATGGCTGAGACACAAACCTGCAACACACACAGGCAGACACTCATGCCATATGCAAAGGCAGGCTACTACTACAGCAGAGAGAAATCCAACATTTTTGCCTCCATGAGGCACACAGCCACCGTTCATACTGTGGTTTGCACCATGCAAGGCAAATTTCCTGCCAATGCCCATGGCACTCTGTTGTCCATTTCCTTGGATCAGTAAGTTATCCTTCCTGCATGAACCTTCTCGACATGATGGACAACCTACTGGTGATGTTGAAGGGCAGTACAGAAAATACAGATTTTTAACAAGAAGTTTATTGATTTTGAGAGATAAAAATGTTATAACATCCTACAAAAAATAAAAAAAATAGAAATCAGAGTGACCCCAGGGTCAATTAAAATAAATTAATCATTATGATAGTTGTTAGTTCATAAGATAGTCTTCATCTTGATGCTTAAGTTGGATAATTATAGCAAAATCCTGAATTAGGGCTATTTGCCCTTTGAACTGCTACAGCTCATCTCTAACCAGATGCAACCCTTTTGCCCATGTCTGTACAAGTTTTCCTGCAACCTGTCGGGTACGTAGTGTGGCAAAGATACTGAAAAATGATAAGACACAGATGTCAGCAATGCAAATAAAAACTGTCCCCATTTTTATCCTTTAAGACAGTTTGTTGCTGCTTTGAGAGGCACCAGGTGCTGAGCAGACACCAAAGAGATGAGAAACACATTAACCAATACTCATAATAAAGGGTGAAATACATAAAGCAAAATAACAGCCCCAGCAGTCATTAATGGTGGCAGTTCACTCTTCTCTGCAGTCACAGTGCGGAAAGCATCTGCTGACCATACACTGGCAGGGTTTGTTATTCGCCTCAGAAACACTATGACCTTCCCAGGGGAGGAAAATAAGGATGCACATTCATCTGCTTTCTACATCAGATCTCCAAGTAAGCCATTTTCTGCAATTAAGAGAGGTGCTGGCCAGTAAAACTCATGCAACAGTCAGGCACTGACCTTAAAAGTAATACCTTCCTTCTCCTACATATTCGTATTTTAATACTCTTTAATCCAAAGGAAAGGAGATTGCTGGTCTAATTCAAATCCTAGTAACATATCTCCCTCTTTCCTTGCAGCAGAAAGCTCCCAAAAGGCCAGCTAAAGCTTAAGCCACTATTCTGTGAATGCCAGATAATGATTAGCTGCCAGATAATGATTAGCTGTTTAAAGAGCCACCCATTGTGGGGCCACTAGTTACCAAAATGCATAACTAAGGCTGAGTGAGCAACAGCAACAGGAAAAGAAAATGCACCCTCTCTCACTGACTTCTATGGCAGAAAACAACTTGTTATGAATGGCTTTCTATTTGTAAACAGAAAAGTCAAAATGTCACTCTGACCTGTGTAACTGCAACGAGAGAAAACATCTTTTAGTTGACACGTACTTCAGTGATTGGCAGGGGCCCTGCTGTGGGGCTGTGCTGAGCCCCAAGCTCAGCTCTTACTCTGCTCAGTAACAATGCCAGGGACCTGGCACCACCTCTTTGGAGAGCAGTCTCTGGACTGCAGATGCCTGAAAGCCAAATGTTCTGAAAACGTGAACGGTGTGCTCCCTTTGTAGGAGGATGGCTATCACATGTGCTCAGATAACTCAGAGCCGACACGCTGTAGTGACATTAGGTTATAACGCTGTTTGAGATTCTGAAATCAGAGATATGGATTCCAAAATTAGGATAAGGCACAGCCGCTTCTAAGCCTTCTCCACAAAATGCCCATGTTTAAAGCCTGTTGGCAGCACTCTTAACAAACAGAGACACGCACGTATGTGACAGGATCCTGTGCGCAGGCGACTCGCTCCAACTGCCATCAGTGACTCACAGCAAGAGTCTTCAGCAGATGGCACAAGGTATCAGCCCAGTTTCCCGGTTCAGAGGCCAAATGAGGGCTGTGTTTACTGCCCAGTAGCTATGAGAGAAGATGCTCCACAAACATAGCTGCAGGGTGGGGACAGAGAGCTCATGCCAACGCAACACCATCTGCTCTGGAAGCTGCCTTGGCATCTGCTTGGGAAACAGGCTCTTGACTTGCCTTGACTTACCTTGGTGTTAGAGAAAATTATTTTTGTTATCAGCTGCTAGGCAAAGATGAGGCACAGAACAGGTTACCTCTTCCTGCCTACTCTATTGCTGTCTTTAGGACAGCTCTTGTAGCAGTGGCTAGTGTCTCTTGATCGTGGCATACAAGTCATTTTAATGACACTCATTTCGCCCCATTCCTGCATGCCTGTTCCAGGGAAATGGAAGTAAACATTTTAAGGGACAGTATGAAAATTCCTTATAATCTACGCATTCTAACTTGCCAATTCAGTTCATCAGCCTACCCCGAGTCTGAAGCCAAGGTGAAAGAATGTGATTTACAAGATTACTATAAATACAACACAACACTTAAATGGATACCAATCAGTCAGCAGGACATAAAGTTCTGAGGAAAATAGAAAACAATACAACTCTAATAACCTTATTGGCTCATTATTTCTGAATGACAGAACTTTCTCTTTAAGTGAAAATTCACAGAGCTTAAGGCTGTGTCTAGAAATATTAACCTACTGTTTATAATACAGTACCAAACAGCACCAGTTTGGTATCCATAGGGAACAACAGACATGTCTAGGCAAAGCTATTTACAGAAGTCAAGACGAAGAAAGTAAAGATGTCAAGTTAAAGCACACTGAAGCCTTGCATGGAAGCACTCCTTCAGAAGTACAGCAGCTTCTGTTTGCTTAGCTTAATTCCCCCTCAAAGGGATTAAGTTAAACCCAAAAAGATACTTTTATTTTTTAATAAGAGCATCTACAAAGTGATTTTATGTCCTTTAATATTATAGCAGTAATTAATTTCTCTTAGCCATACTTGGTCCTTGTACGGTCTGAGATTACAGAACACTTGGTTGCTACCACTCTCTGGCTATGTATGCCATATGTTGTTGCAGCTCATGGAAAATAACTCATGAGGTGCACAAAGTCAGGCAAGACTTTCCTGCAAGTTCAAGCTGTCCTCCTTCTGGAAAAGATAAAACTGCAGCAGAGTACTCAAGAGGTGACTCCTAATGGTCACACAGTCGCTTGACTTGTCACTTCAGCAGAACCACCCACCATCACTGGGGTCCATATCCTCAGTGAAATGCACTTTTTAAGCCCTGGAACACTTCCACTGTCTCACAGTTTTTTTCCCCTGCAGGACTAGTTAAACTCACAGGATTATTTTTTTTATGTCACAAAGAAAAGAGAGACAAGATAATTAAACCTGCAAAATCCTACATGAATCATGATCTGGGATTCATTCTAGTGTAGTATATTGAAAACCATGACCTGGGAATGACTCCTAATATGGAAAGCTGTTACTTTTAATTTTCTTCTCCTTGGTAGTAGGATGTATGTAGAAAGTAAGCTAGTAATAACAGGGAGATAATCAGATATAAAAAAAAACTACTGTTAATGTACATTAAAAGTGCCAGCCTGCAGGATCATTAGGTCAGGCAAATGCACTGTATATGAGGGCTGATTATCTTGCCCTGCTATCCCACAGAGGATACTGTGTTTTCTAAATCCCAAAGGGCTTGCTTCCAGAATTCAAACAATGCTATAACAGGAAAGTGAGATATTTCTCAATGCCTATGAACTCAGTGTGACAGCATGACACTGCTGAAAATAAAAAGGTGTCTGGAATAACTGAAAACACACAGAAATTAAAAGATTTTGTCAACTCTTCATCAAGACACGTACAGTAACATTAATTCCAGTCAAAACCTACAGGAAGTCATTTGACTAGTATACTCTGGGACCACAGTTTGCTTCCATCCTGCCATTCTGTTCCACTACTACACTCTAATCTTCCCCTTCTTGTGGAACTTTCAATTTATGAATTTTCATTGTACAGAACAAACACCTATAATTAATCCCCAAGTGTAGGAAGTCGCCATTTGTTCTATTTGTTTTTTATTTACTCCATTGGTCAAAGATAGTCAGTTCTCCAGCTGATCATTCAGTGCACTGTAATGCTTCTCAGTTTTGCACTGCTGGCCAATTTCATTAATATAGACATACTTTTTTTTTACTTAAGTCATTAATGAAAACATTTGCTGAGAGCACTCTGAAGACGAACCTTGCAGGAACCCCCTGCTAAACTGTGTCAGACTCACAGACTCCCCATCAGCTCTTCTTCAGTTAGTTTTTTTCAGTTACTGCTATCCCTAAAAAGTAGATTATGGCCTAGATTTGTTAATAATTTGCAATGAGGCCAACAGAGCTCTGTTGAGGGCGTAAGAGAGAGGAGATCTGACAACATTACGGGAACCCTTATTAAAAGTCTTCTCTCAAACAAGACCGAGAGCGATTTTTCTGATACTAACGGCTTCTCTAGTCTCTGGACACAGCCAAAAAAGCTCTGCCAGAAACAGGCATATATAATTCCTGCATTATTTATGATTTGTTCCTTTTCAGTTTTCGTCAGCAGGTTCTGCAAGTTTCAGGTACAAGCACGCAGAGCTCCCACCAGCCCCAGGCTCCAGCCTCCCAGGGCTGAGTCTTCCTGCACTCCCATCCCATCCTCTGCCAGCCCAACTGGAACTCCACCTTCCAGGAGAAAACATAATCCCTTATAGGAAAGCCTGTTTAGCACACAGGCTTTCCTGACAACTGAAACACCTTCCTCTTTGGTAACAAAATGGTGAGTTACCAAAACCTGAAGTAAAATAAGAGAATCTTCTCAGACAGTGGATGCGCTAACTGGAAGATGGTGTTAGAAGCACCTTGCTACAAGACTGGAAACATAGCAGCCAATTATTAAAATGACCTGCTCACTGGTTAAGTGTTTATTCTGGCTGCACCACAAATTATTGTAGACTTATGATCGGTTCATACCTGTGGAGATAACAACGAAATGTTGGAATGCTACTTAAGATAAGGTCTCATCAAACATGGGCACAGGTGTGACACACACACACTGCCCTCAGTCAAGGGACTGTACCTTAACAACTGCTCGAGCAGACCAGATTTGAAGCAGAGAGTTTGACAGAAAAAGCAGTATCTACCATATCAAGGGTACCCAGACTCCTCTGGTCTTTCAAGATTTTAATATTTTTCTCCTTTACATATTATTTTCCTTAAAAAAGGGCATTTAAAGAGCCCTTCAAATACACATCATGGCACACACTAGCCAAGGCTTTAAGCACAACAAGGCAATGAAGAACAATAATTTTCCCCTCTCATGCAGAAGCATTAAAATAGCTGTAAGCTACAATAACAGTCATCTTGCACACACTACTAGTCAAACAATGCACACAACATAATGACTATTTTTGCAAGCTTACAGCTCTGCTTTGCTGTGCAGCATTAAAATGCATTTGGCCCAAACCCTTCACTGGACAAACTACAATGATGACCCCTCTGCTGGAGCCCCCAGAGAGCAGGAGACCGTGCTGGGGCACCCCAGCTGGACAGGACAGCTGCAGGTGCTTTGAAGAAAGCCCAGCGGGCAGGGTCTGAGCACCGCGGGGCCCAGCAGTACAGCTCAGCACAGCTTGGGACACACGGCCACACAGCAATCCTAGCCCACAAGACAAGCCTGGCCAAAGCTTCTCTGTTAGTGCTACAACAGAGAAAAACAGTGCCTAGCATTTGATATGTCTCCATTCATGGTGTTCAATGCTATCGTATGAACACACTGCGAGGCTGAAGCAAAAAGCAGAGGTTTATGCTGTAAGCACCCTCGCTGTAATTTTGTGCCCGTAACACACATGCTGTGTTTACACCACCACACTACAGAATTTTAGACTTTAAGGACTGCCTATGAAATATAGTTCTTTCTAGTCATATTTAAACACACCACCAAACACTTCTGGTATTTATCTACCACATCTCTACCTGTGCAAGTTTTCTGACTGAATTATTTTCACGGCTTAATTTTTTTCAGAAAGCAATTTTCTAAGAACTCATAGAATTGTCCAGTGTTTGGGGGGAATACGAGCAGAAACATTCATTTCTACACACTCTGAAGAGGAAATATGAAACATTCTATTGAGAAAATATCACTGAATAGATATCAGTTGTTCCTTCTGAGGGTGAAAAATCCAGCAATGTGAATTACTCAGCACTACAGCAGCTTTTTGCCTTTCATCTCACTGACAGCATCAGTGACAGAATGACAACCAAAAAAGAAGGAGAGAGAGAGAGATAAAAGGACACAGAGATATACTGCAACAACATTAGGTATACATAGGTTGAGTATTGATGTGCTATGAGCATAGGATGATCTGGAATGACACAATCAGGAAAAGGCAATGCCAAGAAGGGTTTTTCTCTTTCTCATTAATTGATTATTCTCTTTGCTACCAGAGGGAATTTAGGCCAACACTGCTGCTTTCCTAGTAGAGACATGACATACAGTAAAGGAGGGTGTGGGGGGAAACACTGAAATAATTCAAACATCTACCTCCTTTTGTTTATCTTAGGCATTGCATAGTGCAGCTGGTTTAATAAGAATGTCTTAGGTGCTGCCTAACTGTGCCAAATTAACAAAAAGCCTCTCCTCTGCAGCAGCTTAATGCTGGCACCCTGCAAAAACATGTGTAACATGTTCCAACTTCACAATGGTCTAATGCATTAATAATTATGCAGAAATCAAATGTAATTCTTATGATAAAAAGGTATGTTAAACTGAGGACTCTTCTCTCAGTAAAAATCTCTTTGCTACTTAAAAGTGGTATTTTTTGTGGTATGAACATTTCTCCCTTCCCCTGTCCCCTTCTCCTCTTCGAAGCATCCTCAGTAATGGCAGAAGATCCATATGTATTTTACAGCACAGGAAGTTTTACTGGGAAGGAAGAAGAGGGGGAGGAGTGGCAAAAGTAGTTATCAACTCCACATATGAGCCAAGGCAGGATCCGCTTCCCAGACACATTCATGCCTGTAAGATTCCCAAACTGCTGCGTGTATGCACAGCTGCCTTCACACAGTGGCTCAAAGCTCCTCTCTTCTCCCATATCGCTGATGGCACAACAGCAGCACCGATGATTTGCGCGTCTGTGCAGTCTTCTTGCACAAAGAAATGCAAGGGGGAATATGAACGAATTTTGAAATACACCTCTCCAGTAAGAAGGCCAAGAACAGTGGAGGCCATTTCTGTGGCTGTATAAACAGGTTTGCTCAAAGCCTGCAGCTGGCAGTGGATGGCAGATGGACATTTTCTTTCTGTCACCGTCTCTCCCACCAAAGCAGCAAGAGAGATGTTGCCAGGCCGCCTCTGTCTCTGCCTACAGACCAAGACAAATTGCACAGAGGTGGGTGAAGAGCAGCATGTTGAAGCAAAACATGATAGAAACCTGGCTCCTTTCTGAAATACCTCTTCAGCTTCTGCTTAAGAATATGCTGCGTAGCAGAGTGCATATTTTGTGATTTATTCATAAGTTGCACCCTTTTACTAGCTATTTTTAAATAAGTATCTAAGTAATTTGCACAATCCCTAAAATCTAGTATAATAATTATGTTACCAGTTATGGTAAACAATTCCCACAGTAATCGAAGGTAATAAATCACCATCATGGAAATTTCTTGTAGTTGCAGTAAGATTTTCAAAACATTTGATGTAAAACCAGAGCCCAGTTTCTCAAATGCAAAACAGATACTGCCAATCTTTTCAAAAATTGTTCAGCAGACAAACAGAGCTCTCCAATGCACTTACAGGTTCTCTGAAAAATACAGACTTGTCAGAGGGAACCAGATTTATTTTTAAACAGCTATTGAGTACTGAAATCATCCTCACTCAGTGTCTGGTACTAAAGTGTACTTGGTAGCCTGCACTTCTCCAAAAATCTTCTGGTATCTGAACTTTTATGAAAATGTTCCCATGACTGTGGCCACCAGGCTCTTCTGACATTTTGTCACAGCAGCTGCTTCCCTCCCTGCCAATCCCACACACTCAGATGCAACAAAACAAGCCAAAACTTTATATCCCCTTTCCTAGCATATTTCCATACGACTGCTGCCTGCAGAACTCCTGGAGCAGTAGGGGGCAGAAAAGCCCAGGTGTGCGGCCCGGCCACCCCTGCATCCCTGCCCATGGGTATGCAAGGTACAGGGCAGCACGGAGAGGGAAACACCACTCGAGCAGCAAGCCCTCTCCTTTATAGTACAGTCTTTGCAGCCCCTTCACTCCCAATTCAGCTCACCTCAAGTATCAAGCTCAATGCAGCAAAGATAGTTCTCTACTTAAAGCAGATTTGAGAATACTGAGCAAGGCAGTGACAGCCATCCCTGAAGGTACACCCTGACCTTGGCCCAGCATCTAAATGAAGGGAAAATAATCTCTGTGACCCTTGAGGCTGGGAGCTGTTTTGCCCAGAACATTTTCTGACCCTTCCTCTGAAAGGCCTGATCCTCTCATCACTTTACCATTCAGTTAAACAGTACTTAGATATGAAGAGCCACTGATTTCAAACATTTCCTTGCTTGATTAAGGCTTGCTCATCAGGAACAATTCAGTGATGGGGCTTGGGTGGATTAACTTACCTAACTTGCATATATATCTTAATGCCGACAAATGGGTTGTTTTGTTCTTATTAATATCAGCTATTATCTTTATTTCTGCTTTGACTCATATCCTGAATCTCAGTCAAGCAAGACTTCTTGACTGCAGAGCAGAGCTGACTGAGAAATTAGTCTTTACAATTTAATGGAACACGTATGTGTTTGCCTCAGTCTGATAATGTATGCAGACTATTATCTTGATAATAGTGGAAGAGCAGACTTCCCTTTTGCAAATGACAGAAGGGGATAAAGCAAAGGAAACACACATCTTCAGTTATCCAGTGGATAAAGGACTGTTTTGCCCATTTCCATTTCCACTTTCACACTGCACAGATTAATGCATTTGTTTCAAAGTATTTAGATTATCACAGATTTAGTAAAACAATTCGGGGGATTTCTTTTAATAAAATGTAAACTTCAAACAAAATTTTACCTAGTATTTACCTGATAGACAAATTTAGAATTTCCATTTGTACCACATATAATACATTTCTGCACACTCTATGTAATCTACAGCAATTGATACAAAAATTATAGCTGACATCTACAAAATAAGTCCTAACAAACAGAGGGTCCTCAAGAAAAATCTCCCATGTTGCATGCAAACAACAAAACACTTCTGCAAAGGCTGTGGGACACTTCACAGAAGACAACAGCAACAAATAGCCTCTTGTAGTCACCATGCCAACAAACACACAGAGAAAGAAACCCACAACTGGTGGCTAGATATCTGGAAATATTATACAATAAATATTGCTATTCTTAAGTTTACAAAGAAGCTCATAACAAATCAAAAAACTTGGGGTTTAGTACAATGACAAAAGGCTATCTAAGAAAACAAAAAATATTTTCTTCAATAGGCATCAAAAGTAAAGTATATTCACCAGTAAAAAGAACTACAATGTATACATTTTTCATGGATACCATTTTGATATAAACATTAATGTACTAAATTTGACAATGGAGTGTATTTGCCTTGTTTAAAGCTGAAAGTTAGAACACATTGCATGAAACATGCTTGCCTCAGAATAGTAAAACAAATCACTTGAAAAATCAGTTTTCTCTCCTTTCACAAAAATATGTGAGTTTGCATGAACATCAAAAGCCAAGCAAATTAAAAAAGAAAATCATAAAAAGGAAATTCTTACTTTAACTTCCACTGTCTTCCCACCTTGCTCGATATGCCTCTCAAGATATTCAGAAGACAGCAGGTCACTGCAAGAAGAAGAAAAAAGAACCATAAGCCTTGCACCTGTGTTCTTGTAGTCCCTCTCAGCAAGCACTGATTAAACATTTACATTTGAAAAGGGCAAAACCTGCAGGATACTTTTCCTAAAATGTTCATAAAAACCACTGAAACAACCACCTCCAATGGAGTTACACAGTGCATGGGATACACTGATTTTTAACAGCAGAAGGTGGGACAAGGAAAGCTGAGGGAAGTTTCTTCATGGAAGTTCCAAAACCAACTCCTGACACTGATTGTAATTCAAGAGACTTTTCTATTTGCTGCTAAACATCATAGAAGTTAGGTGAACTTCAAAAAAAGCAAAAAAGCAGAAGGACAGGAAATCAGTTGGAATCTGAGGGAAAACAGCGGCTGTGTTGGCAGGCTTCAAAGGACACAATGGCACAATAATGACATGACCTTGTAAGACCAACATGGTGAGCTCAGGTCCACGCTGCACGCGCAGGCAAAGCCGTGGGCCCCAGAAGCTGCAGCCCAGGCAGGCTCACAGCTCAGGTGTACACACTCCCTGGGAGCCCGGCAGCTTTAGCAGTGCCAGAGGAAAAGGCTCTGGGCAATAGCAATCCCAGCCTCCAGGTACACATGGACTTGGAACAGACACCAAGGAGAAAAAACAATCAGACCTGAGGCAAACATATATAAACTAAATGCAGGCTGTATTTACTAAGACACTTGAATGCTAAACCAGTCAAATTATCTTCCTCATATTTTCTAGTTAGGCAAACCACAGAATCACGAATTGGTAAGACTGGAAGAGACCACATTATCTACATCATAAATTTCACTAAGCATGTTCACAGACTACAAAATTATACTGGGATTAAATCAGTATAAAGTCTTGCTATTGTCCCATCTCAGCGACAATCAGTCTGGAAAAGATGAAGAATTGGTAAAGAAAACCTGACAAGAGGCAGGTTGGCCACTGGAGCAAGAGGCAGTGAGCATACACCTGCTCAGCAAAAGAGGCAAAAATTGAGTATTTCTCCTTCAAACAGCAAAACATCTGAGCTTAGACACAAACTGATCTGATGAGGGAGGGCAGGAACAGCAGAGCAGCACCCAGGGCAGTGGCTGCTCAGCTTTCCAGAGCTTCCTTCTGGCCAAACAGGCATCAGGACCATGGACATTTTTGCTCAAAGGGACATTGGTGACCGCCCTAAGTGAGCCCCAAGCAGGACAAGGTTGGAAGCATGGGTCCTCCGATATCAGCCCTAAAAACTGCCAGCTTGGTATTTGCATTAATTAGCCAGGCACAAAACCCAGGAGCATTCCAATGAAATATGCTGATAACATTAAATTGGAAAGCATGGAGAATAAAAAAGATTGAAAAAACTCCCATAGGAAAGACCTGGATGATCTTCAGAACTGGATATCAGAAATAGGATCAAATTCAATTGTACAAACGGGAAATTTATGCACTTAAGGGCTGGAGGGAATTTCTATTACGTTATTTTGGAGGGCCTGGTTTATAAAGAGGAGAGACATGACCACACTTGTTTCTGGCAAAATGATTCGGCAGATCAATAGAATGTCTTCCTGGAAAACACAACTGTCATCCCAGAATATGTCAAAGAAGATGCATTTCCAGTCAAACTGAGGTATGATTAATACCACTGCCCAAAGGAGACCTCTTTTCAAATACTGCAGACAGGTACTGGACAGCTTTGCTTACAAAGTTCCATTACCTGAAAACACAGAGAGGCTCCTGAAGTCTAGCAAAAAATTGAGTTGTGAGGAAATGCGAACGCACCAGAGTTTACACACCAAGATACAAAAGCAACTAATTAAGCTATAGAAGATACTGGCAGTACCTCAAAGGTATAAGGACTGTCAATGGGTCAATGGAAATTGGATGTTTAAAGAAAAGACTTTGTATAAGTGTAAGAGATAGAGGCAACAAAATGAGGGATGGTAACAAATATCGGAATGGGAGCATTCGTGGGACGATTGTCCATGGAGGTGGGGCTCAGACTCAGTGAGTTCACAGCTGGTTGCTGCTGAAAGCAGGAAGTCTCAATGCCTCCTCAGGAGCAAGCACTGAACCTACCTTGTGTCAGCACAAACACTCATCAAAACACTCTTGGTGTCAGAGCTAACACTCATCAAAATACTCTCGGTGTCAGCAGCGGCACTCATCAAGGTACACTTGGGAGGGTTCAACAAAACCATGTTTTTGCTGCATTAAGTAACTGAAATCCCTTGAGAAGAGGTACAATAAGCTCCAGAGCTGATGCAAAGGAGGGAATGAGCAGCTCTCAATAAGGGTGAAAAGAAAGAGTGAGTGACTCCCTTAGCCACTGCAGAACCAGCATGAACCCCTTTAATTCTGGTCAGGCCCAATATCTATATGGATGCTTTGCACAGCTGCCTGCAGATGACCCACTATTGAGGAGCACCTAAAAGAGATGCTGTTAAGTTACTAATTACAATACTCTGATTCCTCTTAGTAGTGAATATTAAATATTTAGGATACTCGTGCCCTGGGGGAAGCTCAAAGACTTCTATAAGGTCTTGTATGCATTTTCCAGATTTAGTAATTTAGACAGATGTTCTCTTAAAATGTATTTAGTTTGGCTTGCTGAAGCTAGTCATATAGGTTTCCTGGCATTCACTACACTCTTTCAGCAAAAGTTTATGCTTCCATAACTTTAATAAAGATTCCTTTATAGCTTAGGGCTCTTCTTTTACTCTTCATTATTTCAGGGGGACTCAGTTAAGCTAATGTTGTCCTCCTTATATGATGGACACAAAGGTTTTCGTGCCAAGAAAGACGCAAGAGATTATAAAATGTAAGATAGTAGAGTAAGTCTATAGTACAAAGACTGAGATCAAACAGAAGGGCTTAACTCAGGGAGACTTTACAGTTGTATTTGGAGGGATGACAAGGAGAAGCACAGGTTCTCCTCATTTTAGTCTGACAAAACTACTGATTTTTAAAAGACACTGATGTTAATGTTTTAATGTTCTGGAAGATCATATGTTATGTTCTCAAAAATCTGGAAATTGTGTCTGGCATGAGAAAACAAAGACATTGATCATTCTCCGCCTTGTACAACACAAGAATTACAAGGTAACAAAAGCGGTCAGTAAGCTCAAAACTAATTAAAAAGAACCTTTTCTGGCACAGCTGCTGATTACAATGTGCAACATATTGCAGCAGAGAATGAATGCTAGAGGTTTGTACTGGTTCAAGCTGGGAATGGACAAGTTAGTGGACATAACTGGGAGCTGTCAAACACACAGACAACTGTACCTGACTCAAAGTGTTGGAGTCCTGGAAAAGGGCTCTGGAGAAGCCTCATACATGCTCGCTCAGCTCTTCCACTTTTCCCTCACCATCAGCCCTGGGCTACTGGGACTGGACAGTTGGCCAAGCGCCCCTCTGACCCGACCTGGGCTGCTCTGTCTGCACCTTGGAAGGGTTCTGTTTCTCCTCAGAGTTACACAGTGTCCCGTGGCATCCAGCTCCAGGGTTGCTGATGGTCAGTCAGCTGCTCTTCTCCCACCCACCACCCCAGTAATGGACATACCCAGGCTGTTCAAGCTGTCCTTACTTTCAATGTAGCCCAAAAGAACAATTCCTAAACAGGTCCATCCATTTTGTCATCCTGCTTGGTCCTTACTTTGAGGACAAAAGGGCTGGAAACAGCTGGGAAGCTGCTGGCATTTCCCCCCTATCAAGGTCTGTCACAAGTGCCTTTATTCCCAAAATGAGCCTGTCTGGAAGGGAAACACCATGAGGTCACTTGCCTGCACAGCTCCTGCAGACTGAGTCCACAGTTTGCAAACAGACCACAGATCTGAAATGTAGAGACATTTTTAAAGCCTATCCCAAGTAACATGGCAGGATATGTCTGAGAATATTTTATCAGCAGAAAAACCCTGCTATGCTTTATTGTTATGATTCACGGCACTGAAAATATCATAAAAAACACAACACTCTTGCAGATCCAATAATGCAATCAATGCTATTAAAAACTAAGCTACATCCTAACAATTACACATAATCTTGAAAACTCGGGCCAAAAGATACCACCTCATAGGTGGAGTCATGTTTTGTCTGCAGTAACAGTACAGGCATATAACTGCATAATTTTAATAGAAGGCTTTACTTTAAAACAATCAAAAATCTAGATCAAAATACTTGTGAAACATGATTAAAATTATTTAAGCAAGATAAGACAATCAGCATTAAAATAATATGCATTTAAACATAAATAAATAAACACGTTCCTGTGGTAGAAATGAAACAGGAATCATTTAGCTTGCCTGCTGATCTATCCTAGAAAGCATCTTTGTCAGCTTAAGTGGTAGTTTTAGTATTAATTATAAATAAAACTGGCATGTTAAAAAAAAAAAAAAAACACACCAAAAAAAACCCCGAAACAGATTGTGAAAAAAATCTTAAAAACACAAGGGATAGAGAAAATTACAGAGAAAAGACACCAACACTATAATTGACAATATTGAAGAACGAGATTTTCAGAAATATTTGCTGAAGCATTGCTACAAAATTTTTGAAAAGGCATGGAAAAAACCCTCATATGTTAAGACCTAAAAATAAAACATTTCACAGAAAAAAGGCACATGTGATCCGTTGCTTTTACAAGGAAAAAACTGCTATGCTAATAATGGCAATTCTGTTGTCAGAGGTTTGTTATTTCAGTGTACACAAATTAAGTAGTGTCATTCTGTTTACAGCAGCAGCATTTTTGAAGCATTATCTAAAGTCCATATGAGCCTGTCTCATACAGACTCAATAGCATAAGGGCCAGAAAAAAAAAATGAGCAAGCTCCTCTTTGCTCTTCCAACCTTCCCAGTCACAACAGTACACAAGAGGCAGAAGCTGAGGGAATTTTATTACAGAATAGGCCCCCAGCTAAGGAAATTATCCTTATCCAAGATGATGCATATACATGCACTTAAATTCTATCCTGAATCAACATTAACACTTATATATGAGGTTTACCAAAATGAAGCTGGGATTGGGAACCCAGGAAAACAGATCAGCTTTGGATACAGATGGGTTCCCCAGCAGAAAGAGGCTGCTCCAGGAAGAAACAGAGGTTAAAAAAAATGTGGTGGCAAGAGAAAAGAAGACAGAACAGGTCAAGTGTTTAAAGAAACAGAAAATAAAAACAAGAGATTACAAAGCACTTCAAGTCAAAAGAAGAAAAAAAGAGGTGAGTAAAGACTTTTTAAAAAGGAAGAGGTTTGCATTTGAATATGAAATGGAGGAAAACCTGGGAATTATCCCTGTAAACTTAATAGAAACTTTCGCTTTCAAACAGAGAAGGAAAATGCCTATTGCTAGCTTCTGAACAAAAATTAACTCTCCAGACTTAAGAGACTGAAAACCTAACAATTATGGAAGAAAAAGAGCAGAAATCACAAGGTTCTCTTTAGAGGCCATAGGAAGAATTAGAAAGTTAAGAAAGGTAGAAATAAAGGGAGTTCATAAACATAGTACTATAATTTATCTTTGTCAGCACCAGTGTTATAAATAAAAGAAATCACTGGCTTCATAATATCTGATATCATTGCTGTGTCTCCTTGAACACTGTAGGAATTCTTTATCATTTATTCACCCTGATTTGTCTCCACAACTTTCCATTATGTACACCTGAAATTTCAGATTAAATATGATGACAGACAAGGACATCAAGTGAGAGATCTAAGGGAAGATGCATTACTGAAAAGGAAGACAGGGTTTTAGTCGAAATCAGCAGAAAGGTCTGGATAGGTCGAATGTCAGCAGGAAATTATCAACAGATATATGGAGACCTTCAAGAGAAAACAACAGGTTCAGGGAAATGATGGAGACACTGATAAGAGATAGATGCCACATCAACTGCACAATTAATGCTAGCCCAAGGGGCAGAGCAAGCTGTGAGAAGGAAGCCTCCCACAACATCATGCTTGAAAGGGTTGCAGTAAAAGGAATGGGTACTGTCAGGGTACCAGGCACATGAGGATAAATATTATCTATTCCCATAAAATTAAATATTTTCCCCTGGTGGTGTACATCCTCTACCAAGTATTAACAGGAATAATAGATATGGAAGGAGTGGTTATAAGAGGACATTTTTAGTACAGCCCATCTTGTACCCCAAGCAAGATAAGGCAGGTTGATTGTCGTAAAACAAAGAGCAAGAAAGTGGAAAACTGGATGAGAGAGAACAGAATGGATGTTTCTATCTGCCAGTCAGTGATAGTACAAAGTACAAATTGTATTACCTTGCATTGTACTCTGGTCCTGAAACATTTTCAGTATCAGCCATGAGCTAACTAAAACATACAGCAAGATAAACTCAAAAAAGCCACTTAGCTGGCAGATTTCTGTATCTCACTACACGGGACACTTTAATTCTCCTTTATCCTCATGCCTACCCAGAAACCTCCTCTCTGCTCATACATGATCTTTCTTTGCACTTCAGGGGGGATTAGCTATCTCCATACTCCATGAACCGATCTGCTTTAATAGCCACAGCTCTGAAACTTTCATCTCCTCCTTCCCATCAAAAGAATTGCTGAATTTCTTTTTATGTGGGTGGTTAATTTAATTAATGACTGTATCTGTTAAGTTAGCCAAATGGACTAAATCAATCAGTATTAGATAGCTTCTCATAGATACAGCAATAATTTTCAGAGTGTCTATTGAGAGGAAGGAAAAAACAACTGAGAAAAACAGAGCCAGTTCTTGCCTACACAAACTGAAGTTTCATGCCTTTTTAAAATATTCTTACGGTACTTTTCTGTCCATGTTGCAGCTAATATGAAAGGGAGAAAGGAGTAAGAAATTTCTTAATGTTTCTACTCCTACTAACTATTTAAGGCTTTCTTCAAAAAGAAATTAGAGACTTAAGAATGGGTTAAGTCCTCAAAGGATTATACACAAATGCTGAGTTGTACCCACTCTCAGTCCTGTCCTGAAGCTAAATTTCACATTTCACAAAATTACACAACTTGAATCTTTGATGATGTTTCTTCCAAATACTAACATTTGCTCTTTTTTTTTTCCTTTCCAGGACTTCTCACTTAGATCCCTAATGCCATCTGACTTGAAAATGCACTTAGTCCTTTATCCCCTAATAGCTACTTTGCCTGCGGGACAGGATAGTAACTGCCCTGCATCCCAGAGCAGACAGCAAACTGCGGAGCAACTCTGCAGCCCTGAGCAGGGCCTCCAGCTCCGGCTTTAGAGAAGGAGCCTCACAGTTCTGGCTTACAAACAGCACGTGTTTCATTTCTGAACTGGCTTCGTTTCTTGATGGGAAAAGGTTTAAGCAGGTTGAAGACATTCTTCCTTAGTTTCACCAAACTTCTATTACACACATGGCTCCTATTACTAGCATAAAAAAGGAGAGAGTACACAACAACAGCTGTAAGGAAAACCTGTGAAGCAACAGCAGTAGTTGTAAGGCTCAGGCTGGTATGACCATATCCTGCAGGACATGCCTTGTGCACGTGAACCATACCTGAAGTACATCCAGTGCCATTCTATGGTGCCACTCTCCATCTGTAGCTACCACACCACGGACTTTTTGGCCTGTCCTTTACAATCTCTGCAATTCAGTTTGAACTCCTCTATCTAAATCGCCATATGGGCAATTTTATGAGAATGTAATGATGAACAGATACTGCTTGCATTTTCCAGGGGAAAACACTTAGAAGCTTGTATTTAATTTCTGCAGCTAGGAAGAGACATACTCACAAACTAACCATTTACTCATATCACCACAAGTTTCTTACCACTATGTTTTAAAAGATCTGAATAATGCTCCCTACCCCAACAAACTAGTAGCAAAACATAGTAAAGTAGCTCTGAAATCATAATTTCAGGTTCTATTTTTTATGGCAACTTAAATATTAACAATATTTTGATTATATTTCTTGCATCAATATTAATATTTCCTAATATAAATATTGAAACTGGCAAATAGCATCTGATATGATATATAATGGACAGGTTTTTTTAAAATACAGCATTTTAAAATATTATGTGGCACAAGCACTGCAAAGGGCACAAATTCAATAAGGCAATTAATTCATGCTGCTGGTGATGGAGGGATGGTGATTACAGTCTTCTCTTTCAGACAACGGAGAGATTTAATCTAGTGTCCTAACAAGGAAGCTGTGCACACGCACACACATACACACACACACACACAGAGCCTTCCCAGTAACCATGGGAAGACACTGCTACTCGAGATACCATAGTGCTAAACCAAAGACTTTAACAAGCAGAAAGAGCAGACAGCAGGTGTTTGCAAGATTCTTGTCAGGCAGAAAGGTGGAACAGGATTTTTTTAGCTCTAAACTTCTGTTTTCACAAGCAGAGTTGAAAGCAGTCTGGGCAAGGTTCACTTTGCTCCTTACCCAGCTTTCCTGACAGTAATGATGGCAATGCAAGTGTCAATAAAACCTCGCTCTTTTTTTGTCGATGAATAATTTACACCAGTATTTCTTCAAGCAATTATTTCTTTTTTTCTTACAGAAATTTCAGAAAACCCATTAAAATGAGCAGGTATTTTCAGACCATGTTCATACTCTTCCTACAAAGCAGTTTCCTCAATAACATTCTGCTCATATACTTGTTACTTACAAGTCAGGATAAAAATGGTTAATTTTAGTATTTGAGAGGATGGTAAATTAATAAGAAAGGGAAGAGGAATGCACACGAGAAGCACAGGCTACACATTTTCCTGCACAAATGTACTAGTGTGGTCTAATCCTAGTTTTTAATATGCCTCTTCACACAGTCAAGCTGTTTTATACTACATGGAAAATCATTTCCCAAGTAAAAGCACTTCTGATTTCAACCACATTTCAATCTAACTCTTTGTGTATTGTCCATAAATGCTATATGGAAAGAGAAAAACTGAAAAATTAAATGCGTATTATACGTGGCCCTGGCATTACTTCATGCTATCAAAAACAACCACACACATTTTATACAGGACACCTGTATCATTTAGCGAATGGACTTTATTAAATATTTTTATTTGGTAGCTTCCTTCAAGATTTGCCCTCAGATTCAAGTTACTGTATACATGGTCTTGCCCTGGAGCAAACATACAAATTATTCCTGCATTCATGAACATTTCCGTGATGCTCTCTCCAAGTATTCGCACAACGCAAATCCTGAGTCGTCCACGTACTGCTCCTTGGGAGAGTTAGCACTTTCCTCAATACTAGAAAGCTGTAAAGTATCTGTTTGGTTTGGGTGTCCAGTCTGAAACTTGAGAGAGACCTATATTGCAGAAATACAGTGTCTTTTTCATCTTAACACATTTCAGATGTGTCCTGCTCTGTGTTGCAGTCTGGACAACTCTGGAGCTCTTGAAGCTCTTCAGAGCTGATCCCAAGTGTCCTCCTCATGGTACCTGAAGAACAAGGAACTGTCACTACAGCAAAGCGTGAAGGCTTCAGTCTGGGAGATGCTTGTCCAGAGCCTTGCAGAAAACCCCTGCCAAAGCGACCAGGCATCAACACTTGCTTTGCACACATGCAATTTACAACCCAGTAACAGGCAAACTGGGGCTGTCCAGCAAACTGCCTCATCGCCAGCACAGCATTGCTTCACTCCCAGACCACTTTACGTTGGACACAAACAGTGTATGATTAGAGAAATAAAATTTTAAAACTTAAGATGCAGAAAATAGGAGTCCAAAGGGGCCAAATTATGCTCTGGCTCAGCTTCTGCCTTTCATCACCTTCTTCCAAACTACCCCCCATGGTACCTATCTCCCTCTCCCTGGTCATATTCCTACACCTCCTTTACTCCCCAGGCTACCACTCCTTCTTACCAATCAGCATTTCCACGGCACTGCTTCCTACATCTGCATGATGCCAAGAAAGACCAGAAAAGGAGTCAGTATCTCTTCAAGAGAGATACAGTTTATCACTAACATTGAACATACCCATCTTAAAATGTGCACCCTTAATGATAGCAAAGCTTTCCCCCGCTGTGCTGTCATTTCCTTTATAAGCACTTAGGACGATCACCCCGTTAACACTCATGGTTACCTGCTGCTTGGACTTTGCATTTTATCCTGAATATTTGAAAGGTTGCGTGCTCCAAGAATCTTTTATGTAGTAGTCACCAAGAATACTTTCTTCTAAACAGTGTGGATTTTTATATATAGAGTATTCACATAAATAGATTGAAAAATTATAGAGAAGTTTGGGGGTTTTGTTAATCTAGAGCTTGCATCAACTGTTGAAGTACCTGAGATGTTTCAGTGGAAAAAAGACCAGAAAAAAAATGGTTACCACTACTTTTATATTTGTTCACAAAAGATGTTAACTTTAGAAAAGGGTATACCTGAAAATAGTTTCAATTTAAAACATTGCAAACCTTAAATCTAGGAACTAGATTAGTTTCCAGAAACTATTCTGAAGAAGAAAATATGTCAGAATTTCAAAAAGACAGAAATGGGCTTGAAACTCTAAGATATTGAAAAAGCCTCTTCTTGGTAGAGGGGCTAAGAAAAAATGAGTCATGACATGAAGAACATCTTCAGTGACAGGCAATTTAAAGCGCAAAGACTGAAATTACCTCCTGTAGCACTGTAATGTCTCTATTTCGATAAAGAAGGTCAATTTTAATAGCACGGATCATTGTGTGGATCAGAAGTCAAAGGTCTCACACTTCAGTTGTGGGTGAACCAAGATTTTAGCCTGCAACTAAGCAAAAAAAGTCAATCACACAGTTAAGAGAAAGAAGTCTCTTGAAGAAGCAGGCTGCATTACCAGGAAAATATCTCAAAATATTCACACATGACAAATGACACAAAAGCTTGTGAAATAAAATTCATAGCACATCTTAAAAATGAATGAAGAGTGGGAAGACAAGAGTCCCTTAACCACCGAATGCTCAGGAGCCAGATTCTGAGACAACACTAATCACTTAATCACAGTCCAAGAAATTATCACAGCTCCCTCAAACTTACAATCATCAATCTTCATTTAGCAAACACAACTACAAGAGTACACCTAGATTCAGAGAGGCAAAAAAACCAATTTCCTAAGGCTGTTCCAAGTCAAATTTGTCTGGCTTGCCAGATGGCTCTGGTATTGCTGATGACCCAGCAGGTTACTTTGCCTCCCTGCGTGTTACCTACCAGTAAATCATCCTCTCTAAACTCAAAAGGCTCTTCAGCTTGAAGAGAGGATGGGGTAGGGATGGGGGAATATGATAGAGGTTTACAATATCATATGAGCCATAGACAGAATTAATGCAAAGCTGTTATTCTCCTAATTCCACATTAGTAAAATAGGGAAGCACTTGAAGAAATTAGAAGACCAATTTAAAACAGATCAAAGAAAGCACTATGTCACACAACAAGTTGTGAATCTCTGCATCACATTGCCAAAGGAAGCTGCACAGGCAAACAATATCAAAAGGTATCTCTGAAAGGGACTGAAGTCATGGACAACGAGTTCATAAACAGGTACTTTATAAAAGGCACACACAGGGATGTGCCTTCTGGCATCTCCAATCAAACAGTCACGGATGTTATGGGGGTGAGTGGAATGGAACCTGAAAGTGGCCCAGCACATGTGCTCTTTCACAGCATTCTCCATTTCCATTGCCAGGACAGATGGACCATTGGTATGATGCAGTTTTAATTATTTCGTGTTTAATCACTGTTGCTGCTTCTTAGGGTGAAATGAATAAAATAATTTGATATTTTAAAATTACTTTTCTATCCAAAGTCATTTTCTGAAACTGAGAGAAAATACATTTGTGCTTACAGGATGCAAATTATTTTTCCACACATTAGCACGGAATTGCTTTTAAATACATGGCTCATATGTACATCATGTAACCTACAATAGGTGTACAGAGCAACAGCGGCCAGCATCACCCTACTGGCTGCATCCATTGCAGAGACTGCTCCACACCTGTAACTGAAGATCCATTTCTGTAAATGCAGCTACAACAGTTCTCCATCTGCTGCTGCATGGATGGGACTACAATTCAATTCATACTGACAATCCTACAGCAAAACTCCTGCAGTTTCAAATATCTCTCCCTTTTCTTATCATAGGTATCACATCCTTCCTACCCTACCCTAAGACAACCTTAATTTCTCTATATACAAAACTCTTCTTATTCACACCCCTCAAGACAACAAAACTCTGTATTGAGACCAGTTATGCTGGTAGGTGGCATAACTATGGCTGGTTTCTAAGCAGCAAGAAAAGGAACACGATGAAATCCTTGGCATTACTAGTGGTGATCATATATCCACTAGTGGTGATCATATATCCACCTAAATTGGTGCACTGATTGGTAAAAGAAGTCAAAAATAAAATTCTAAGGTTTGTAGCTGGTTCAGTCACACAGCTTTGGTAGAAGTTCTCATTTGACTGATGCTCTGCTGCTACTATCTGTTTCTTCTACACACACATGCATGCATATATATTTATATATATATATCTCCTATATATATATATATACACGCACACAGAGCTCCTCTATATGCTATATATCCATATAAATTTAATACACTATGCATGAGACATCCATTTTGCTTATTTGTTTTCTCTTGCTCCTTCATCACACCTTTTTCCTGTCCCTTTATTCTGATCTTTCATGTCATCCTCTCTTAAATCAGGACCAGTCCACAGCCTTGCTTGCAGAACTGTCTGTTTGGAGAATTCTAGCTCAAAATTCTAATGATTAGAAAACAGCAGAGTACATGCTCTCTTTCTTGACTCAAACATAAACCAAATTGTTTTATCCTGCATACCTACTGCTGTGTCAAATGTGCTAACAGACATTTTCAGCATTTGATACGATTTATTCAGTCACGCTCAAAAATAAACCACCTGTAACTTCTCGTGCTGCCACCTAAGCCATGGTTTAAATTTCAGAAGATACATATCCCAGAATGGAAAAACTGGCAGGGTCAAAGCGGATCCAAGTATATTGAATTCTTCCCACAGAGTTTTAAATCTGAATCACTACCTCCTTACATCTCCAGAATGCTTGCCGCAATGAAGAACGCTTTTGATTCCAGCAGAGACTCAAAATTTTCTTTTTGATCATGCAAATCCTTATGACTATTTTGCCTTTTCCTGTAGCTTCTCATCTTCCAGCCATGATATGACTATAGACAGAAACATTATACAGCCATTTATAATAGGAATTGATTTCTAAGAAATATCTTATTTATTATTATCTATTAATCTTATCTATTTTTATAGTGAAGTATTCTCTTCAGGATGAAAAGGGATCTTCATACTTGAGTGTGCCAGTTCCAATCACCACTTTTCAAAGAACTAACCTCTTCATTTATAGGTTATTTCATTTTTCATTTCCTGGACTGTCATATTTTCTGTAAGTCAGCCTGTGCACCTGGCTTTTCAGACCTGGGCATTCTTTGCAATCTGGCAACTATCTGGCATCAAATAGCTATTTGGCACAGCGAAGCACTACAGTGATGGTGCAAAGTGCATCCTGAAGGAGCAGAGGAAGTGTGCAATCAATTCCAGAAGATGCAGAAGTGAGAAGGAACATATTCTGCCCTTCTGGCATATGCTTTTTCTTCCTTCAAAGGGCTCCAAGGTAATGTCTTTCCAAACACCTGAATATAATCAAGATGAAAACTTACGTCTGTTTAGAGTTCATTTTCACAAAGCAACTGCATAGCCAGCTTGTCCATTGAAAAAAAAAAAGTCTAAAGGTGCAGAACAGCTGCAGACCCTTTTAAATGCTACATAGCAGTGTGCTAGAAAGCCTTGAAAGAACAAAAGAACTGCCCTGAAGAGCACAGAATAACATACTCCCCCTCAGAGCCCTTGACTGTAATCCTAAATGGCTGCTTCTACAGAACACCTCGTCCCAAGGCCTCTAACAGCCTCCTCAGCAGAGAGACGGGATAGAGACCTCAGTGTCACTTCTGAAAGCCACCATTCCTCTTTGCAGCCCTGCCCTTTTGCTCACCCAAGGGTCCACTCACAAATCCAGAGGTGAGATGTGAAACACAGCTGGCTGACAGGGTCTGTGGCAGGGAGCACACCCAGCATCTGCAGAGCCATCCCCTCAGCCAGGGACATGCTCACCTGCAGATGGCTCTAGCTGTGATCTGCCTCTGAACGTAGAGCTGCCTCTAATTAAAATTTTAATTCAGTGAATGACGAGTCTGAATTTGACCAAGCATTTTTACAAGAAACCTACTTTCAAATCTCCTGTCATCTTTGCTTGGCAATCTCAGTGATGTGCTCACACTGTTCCTAACAAAAGAACTGCTCCAGCTCCTCACTTGTCCTCATCCTGAGGTAACCCAGTGTCCTAAAGGAACCTCTGCAGCAGAACAAAGATATAGAAGGACTTTTTTAAAGAGACAAGGAAACCATCCTCCCCTTTCTTTACTCTGCTGAGCCATGGGTAACGGCAACCAGCTGGGAGGTTTGTCCCTATGGGATGCCCTTCTCCCCAGCCAGCAGAGAGAAAGAGCAGCTGTTCACAAAGGCAAGACATTACCCTCCCACCAGCCTCCTGCCTGACCACCCTCTGCAGCAGCCCACGCTCTCCCTGCTGGCTACAAATATCCTGGGAGATTTGCTTCCTAATTTAGGCACCTCTGAAAATCAGGCGGGGGAATACTCTGGGAATAAAATCCAGCACCTCAGCAGAGAGTTCAAGAGCCTCTCACAACAGCGCTCATCAGTTCTTAGGGAACATCATGTGTGGTTTTGACAACATTAATTTAGATAAAGGGCACCACGGTTTATACCTACAGCTCACACTGACAAGCACACATCCAAGACTGTATTCTCCTCTTCAGTACAAAGATGTATAAGGATATCCTTATTATCATCCTTACTAAGTATTTATAGAATCTTGCTCAGTACCCTAAATTATTTATGTTTCTAAAAATAATTCTCCTAACATGTCATGTGTTGCTTATAATAAAAGCTGGATTTAAGACTCAAGTCCTAGAGTGCAATGAATTTGATAAGCAATCATCAGGGAGGATAATGTGGCTTGCAGAACAAGAAAAAGCCTTCCAAAAGCTCCACATACTACTGTAGAATTTAATTTGGAGCTAAACTGTAAACTAAAGCTAACCAACCTCCAAGTATGCTGATGGTTTTTAAGCTGAAAAACATACAGGGTTATATATATTTTTATATACCCAGACTTTTTTTCCCCTCAAAAAAACAGAGCCAGATATATTTACAATTCTACTACCAATTAATCAGTTCTGTAATGCTTTTTCATGGGAAAATTTTCAGTACATCTGGTGACACTGCTAGTACAACTGAAATCTGCAGCACTCTATCTTAAGATTTGGAGATGAGAATTAAACTGCAACTCAGAAAAATAAATATAGCTGTTTCTTAACTCACAAAGACATACGTATTGATGAGTATTTTCTTCCAAGCTTATTGATTCTGCATATAGCTATCAGTGTTTGGGGAGGGGTGATGTAATCTCAAACATCGCTTGCCATAATCAGAAACTTACAAAAAAGATAATTCAGAAGTAAAATTACTAAATTTAAGCAATGCCTTCACAGGAATAAACGCATTCTCCCTTCACATTTGTTTTCCTTACGGACCAGTGATGTGTGAAGGTGGAATCAACTACGCTGTATAGCAGTTAGAGAATTAGAGTGTAAGGACAGATAGCAAGATGTCTGAGACACCTCAGATGCTCTGAAAACATATTTTTTAATTAGTGCTGGCCAGGAATTTCCAAAAAGTGGTTTTACACCGTGAAAGTTCCTCCAGCTTTTCCAGAGTGAAACCTTAATCCCAAATGTAACAGTTTAAACTTTTTTTTTTTTTTTCCCCAAAAACCACCTACATACAGGCAAAGAACCAACTCTGTACACTCACATTCAAAGCCCTGACTCGCTTGATTCAGATCAAGGAGTTTAACTGGAATACCCTCAAAAAGGTGTGTAACCTAATCACTGCTCTTCAGACTACATATGGATTGTAATCAATTCCACCATTTCCACTCTGTGCCGTAGAAGTGATTCATTGGACCAAAGGAAGCAAAAACAAGATTAGTTGGAAAATGTTGGCATATCTGAGATACAACAGGCTTTGCTTTAAGTCTCCTGGACTTACTGTCAGTTCTCTTCCCTCTTTGTTCCCAAATTGACATTTTCTCTCAAGAACTTACACATGAGATATTTTGAGCTGCTAAGCATTCATTATATCCATTAACAAAGCACTTTTGAAAGCACAGCACTTTTGAAAACCAGTTTATTATCCAGAATATGCATTGTACATTTCAGATTGATATTTTTGGCCAAAAATATGTAGGTGTTAAAACATTCAAAATGAGAATACAAATGTGTAAGGGAACGCTAGAGATATACCCAAGTTTAAAGGAAATTTACTTTGTTGGAAAATATGGTTAAACCAGCGGCAGATGGGTGATGCACTGCAGAACAGGCAGATTCCAGCTCTTCCAACATCTGTATCATCACCTTACTGAGTTCAGACTTTACACAACAGCTTTTTATTTTGGTTACGAGAGCAGAGCAAAGACCTGCTGCACCTTCTGCGTTACAAGAAGTGCCTGTCATCACTGAAATCTACTGACATTACACTTTCTTATGAAATACTTTTAAGGGAGACAAATCTTAACAGAGCAGAACCCTTTTCTAAATACAACAGGCTTCCTCTTCACTGAGGTGCACAGTCTCTAGGGTATAGACAAATTTCTCATGGAGAATTCCAGCATTTTCATAGCTTATTTCATTTTGGTACAATAAATCCTACAGCTTTTCATTGTAGAAGACATGAAAAATAACATAGAAATTATCCAAATATATATGGGTTTGGTTTTTGTATTGAATTTGAGTTTAAAATCTCCTCAAATAGAACTCAATTTAACACCAGAAACACAAGCAAAGTCTTGAAATGCAATTATACATTCTCTACAAAGTCTTAAGCCATATATACAAATAGTATAAATTTAGCATTATTTAAACAAATTAAAAATAGAGTAGATGTGTTCTCCCTTAATTCAAACATCCTTTTATACACCATTTCACTTTTTAACAGTTTGCAGCCTAAAATGCTCTTTGAAGTTCAATAATGCATTTGCAGAATTAATATATAATATCAGCAGGAAGCACACATTAAGGACAAGGTGAAGAGAGAAAACATTTTCATCTTAGAATGAGGTAACTGAGATGCAGGAGATGAAGTAGTGGTATTCCAGGTATTGCAAGCTGTTTGAGAAATTTTCTTAATACACAGGATGATGATGTTGTTCAGAGACACAAAGCTGATATTTCAGTCCATGTTATCTGAGCATGCACAAAGTGAAGCTGCCCAATTCCCACTTAAATGAGTGGGAGTCAAGAGCACTCAGCCCCTGAAAGACCTAAGCCCTCTGAGATGAGGCAACACTCATGCCATCTTAATTTCAGATTACAGTGATTGGGTCTGTAAGCATACATGGGTATGCCTGCCTAAATCCATGTACCTGCTTTAGCTTCATTCACAGAAAATGAAATAGAAGGTGACGCTTATTCAGAAAATGTAGACTTAGACTTGCTACTCAAAAGCACTGGTGTGCAGTAGAGCATGGGAGTGGCTCCTTGCAGCAAGGGAGAACCCCAGCCTCACACTCAACAGAAATGACAGTGAAAGAATGATTATTTATACTGTACAGCTATTTATTCATGTTTATATATTTATTATTGTATTATTTATACTCTGGTTGTACTATAATAAAGTAGTATTATTTATACTATCACACCAGCACCTCAGAAAGGTGACGAGACATGTAGAACTGCAAATAAACTAAAATTGCAAAAGACAGGAGCAGAGAGCAAACCCATTCAGTGTCCCTGAAGTGACTCCATGCCTGAAGCCAAAGGAAGCCCCCTAAGCTATCTGACCAGCACTCTCCCTCCCCAGTATCTAAACACACCCCAAGTATTTAAAGGCTTTTGCCCACAGGATATTGATACAGTTCTGTGCAATACCATAATTTTGTATCCCCAAATCCTTTCGTTTTCCAGTGTATCTTAAAACACAGAAAGCACCATACAGTGAAAGCTCAGAAAGTTCTACTTTGTTACCAGCTTTGCCAGGCCCTAAATGGACCATAACTGGCACACAAGCTTTACACTTTTATTGATTTAATCAGGAGTTTCCGTTCTCTAGTGGTAATTCAACACACAAATACCAGACCCCTTTGTCTAATGAGAAAGAGTGTATGAACATTTTTTTCCAAATCGGTTTTCCCTCCCAAGCAATTCCTTTTTTAATCTTCAAAGATACTTAAATGAGAGAAACACACCAAAATAGAATCTTATTCATCCTTTCTAAATGAGCAACTTGTTGTAATGAATTGGAAAACAATTCAAAATAAGCAATTATTCTTTGCTACTTGGCCACTTGAGCCCCAGCAATTTATTCAGAATACAAATACATATTTTAGCAGTACTATTGATATGGGTTTATAAAAGGACATGGAAAAAAATCATGAGTTACTATCCCAGACTTGCACAATATCATTTCCAAAAGCACAATAACACTCTTGTCTTAAACTCAATTTTTTCAGAATTGTACAGCATAGAACACTACACTACAACCAAAGAGAAGTCAATGACTGGGTAACAACACACTAAATAGTGAATGAAACACAGAATGCAGTATTTCATCCAGGGAGAAAAAAAAGAAATCTTGCAGAAATAGAATACAACCAAAAGAATAATAAGCACAAACGTAAACTAGTTCGTTAAGCCAAAGATGGTGAAAGTGCTAAAATGTCGTAATTTTTTTTTGGTGCAAGTCAAGACTTGAAAAGCTTTTGCAATATTTTTAAAGAATGTTTTTGTTTGCCTTTCCTCCCACTGCTGCTGTTTCTCACCCATCAAGAAGAAAATAAACTATTGCCAAAAAAAGCCCAAATTCCATTATTGTTGTTGGTTTTGTCAGAAAAACTGATAAATTAGATGGTATTTTGGCAAACATACACATTGTTTTTCAAATAGAAAATCATCTTCTCTTTACAGCAATTATTTATTTTAGTTTTGATAAGAACACAGGTTATCACTGGCAAGCCTACTGTAGAATTTCACAAGAGTTCACAAAACTAATTAGACAGAATTTCAATTGAAATTGCTGAGACTTTTAGACATTTATCTTACAGATGGAAGATTTCTACCATGACGTGTTCAGAGCTGGGCAGAACTGTGAGGTGGATTTGTACCTCTAAGATCGTCAAGGACCAGAAGGCTTTCCATTAAAAAAAAATAAACACATTAACAGTAGGTTTTATTTTGGCCTACATAAGAACAATAAACATTTCAATTAATCTGTCATAAAAAAGAAATGGCTATGTGAGACCATCTATGTTTATATAGAAGGAGTGTGTGAAAGAAATCCCCCAGCTCACAGAGCCATCGCAGCGCAGCACCACTGAAGATGCCAGAAGCACAAGGTGTGAGGTGCCACGTTAAGTCTCTCCTAGGAGAATAACTAGGGCTGGGGCACAGGCTCAGGCACGGGCGTATGATCATCCATGGCATCCATACCTGTGGTGTTGTTCCATGTATCATGCTCTGAGAGAGAAGCTTCTTGAAAACAGACACTGCTGCCATGAGGCTGCAAAGTTTTAAAGCCTAGGAAGTGAGAACAGAGTGAAGATAGCCTTCCCAAGGATGCTGCAGATAGTTTTCTTTCTTGGGAACATCTTCAGAGACAAAGACCTCTCTGAGCATGAAGGCATTCGTGTTCTTCTAGCTTTTGTGCATAGTCCTGGGATTAGAGACTGATGGCAAAGACTTCTCCTCAATGTAAACTTGGACTTTAGTCTAAAGCATCTTTCTAGGTAGAAAAATTATTAAAATATTACAAATAACATACAACACGAAGACGTAGTTCACCTAAATAATTTTTAATGCTCCACTTGAAGCCAGGCAACCTGGAAAAGCCAAAGTGGACTGACAATTCTTTATACAGGCCACAGGGCAGAGGCCACAAGACTGTTGCGTGTCACTTCACCTGTAGCAACAAGCCTGAAGAGAGAGGAAACAACAGTGCAACTCTCTGAAAGAATCCAACAGGAGACAAAAAGGGGCAGGAAAAGGGGGAGGAAAAGTAGAGGTTCTGGGAACAGCTGCAGACCAGCTGGGCATCCTAAAATACAGCCAAAGCTGGATGAGAGGCACACCAGGGAGCACTCACCAGCTTTTGTGTCCTAGGCATTCAGTGTGAGGAAAGACAAGAAACACAGCCTGTGAGACTCTAAAAGGTAAAACACCTACGCCAACTGTTTGAAGCTCTCAGTTATATTTCTGGGTAAACACCCAGAGGAGATACATACATGCAATGCTACAAAAACAGAGTACAACATATTTTGCAAGATGGAGTCAAATTGATCCCTTCTTTACAACCTCTACACAATGCTTTGTAATTGACACATAGATTTTTAACTAGAGCCCTCATTCCTTATCATTACTATGTAAATGAAAGAATATGTTCTCCAACTCTCCACTGAGATTCATCCTGAAACACTTAAGAGTTCTCCCCTTGACACTAAACTGTGAGCAATAGCCTGAAAAACTACATGTACTACACCCACCACTTTATGCTTAATTTTTCTAAATTAAACAGTTATCATAAATTGTCACCCCTGTCAGTGACACAAAAAGGAATTACAAATAATCTTAATAATCTTACAAGAATTTGCTGTGCCTGCAACAGGTTGATGATTATTTTTATCTTTTACATCAATTACTGGACTATGACTAACATACTAGTACTACTTTTATTTCTTTAATATTAATTCATTAGTGTCTTAAGAACAGTCATTTATTAGTAAGCCTTCTCTACCAAACACAATCAATAGTAAAATCTTCTACATACAGATTCTTGGAAATTTAAGGAAAGAGATAAAAAATAATTCTTACAGTGAAACAGTTCCAAATCACTAACCATTTCATCCAAAATATCTCACAAAGTATTAAAATAATGTATTTGAAAACCAGCACAGAACTGTAATTTTTCAGACAACCAGAGTGCAAATTATTTCCAAATGTACTTGGGGAAAAAAAAAGTGCTATCTTTCCACCCCCATGAATATTTATTACTGTCTACAAGATAGTGTAAAAGCATTTGACACAAGTGAAAGGGAATAAAATTACATGATTGATACTGGATCCCTAAATACTCTGTTTCTCCCTCTTTTCCCCTTAAGATCATTAGAGTTCACTTTTTAGGAAAAAAAGGCAAACAAGGATTACTGGAAACTGACATTTTCCCTTTCCTTCAGTTAGAGGTCTCATTAGCAAAACTAGATCTGGACGACATGAAAAATGCAGCAGACCCAAAACCCCTGGGAATGCTCCTAATTTCACAGTCCTGCTCCACCTCTAACTTCACCGCTCGAGCCCCTGCTGAGCAGAGCAGAGCAGCTGCAACCCTCCAGCTCAGGCCCAGCAACTCTTGGAGGTTACACGCAAGAGGCACCAAAATCAGCTGTGCAGTCTCTGCCTGCTGGCAGGGCTCACACGCTGTGCTCCTGACCGCAGAGGTCACAAATCTGCGAGCTGCCAGGATAATTAATCTGCCCAGCGGCTCAGTCCCTTTTTTTCTCAGCAACCCCTTTTTTCTCAGAGCCATCAGGGCCGGATAAATTGGTCTGGTGGTGACAATGTTCCCAGCCACCACTTTCCCTTGATCCTTCTCCGCGGATGCATGCCAGCTACAGAAACAAAAGTGTGACTGCTGGAAACAGGCTGCAAAAGCCATGTGGATGTAACCACCCCTGCTAGCCATCTTTCCTAGGCTTTCCTTTTCCACAGGCAGCCATTTAGTGCTTCAGGTTCACGGATATATGAGCTGCGGTGGTTTGGCTGCCTGTGCATGGGACAGCCATGGAGCACATGGACCACAGATCTGGTGTTGCTCGGAAAAACAAGAGTAGCTGCAGTTGTACAGCTCAGCTGAACCATCCAAGCATACTATTCCCAGAGGAAAAGGTTTTTGCCCACACTCCCCCTGACATACAAAGGTGCAAAGGTACTTTCACAGCCAGATTGGGCTGTGCTATGTCAAAATATAAGGCCCACAAAGTGATGTACCTCTCTCAGCAGAGGGCTTATTCAGTTGTTTTGACTGGGAAGGCACTTTGTAAATGAAAAATCTCAGTTCAAAGACAGGAGGTTTGCTCTAAAAAAGGAATTTTGCATAAGATGTCTGGAAACTGAAGAGACAAGTGTGCTCTGTTCCTCCCAGAGACCCTCCTTGGAAGCAGTCTGGGTAGGATTTTCTGGGGTTTTTTAAGCTTGCTCGTGTGGTTTTTTCCAGTACTATAAGCCTCTATTGTTAACTTATGCATTATTTAAAAGATACTGAGTTTAAAAATAGCTCTAACCCACCAAGGGAAAATGGAAAAAGCAGTGAGCTGAAAGCCACAGTGTTTCTCTCACCGATTGTTTCAGCATGCAAGACATCACAGCTTTCTCCCATTTTCATTTCAAATTAGTAGCTGTGTTTGACATATGCCCACCCATTTTCACCATGAAAGTATCTGAACATAGCTCATTCCTGAGGGTGCGTATTACAAGTCTCTGCGCACCACTCAGACAGCCAATTACTACCACACTAGGTTCTGGGATATATATATATATATATATATATTTAAGTTAAACCCTTTGCATTCAGAAGTTCTGCATTCAACCCCCATGTTTTGAGTTCACCTATCAGGTGAGCAGCTTGCACTCTTTAACACGTTAATGCCCACAGCACCCTTCCAAGTCCCAGATTTTCTACTACCCTGCTTGACAGACACAGACCGAGTTACAGTGGGATGAAGTGATTTGCCCAAGACTGCAGGTGAAGCAGTGGCAGATCTGGGGACTGCCCACCCCCAGAGGTGTTTCTGGATCACCATTGCTCTCTCTTCAACTGCAAACAACCACTAGACACGCAGGATGGGTGGGCTCCCAAGGCAGCTCAGACACAGAAGAAGCTCTTGCACACACTCACTGTACACTATGCAAACAGCTACCTCAGGCAAGCACCAAGCCTTCCTCAGACACTTGAGACAAAAAACATAAGTGGGACCAGAATATGAACATCCTGGGGCATCAGGAAGCAATTAGAAGTATCTCAGACCAATCTAAAATGACTCCCTATTTCATTTCTAAATTGAAATCCAGAATACAAGCCTGGAAGTATTTATTAATCTTCTGTTTATAAAAGTAGCAGCACTGAGCTCCACAACAGGAAAAGAGCAATCCTCATGTAAAAACTATGTAAACATCAGAACTAGAAGACTGTTCCACACCCCAAGAGAAACATACATATGTTGATTTTAGTCCAAAACATTTCTCTGGAGTTCAGCTGTGCACTGATCTTATACGCTACATTAAATGGTGTTTGTGAATGTTTACTCCCAAAGAAAGGAGAAAAAGGAGAAAAGGAGAGAAGGGGTAAGGCAGGAAGGGCTATCCTGTTTAAAATACAGCAGGTTGTTCATATACCTCAAAATTAATCATGTGACAGGTATTCCTTCTGTTAAGTATAAGTAATAGTTGGAAACCTGTATGGGCAATACCCTATATGACAAAGGTACAAGAAAACAAAGCTATCACTGTATAAAAAAAAGCCCATGGATAACAACAGAAGCGTTCTAACAGTTTGAAACCATATAAAAATTACCTCAAATGAACCCAAGACTTCTAAGGAAAAAAACCCCACCATCACCATCAAGATCCTGACACACGTCTTGGGACAATTCAAGAGAGGAGGTGAGGAATAAAGCCCTGGGGTTGCTGCTAAGAAAACGACTTGACATTTATGCACTGAGGAGAGTCTTAAAGAGTCCTTTCCTTACAAGTTTGCAAGCACGGAGACTGTTGCCTTGAACTAATGAGTGATTTGTTTTACAAGTCACCTCTTGTGACAGAGGCAATCCCCCAAGTTATGAGGGATAGCAGAAGTACTGAGCATGCAGTGAAAACACCATGAGGCTTCTAAACATAACAGTAGCTAAGGACAAAACAGAACAGAAAAAATAATTGTGATAAATACATATTCTAATATTGGCTTTCTGCAAACATTAAAGTGAATACTATATGTATAATGCTAAAGTAGCTTTGCTGTAAAGATATAGCGGTTTTTTGTAACAATAACTAATGCCTTTATTTCTGTAGTAAAATAGCTGATATAGTTGTGCTTGTGATAATTGAACTGTCTGCTTGGTTGGATAACATCCAGTGAACGTATAATGAAAACCCCTGCTATTGACTTACCAACTATCAGCAACTACCATCTGTAAAAGCCATGGACCAAAATCCAAGCTGGAGGTGATAATAAAACCACAGCCAAGAAATACGCATGCTCTAAAAAGGCGGACCTGAGGAGGAGCCATGCTAAACAGTTCCTGGGGTATGTAAACTAGTTTGGGGAAAAGTTTGAATATGCATAATTGTTGATGAATATGCTTTAGGCTGATGCAATAGTAAAGGCATGTAAAGGGGATCTCCCCAATAGCAGGTGTGCTCTTGGCTGAGTGCCAAGGGTACCCAGCACTATAGCTTTTGCTTTATTATATTTGTCCCTTATTGTCTTCGTATTAAAACTTTTAAATTCTCACAGGAGAGTGAACCTCGTTTTTCACACAATGTTTGTGTATAAATATACCTGTATGGTCACCTTAAAATCTCCCCTTTTTGAGCCCAGAAATACGCTCTGCAGTATCTTGGCAGAATTGGTACAGGACTAAGATCCATACAGAGCACAGTAGCCCCATAGTGCAGCAGATACCGCATTGTACCTGATAATTTAAAAATTAAGAGAACTACTTTAAAACTTTAAGCAAACAACAAGGGCAAAATGAAAACCCCCTTTGATTACTTAGATCCTTATGTCTCCAGCATGGAGACAGTTCATTCTTTCCAAGTGCAAATGCAATTTGAAATTAATGTGCAATAAAGTTAAAGGACACAAATGTCCCGGACCTGATGTCCTTAGCAAAAATAACCATATGTGAGAAGAGACAATCCATCATGCAAGCTAAGAAGACAGTCAGGCAAAGTCCCAAGGGAAGAGGGAGGAGAGGCATTGCTGAAAAGAAGTCACTTGTGTGACTGCAAGAGCAATGTCATGCTGCTCTTGATGTCAAGCCAAGAAACTGCAGCACTCACACTGGAAGAGTTCAAAGGGGCAGTTGATAAAGGGTATAGTTTCCTGCATTAAGTATTCTCACAACAGTTGGAAAGTGTCTAATTCCAGAGTCCCATCACATTCAGTATCATGAATAAAAATTGATCACGAAGAGCGCACCTGTGTGACACTGAAAATTAACACTTTTCCAGCTATACAGTTCAAAGTGTTGCATATGACTGTTGACAAGCAGAAAACAGTGCCTGGGTTAACAAAAAACAGCCAGGCTCAGTGTGATACCAGGAGAGCAATATGTATGTATTGTCTCTCTCTAAAAAAAAAATAAAATAAAATCATACTGAATGACAAATTCAATCAATGTGAACAACACAGGTATAGAAAAGATGCAATGGAAAATGCAATAGTGGTGACAGGTGAATGCTTGCACCAAGTTACAGCAAGGATAGAAAAAGCAAGCAGCCATTTTCTAAACTTTTCAAGATCTAGCAATACCAGAGTGAGAAGGTAGATGACAGTATCGAAAAGGCAGCATCAGCTGCCTCCTCTGTAGCACAGGTGCACTGATGCTGAAAGAGATTAAAAACTGTGTGATATTTTGGCAACCAAGCCTCCTTAAAGGACAATGGAAGAGTCAACTGAAAATTATAAGATCCTGTTCATTTATAACAGGACATCAGCTGAAAAACGATGACATTTTCCAAAAGTTGTTAAACCTTTCCTGGTTTCTTACCAGACATTCAGCTTGAGACTTTGAGGGTGTTGATATTATTTTAATGCTGTTTTTTCATATCTGTATTTTGTGTTTAACATCTTTTTTATATTTTAAAAGAATTTTTAATTGTAGAAAAACTTTTAAAAAACATATTGCAGTTAAAAACTCCAATAACTCTGAAGACATTGAATTTGTTCTAAGGGAGAAAACTACCTTTATATAAAGGGGACTAGACAGGACTACTCAGTCTTGCACTTCATGAACACCACTAAAACCAGCCCTGGTATTATATTAATATAATCTCATTACCCATTTATTATATAAATTTGGAATATGACCATTTATTTGCAAGTTAATAACAGGGTCACAGTTTGAATAAAAACAATTATTTCAAGGCATAGCTGTTGTATCTGTAATGAAAAGCAAAGCAAGAAAAACAACAATTCATAAACAGGAGTTTATCTGTTCACATCCTCTAATTTAATGCAACTTTTGTTAGTCACTAAAGCAGCAAATTCTTGTTCTTCAGGCTGATGCTGACACCAGCTTAATCACTAAACAGCTACCACAGATTACTGAAGCATTTCTCTATCTCAGTTCAGCATCTATCCAGTGTCAATTCCCACACAGTAACAGACACCTAAGGAAACAAGACAGCTTAGCAGACTTGTTTTAAAAATCCCTACTTAGGCTGATTTGCTGAAAAAAACCCTCAAATCAGGTTTCTCACATCCCAGGTAGACACTCTAAAGACTGGGAAGTTGGAAAGCTTTTCATTTGCTATACATGCTCAACAACCATGGTGCCTGAAAGGCAAATTCTGCAGCCAATGACTCTGGCCCCCCCAGTCAGGATGGCAAATTTGGTCCAAGTTCTACATCAGGCACTGGGAATTCTCCTTCTCATTAATGAAGAGACTTGTAGAAACACAGAAACATTTCTTACTCCAGCTTCAGTTTACTCACAGCTGTGTCCCCAGTCTAAAAGCAAGCAGGCAATCCTGCTTTACCCATTCAAAACAGCAAAAAATTATCATCAGAATCTGCTGCAAAATACCTAACACAGCTTCAGCCTTTTAACTTCTCCACGTGGTTTCTCTGTATATTGATTATTTCTTGCTCTGTCTTAGTCTTTAACTGGCAATTTAAATTCCTTTGATTTATGGCTCCTTCGTAGTGAACTGGAAGATTTTGGTTGTCATATGGTCTAAGTGGAGGGGAAAGGATCCTTGATTTCTGAAATGCTCCTCTGCCAGCTCCAGTGCTGACAGCGGTGAGGTGCCTCCCACAGATTGGTGTTTTGCTTCTTCCCTTAAGTAACAACAATAACCCACAGCAGAGGTTGTCAGCTACATTCAGAAACCCCAGGGAAAATGTGACTGCACAGTTACAGTACAATAACAATAAAAATACAACGTAAAAATTATACAAACACTTACAGTGTCCCAGTAAGCGTATCTATAGCAGTTTTTACAGACAGCTGGTGTTTAAGACCGCTGTGCTCTGGTTAGGGTGTTAATTGTCCACACAGACTTACAAAATCCTAAATGCTTTGGTTAGGTGTCAGCGGATTTCAGGGCCTAGGATCTCAAAGATGCTCAAACATTGGCCTCTTATTCCCACACAGTATTTAGCTCCTTCTCTTTGGCTTTCCAAGGTCAACTGAAAGAGACTTCTTAATAATTCCTGTAACTTCTGTACTTTGAAAGCAGAGAGATGCACATTCCTGGAATAGGCAATGCACCAAAAGAGGTTTTAGGTCTAAGGCAAAGTTCCTTTTTTAGGATGTTTGCTTGCAGCTCCTGCTGAAGTCAACCAGAACTACTAATGTTCACCCAAGGGCAAAATTTGACAAATAGCATTATTTTATGCGATACACAAGTCTAAACAGAGATAATATGAAATGCAAAACTGAAAACCAGCTACTAGATTTGGATAAAGCAAAACTGAAAGGCAGCAGTTGTTCAAGTGCAGGAGCATAACTTAGTTTGCCACAGCCCTTGTGCAATTCCATTACCGTTCTCTTTTTCTGCTGGGTGACACAGCTGTAAAAAGAGTATTAAAACATCTTTTGATGTATTTTTGTTCGAATAACACACAGATTTCTGCCTAGAGATACTGAAGGACTAGTGGGGCAACAGTACAGAGAACAACTGATGATTTGTTCATTTCCCAGCCACTCCCCCAAGACCCACACTGTCAATTAGGTAGCACCACGGTTGTCTTTCTTCTCCCAGTGTGTGTAGGAAGGAGCTTATGCTATCAGCAACATGGGGTGAAAGGATTATGTCCGCAGTGATTTACACTGACCTGCAAACAATTCTGAAAACAGTTTAAAGCTGCTTTCCATATAACAAAAATACTGAAAATGTCCACATCTTTTCCTTGTTGAATGTCAGCTTGAATACTTTTCTTACTCTTGCTGGCAAAGTAAAGTGTCAGCATGTTGCTGCCTTGATTTCTCCATAACAGAAAGAGGTGCAGAGAGAATTTTAAAAAAATCTCAATCATATTGTGCTAAACTATTGTACTTAAAGGCAAAGGCAAACCCTTACTTATGACAAGCTTTGCAAGGACCAAGCAGTAATAGCCTTGTTTTTCTCATGTTCATTTCATGAGAAAGGATAGTTGCTCTCAAGAATTATCTGCATGATTATCAAGGTGCAAAAACTGAAACCAAAATAAAAGCAGAGTATTTAATTTTTTAAAAAAATCCCTTTAGAATTTATCTGCAAAAGCAACAAAAGTTGTAAAGATCTTACTCCTCAGAAGTGCCAAAGTGCCTCTTGTTCGATCTCCTCATTTAGGGTGGGGAGTGGGACAGAAATTGAAAGTAGAAAATTTGAAAGAATCCCACTGGGAGGCAGGTGTACAAGTTCATCTTCCATATGAGAAACCAAGTCCAGAATCTGCAACACCTACCTTGTTCTACTGTCTGCACACTCAGACAACGTCTAGACAATTCTATTTAAGTATCAACTGTTCTATGCTGCTATTAGAAACAGGAGCTATGCATGAATTACTTAAAGTCTTAAACGCATTCCCACCTGCGGAGAGAGGGAGGGAGGGCAGAAATACCCCTCCGTGTTTATATGTGTGTATGTATGTACCTGTGTGTGTGTTTGTGTGTGTATACACAGATTCATTAAAAAACAAAGAACAGAGGAAGTTACTACAGATACTGATACAATTCATTGTGCTCTTTGCGAAGAACTGTCAAATAACAGATGTTTCTTTGGACTTTCTGACAACTTCTACCCATTCCAACGAAATTATACAATCACCTAATAGTGGAACTGTACTGGTGTAATCCATGGGCATTATACCATGCACCATCACGAAGGCTATTACAACAATTCCAAGATAAATATGTATTAATACACTACCTAAATTTTGCTTTAATTTTTTTCTTTGATTGAAGGTAATTTTCTGTACAAAGTCCAAAAAGTCGACAGAAGAAACAAGTGCTCTGTATCCCTGAAATTTAACTTAGACTGCAGCTTAAGGGGACATGCAGTGAAGTTTTCTCCCTTGTTTGTACTTTTATGAAAACTGTGTTTTAGTGGATGTTTATATGAGATTTTAAGGAAGGAGGAAAAGAAAATGAACTTTTCAAACATTTAATGTCAAACTCTTACTATTATATTTCAACAATGAGTTCAACCAGGAATAAAAATAAGTTTGCAAAAAAAAAAAAATTAAAAATTTAACAGGCCATTTGGGAAGAAAGGCAACAGGATGTCAATGAAATCTGCATTTAAAGGGCAGAAGTGGCATCAGACAGGAAACCTGTACACTTGGGCCTGAAGTGCTGCATTTCTTCTGTCCAGACAGAGCGGAACTGGGATTAAGGTCAACTCAGATGAGCTTGACAGCTCAAAAGCCCTAAAAACACATGCAAGAACCTGGTCCTCAAGGGAAAGGCAGAAATTCAGAAGTATCAGCTCCTAGTCTTTCAGATTCTCAGCTGCAAAATTGTATCAATCAGACCAACAAATGTGGAAGACAAACACATTCCATAAGAGTGATGAATTGCACCTCTTGAATTCCCACAGTCTAGCTAAGAGACAGGCAAAGGGAAAAGCAAATTATGATTACAGCATGCTGCCTAATTCAAGTGGCAGTACATTACATATTTGCAGGCCATTGGAATATTATTCTATCTGGCCATTGTAAAAATTCTAGCACACCAGAAATCCATTAGCAGTGATGTTCTGGCAAACCACCAAAGAGAAATACATCCTCTTATAGCAAAAAAGAAATGAAGATCAAAGAATGATTATGGATAAGTAGAGGCTAAAGATCAGCAAACGAGCTCAGAAAATACATTGTAATGCACGATTTAACTATTCTTCCAAAAAGAGAAAGACAAAAGAAACCATCTAACTTTGTATTAAAGCAAAGGCTGTGCACAGATAAATTAAAAGTTCCAGCCATCGTTTTTCATTAACACTGGAAATGTATTTATATTAATCTCTTTAGCTGGACTTGGCAGCTTCGTTACAGTATCATACTCAGCTTGATCCTGCTGTTTCTCTACAGCTTCACATTTCCTTATTGCCACTTACTGATGAGCAGCTTTCTGGAGAGAAGTACAATATACTACATTTATTCCTTGGTTAATTTCTAGGATATTCTTGGTTAATTTCTAATTTCCTCTGTAACCAAATTGGCCACCTGACATAGGCAGAAATGAATTGATATGCTGATGCCTTTAGATGGATTACCATCTTTCAAGTCACCGGGAGAATTCCCTTGCTTTTATAATTAAGCAAAAACAGAGGTGATGCTAAAACATATGGCTACAAAACAAAAAGCTTTTTGTCCCTCCAATGATATGTAGAAATAGCCGTCCCTTTAGGAAGCGGAGCTAAATCAGAATTTCTTTACTTCTTTGCTCTGAAAACATGCATAATTCTATTATAGAAATATTACATCAAGCTCATTTTCTCTCCTTTCCCTCATCAAAACTTCATTGAATACTATCTAAATTTGACAGACCAAATGGAAAGCGTGATTCATTACAAGAGCAATAATAAGCAGCGAGGCAATCGTAACTCTACTGTCGCCACCAAGGCTGCCTCTGTGAAAGGAAGGTCGAATGGGTGCCACACGGAATTACCACAGTTACAGTCAGAAAGGACACAGCTTTGCTCTAACTGAACTGTTTTGTAGAGAGAAAATCTTTAAGATGAGGCATTTAGTTTTCTCTACCATGATTTAGTCTCAGAACTCTCACTATGGTATATCTGATAATACGCAAGCAAGAGCCTAAAATCTGTCATGCCCTTCGGACATGAATGCTTTAATGTTGCTCTTTTGAAGCAAATTTCACATCTTTGATATTTAGGCCAACCTTTAGTATGTCATCAGGAGGGGTTTTACTTTGGGAGATGGGTACAGCCCACATGTTTGCAATTCTTCCTGCACATTTACACCCTCCCCAGTAGATTCTTCAGCAAGAACAAGGAGGTTTGATACGAGGTAAACAACACTGGATAAAAATAAATTCAGCTATTAAAAAGCTAGATTTTACGTGGGTTTGTTTCTCCAGAGAAAGAAGTGAAGAAGATCAAGAGAAAAAAAATGTTTTTTTCTTTTCAAATGACCTTTTACCACTCAAAAAAGGGCAGAAGCCCAATTTAGAAGAAATATGTCTTTGTAGGTCATCTTTAATAAAAATACAAGATAATTCTTCTTCATCATCTCACTGTATATCTCACTAGATGACAGCATTTTATTTCCTTTGGGATGCTAGAAATAAAGTAAATGGAACAGAATAAGGACACAAGATAAATACTCTTTTAACATTGTTTTGTCATTTATTTTTTTTTAAAGAAATAGAGCTATTATCATACAACCAGTACTTCAGTCAATTGATAAAGGGGTCTTTTTTGACTTACATGGATTTATTTTTATTTTGTAGTAATACAAGCAGATTCCATAATCCTTCATTAAAACACCTGAAAAGAAAGAGAAAAGCAAAAAAGGAGTTCTTTTGATAAGGTGTACATGTAAGGTATCTCTCACTGCCTCATTCACCTACTACTATTTCATGATACAACTTGAGCAGTGAAGAACTGAAACCAAATAGGAAGCAATTAGATATTTGAAGAATTTTAGAGACATAGTGAATTCTGTTCAAATCAGAAGATTATTTAAAAGGAAAATTTGTTTATAATATAATTGAAAAAAACAGAGAAATAGATGGGCCCTTACAGAAGAGTCACAATAACGAGTCACTAACTGTTAAGTTCAAAGGCCGGCAAAGTATCAAGAGTCCAGGGGTTTGAATTGAGAGAGTATCAGGTTATAGCCAAGCCAACCCTCATTTACAGTATGTAAACAGAGTATCTTTTGGTCATACTGAAGAAATGAGAGGTTTACCAGTAGAATATTTGTCTATCACAAGCCAGTCTACAATTCCAATGCATGCGCCAGGGTGAAAACTCTCTGACAAAAGGCCATGCCCCTGACTCAGCCCAGTGAGCTGCTGGGAGCAGTGGTACCAGTGGGACAGGACACAACCCCAGCAGGTGAGGGGATCTCCTGGCTTCCTTGGCCACAGCACCCCTGGGGAACAGGGCAATGAGCAGGATCAGTATTTCCTGCCAGATTTGCATTTGATAATTGGTGCTTTGGGATTTGAAAACCTGATTTTTGTGCATGTTTTGGAAGAGGAAAGAAGTCTACCCACATAGAGGGGTAATAATGCTGGGGTTATTACGTGCTGGTTCCCATGCTAATACAGCCAGGCAGAAAATTGCAGCAATGTGTGCGAAGCCTCTCAAACCATAGTGAAGAATTTGATTTGTTTGTGGTTTTCTTCAAGGAAACTCTTTCTGCACTAAGGTGACACAATTGTCTGTAAATGCAGTTTTACCCTCTAGCAGGTCCCAACCAAATGCCAACAATTTTACATGAAAGACCATGCCATACAGAACGTCTGGCAAAACAAGCCTGTTTCCAGCCACTGAGTGAGGAAACATGGGCACACCCATCCTGAATTTTACTAGCGAAACACATTAAAAAATGCCATATAAATGTCACACAAACACAGAAAGAAATAGCTGTAGGCTTCAAAGATGCACCTTATATCTGTAATAGATACTGCAAAGAAAGCAAACAAGCCCAATGCTTAGGTACAACAGAGTTTGTGTGTGCAAGCTGAGCCCTGTTATTTGCTGGCTAAGACGTTACATATGTTAACAACACATTGTTTTAATACCACCTGTTGATTCAGTTTCTGAACTAAAAACACATTTCTTAAGAAGAACCACTATCCTGAGTAGAAAAGGGCTGAATAACCTATTCCTCATACAACGATCTTACAGAATTAAAGACCGTGAGTTTCTACGCTGATGGTTTTCCAGCCATCCATTGGGTCTTCCAATTCCCCAACAGAAAGTGTAATAATTTTTACTATTTTCATTCTTCATATCTTCATTGCCAGCTCCATGCATCCCTTGACTCCTTGTCTAGAAAAGTAAATTTCAATTCATTTCACTGCTTAGCTGAGGAAAGTGTTTAAGCCCCAAGCTAAAAGTCCTCCAGCACTTCCTCTGTTTCTGTAAGTGCTATTTTTACAGAAGGTTATGATGCCAAAGGAGTTCTCAAGGAGAAAGTAAAAAACAGGGCACGGTGGCTGGACAACACTAGGAGAGGCATATGAAGGAAACTGTATCAGCAGGAAGGCTGCTGACTCAGGGAAGAGATGCCCTATAAATGATAGTAGAGAAAATACCTGCTATTCACACCCCACTTCATGCATTTTCCTCTTTACTACCCTCTTCCTGTGTTTTACTCTGCTTACTATTTATAAGTACCAATTCACAGGACTGTAGCAGTGTTGTAGCCACAGTGGTCTGAGAATCTAAGTGGCAGAAAGCAAGCAGGAAAAAATAATTCCTGCTATTAGACCAATTTGTATGGCTGCTACTTGCTTTTGTAAATACAAATCCTATTTTAGCTGTTAAACCATAACCAAGTAAAGAAATAGTTGGAAAGGGCAAGGGTTTGTTTTGTATTATTTACAGATGTGGCAGTAATATAAATACAAACCAAACATTCAAGTAAAAACTCTGGTGCTTAAGCTGATATTAGCATATAAAGATATAATTCTATTTCAACAGTAAATTCAGAAATTACAGTTTGATTATCATAGCCCCTTTTACAGGCTAAATCAAAACCACAATTTTTCTTGTAAAATCTCTCACAATGGCTAAAGGTTATTTGACTGTTAAAGTTACTGTCACTTGGACGTACTTGACACTTAGAAGATAAATTCATAGGTGCTGAAACATTTTTTGATTCTTTCCCTAGTTTGGGCCATTTTACTTAAAACATGCTAAATATAGCACATAACTGACCTGTACATATGAGATATCTCTGTATATGTGGGTGTAAAATATATTTCTCCTAAATGACCTGGTAATCTAAGGTATATCATCAAGAAAGAAAAACATTATGCTAATAGAATGATAATATCTCTCCAGGATAATTAATTTTTTTTTTCCTACACAAACACACACTCACAAATATACACTAATACATTCTCTATAATTATTTTTGTGTCAAAAAAATTCAGACCATGGAAAGGCAATTTACTTGGTGCTGATAATTCCATATGTTTTAATTACTCTACTCTAAACCAACAAACACTGCTTCCAGTAAATTGCCTAAACACAGTAAAATACTCTTTATCACATCCATTGAGGGGAACACACAGGAATGGCCTTTTCAGAAAAATTTTTAATGGGCCAGGCAAGTATCTTATCAGGGGATGCACAGTGACACACTTGGAAATAACAGGTAAATTAAACAAATTACCTTTTGTTCTCATTTTAACCAGGATAAAGCACTCACAGGAATTTCACAGACATCACTTAAACTTTTCATACCAACTGAAGGCAGCATCAAACCTGTGCTGATTTCAACAGCGTTTACCAGCAGCTAGTACTAAATCAACAAATCTATTGACAATAATAGAGAAATAATGGGTAAAAGAAATTTGTTAACCTAAAACTAAATTATAATATAAAAAATGTAATTGAGTTACCAAAAGCAATTTATCCTTTCAAGAGATGTTTTAAGCACCATAGAGCAGTGTACAAAACAAACTGAAGGAAGGTAATAAACTTACTGATAATTGACATGGGTTTATTGAAAGCTTTTCTTGTCCAAATTAGCCAGGTATTTTTTTGCGTGGGATTACAAATTCAAAAGTAATAGTGATTATATAATAAGATTAAAGAACATTATTCATATTTACTAAACAGTCAACTCTAAGGTTAGAAAAAGGAAGTTTTTTAAAAAAAAAAGAAAATTTTTTAAGTCCTGGGCAGATTTTGGGAACAATGTAAAGAAGGATGTCAATTTGAAATGCAGAAGCTGCGCTACCTTTATACATGACACTGACAAAAGGCAGTAGTGAATGTACAATTCAGCAAGGATACTGATACACTGAGGAGCTCATCAAAAAGGCACAGAAATTATTAAAGGTCTGAAAAGGTGCCATTTTATCAGAGATCCAGGAGCTCAAGCTTTTGAATATAACAAAAAGAACTGATACGCCAGACATACCGAGGTGGGAGGAAAACTATGCTACAGAGCTTTTTCAGACTGAAACTATGGTTCAAATGTTTAGCAATTAGGGTAATTAGCTATCAAAACAGCTTATATTTTGACAAATTCTTAAGTCCCATACTTCTTCAACACAAAATGAAAAAATAAAAAAAAAACCTAACCAAACAAACGCACACAAAAGGCAGGAACCCTGAGCGATGATGCTACAAACAAGGTCTAACTTCGTAATCCCAGGCAACCTTCCCAGTCTCAGGATGTTTAGTGATACATTAGTAAAACCCCGAATTTTTGCCTTACCCTTCTTTGTTTTTCAGCCCAAACAGAATTAGTTGTCAGAAATCTCTGCAGAATTAACATTTTTCATTAAGCATAAAAAAACTGTAAGTCCTTCAAAACCAGTTTGTACAAAATATGTGTTAGCGACAAACAGAATAATTGCCTCCTAAAGAACAAAATCAACCTTTGAAATTAAGCAACAGTATCAGCAAGAAAGGGTTTCTCAAGTCTGCATAAGTTTGCACTTATGACCATAGTAGCTTTTCCATCCCAGAGTGGGATGGGAAATGACTTCAAAAGAGGGGTGAGAAAGAACAGTCCTGTTGGGTCAGCTGGGTTCCTGATCACAGAGCATATGATAAACATTACTTGACGAATAATTCAAAGACAATACAGAAGGTGATTCAGTACCTCATTCAGAAGATGTGAACCCAGTCTATATTGTGCTACCCATAAATTGATAATAAATATTACAATTAAAGTTTCAGAGCACTCTCATATGGTGAAAAGGCCATTATTTTAAGTAAGAATCAATTACTAAAATGTGATCATACCCAAGTGGGGCTCCTCAGCCTGAACGCAGCATGAACAAGGAAAGTGAACAGAGCTTGAATTCCTTTGATCCCAGTAAATTCCAGCCACTAGTGAGAAGAATTGGAACTGTATGCAGCCTAGACATTCACTAAAGTAACACATAAGGGATTGAGTTGGACCACAGGGAGGCCCAAAAGGGCTGTTCCTCCTCAGGTTTGATCTGACCATCATTTACCACACACAGTTATCAGGCATCACTACAAAAGTGCCAGAGACCAGAAAGCACAGAGCACTTTCAGAGCAGGAAAGGCAGATGGGTTCTCTCACTCCCGTCCTGTGGGTGACCAGGAGAACCACTCACCAAAAACTACAGTAGTTACAAACAGCGCAACTGCATTTCTTAAACCACTTGGGGAAATTAATCCATTTGAATTCCACAGAGCCAAATGTTTACAATTTAGAGCAAATTTAGGAATATGTTTTTCATTTGCAGCTTACATGACACATTGGTATTAGTGTTAGAGACCATTTGCCAAGAGAAATTACAGGCAAAGTTTCAGCAGTTTGTCTCATGAAAAAGCTGGCACTTGTCTGTCAAGCTGCCTTTTATTTTGCTTCTCTGTTCAGGATTTTTTGATGAAGTTTACAATCTGATACTGAAAGGTTTGCAAAACTCTAGTTAAAAGACATTCCTAATAAATATTCCCCACAAGGCATAAGGAATGTCTGTATCCTTCACAGCAGAAGCTCCAAAAAACATTCAATGGCAAAGAAAAACAATTCAATTCCTGGGGTGCCAGGAACCTTCCGATATCACTAACCAGAAATAATTCAAATTAAGATTGACTTATACAAAAAATCTATCAATATTTTCTGAATAATGTTTTTTGGGTTTGCCTACCTTTTGATAAACTAAGAGAAAAGGGTGTTTATTTTCCACATAGAGAATAGAATGGTAGAAGAGTTTTTAAAAATTGCCTCATATATAATCTTTCAGCCTTCTGAAAGGAGTTGATCACGACAACCATCTATTTACACAGTGCGCTGGGCCTCCTTCAGGACATGGCCAGTGCTCAGTTGGAACAGATGATGTGTGAGCTTCCTGAAGTGGCAGAGTTTCTCACCACATCTCACCCAGCCTACTACTTCTGTATAGATTAACTTCCACTAAAACACGGACCAAAGGATTAAATTTGTGTTGCAGGAAGAGAAAGCAGCTGATGGTTTTGCTCCATCCTAAAGACTGACTGTCACCAGGAAGGACAGAGTAGTCCTGAAGCACTGAATAGAAGCTTGAAATCCTTATTTATGCTTGTGACCCTTCAGAGCACTTCCCCATCACCACAAACCTGAAGATCCCAGGCTATCAATGTGTTCGCTCTCACAAAAAAAAGGACATGATCAGGGAGGGCTCTTCTTGCTATAACATGAGAAGCCAAGGCATATGCAGGTGGTCAGATGCTTCAGGGAGCTTTCTGAAGGCCAAGTAACTCCTCAGTGTCCACACTGCACCCCAGAAGTGACCATATTTCCAACTTACACTCAAGAAACACTCTCTGCTTGTCTCCGTGATGGGAGACACCACAGCCTCTATACAAAGGGTGATGCTGCAGCATCATCTTTCTTGCCCATCATGGATTCCACAAAGTGAACCTGGGAGAATCCCCCCACGTCAGAGCCCGTCCATCCTCCAGACAAGCACAGATACTGCAATTTTTCCGACTACCCATCCAGCAGCATGCTCCTTCCAAACCCAGCCCATGACCACAGCTTGCTTTGGGCCATCATGGCATCAGGTCTCAGCTGCTTCATCCACAAACAAACATGCCCTGGCACAGGTGCCCTAAGGCAGATCCACGTGAGCAAAACGGATTCAAAGAGGCTTTCGGAAACGCGTCCCACATCCTGATGAGCTCTGCTGTTTAATCACATAGTTACAACACAAGATGAGAGTGTAAATGGTTGTGTGACTACATTTAAGAAGAAATACTCTGCATGAAAAAAGAAACAGCCATTTGCTGAGCAACAGACGCCATCACAGCATTAAAAGCTTTAAGGGAAAGGAATTAAAATCAAGGAAATGAGGAAGCACACTTCATTTCTATGTGACTCCTGCATAGGTCTGGGTCAGTGGCCGGAGCTGGACACGTGGAGCACAGGAAAGCTGAAGCAGCACCTGCCCATGCTTCTGGCCAGACCTGGCTCTGCCAGCGCTGGAGGCAGCACTAATCAGGATGGCCAGAGAAAACAGCTCCATTAGATGCAGCCCTGAACGCATAAGGATACCGAGGCAACGGACTCATAAACACACCGAAGCTACTAATGCATCCGTAACCTCTGCCTAAGGGATTGAACCTTTTAAAAATACAGCTGATTCGATCTGAAAGCTCCTTTGTAAATGCTTCAGCCAGTTGAATAGGCAAGAAAAGTTAAAAAGAAACTGTATCTTAAAAAAAGCTCATTGCAGAGACACTATGGCAACTCAGGGGACAAAAGGAAGAGAAAAAGAATGGTGATGTATGTGGAGAAAATACCACCATCACTGGGAAAAAAAAAAAGGAAACTACATTGTAATTTTAATAGCTTATTATTGCTTTTTATTATCGTTCCAGGTTATACTTCAGCATATTTTACATCTGCATTTAATGTGAAAAAAAGTGCATTCACAACTGGTTGAGATCCAAAATGAGCAAGAAGAAAGCACACAGATTTCAGTGTTAAATTAAACTGCCAAAATTTAATGCTAGTTGGAAATTTTTTTGTTTCCTTCCTCTCACTTGCATCCAGGACTTGCAGAATGCTCCTGTCCTGGGCATCAGTTTTCCTGGTGTGTGAAATGTCGTTGTAAGGTCCACTTCTTTATTTTCCTGCCCAGTTCCAGTATCTTCCCAGCTTGTTTCATTGCAGAAATCAGTGAGCCTTTGGTTGCAGGCCACTGTTGTGGGAGGTGGCAGAAGAAAGGAAGTTGCTTCAACTAAAACCCTGAATCAATAGTAGCAAGTGAAGTGAAGAAGAAAAACAGAACATATCAGGCAACGGGGGAAGAGAGAAAAGCAGGAGACCATGAACATTTCTGCCAGCCTCAGCTGTGAGTGTACAGAAAGTTGATAAGGAAACGGTCAAAGAAAAATAAGAAATTTGTGCAGTACCTATGGTGGTGGCACAGTGGACAACTATTCCTGATGGAAAAAGATGACAAAGAAATATGTGACTCTAGAGAACTGAGTAAGAACAGAGATGGAAAACACACAAACACAATCGAATCTAAAATAAAACAGGGTACACAGCAGGAGTATGTATAAAATAGCACAGGCAAATGCAGCAGAGAGAGCAGAGAATCTGACAGATAAAAAGATGGATTTGAAAAGAATAGAGAAAATAATGCCCACAAAGAAAGCAGCAAAAGAATAAAAGATATTTGTGGACAAACATCTGGAGCCAGGAGCATATTTTACTTTCTGATTTCTCTTTAAGCTCCCTGTTTGCTACTCTCATTTTAATTTTGAACTTTTTCCTCCATAAACTGAGGAACCATATGGGAGAATGAACACTTTAACTGTGACTGACCACCACTGATATTGTAACTACAGATAATGCTCAGATGTATTCAGATACACTAAGCTTTAAACAACATGAAGACTGCAGGAAGGGAGACTGACATACGCAAGGAGTGTCCCTCCTTTCTGATAACCTACGTATTTTGAATTATTTCTCCCCCTGTGTCCCCCATACTTCCTTTAACATTTCTCAAATGTGTATTACACGTAAGAGCTAATTTTACCACAGGGGCCTGCTTCAACATGCTTTAGATATTAGCAGAGGTTCAGTTATGAATACTAAACTGATATTTTTTCCAGAGGATAACTAAAATCTTGAACCTTGCTGCTTACAAGAATTTAACTGCTTTTCAACTACAGAGCTACTACAGTCTAAATATACACACAGAATATAATATGGAGAGTAAGAACTGCAAAAGAAAAAAATATTTCCAGCCTTCTGAATGAAAGATTTTTTCACAGGAATGATAACTAAAAATACATTTTAAATGTTGCTCTGGTATACCTGGCTCTCTTTTTATTTGATGATCTGCAAATGATATTTCAGAGGTAGTTTAAAAGTTGATTTAAATATAATGATAGAAGCCAAACATCTTGATTTCCTTGCAGCCTTCTTCTTTTCATTTTGCACAATTTGTGACAGAACTTCTTTCATATTATAAAAAGTGTAGCTCTTCAAGAAAAGTTAATATTAAGTTGGATTCCAGCACTCTTAAGAACAATAAGAAAGCATTTTGACAGTCTTACCATATACATACTTGTGCAATATCATCCAAGACAATAAAGGAATGACATAAAAATGGCACTCGGCTCAAAACAAATAAAACGTTAAACATATGTTTGTGTCTATGTGCATATGTGCACAAACAAAAAATTCTACCTACAAGTTTCCTTAATGTACAAAGCTGCAGCTCATAAAATCAAAGCCTTAACTTCTCTTTTCATAGACCATTAGTAAATGTGTTTATCTTTTTTAAGATGACCTGAAATTTTTACTGTAAGGACAATAATGATCTTTTAGAAACTAACTGCGACCACAACATTTAACGCGCCAAATTAAAACAAGTTTGTGCAGCCTACTCTCAGTAAGGTATAAATATGCATACAAAGTTTCTACTTCCAAGAAACATTTCAGTGTTGAGAATTTCGTACTTTTCAGCAGAAAATTCTTCCTCTATAACTGTTTTAAAATACAGTTGCTATAAAATCATACTTCTAAAACAGCTTCTTCCCTTCTGCTTCCAGCAGCACAGTGTCTCCACTGTCCGTAACCAGCAGGGATTCACGTGTGCTTTTTAACTAATGTCAGTGCATGTCAACAAATTGCCACTGTTTCAAGTATACTTACAAATGAAAAAACGAACCTGAAATTTGAATGGGTGTCATTGCAACCTGAACGATTCATCTTTAAAGCAGAAAAACTTGCAGCAATCGCATGCAAACTCTTACACCAAACCACAAAACATTGTGTTCAATTATTAGGAGCTGAATTACTTAACAAAACACTTCTAATTACTGTATTATTTATTCTTGTTTCACTTCAGAACAGAAAAGCAAAGCAACTTCTATTTTAAAACAGCTGTGCTAAAAGACTACTTCAAAAACACATTACTGAAAGCCATACACCAGATTTCACTGTAAGTTTACTATTATTCAATCTTTCCTCATGGACTGAAGTTCACAGTGCTACTGCCTTATAATGCTTCTCTGTTCCAAAAGGCTGTAAACACATCTGGAGAAACTTCATTCCCAACTACTCATTGTTTTTTGAGGATTAGCTGTTGTGCAATTGATGTATCTTCAGTACTTAATGCTGGGTTATTAAAATGCTCAGAGCTACCAGTTTTCAGCAAATCCATCTTTTAATATCCAGGGAGGCTCTGTGTGAGGTTAGTAATTTGCCTTTATGGTAAACTGGCAGAAGCAAGGCCATACCTGGAGTGCTGTGTCCAGTTTTGGGCTCCTGAGAACAAGAGAGACACGGAGCTCCTGAAGCAAGTCCAGCAGAAGGCAACCAAGATGATTAAAGGACTGGAGCATCTCTCTTAGGAGGAAAGGCTGAGGGATCTGGGCCAGTTCAGCCTTGAGAAAAGACAGCTGAGATGGAACCTCATCAGTGTCTGTCAGTATCTGAAGGGAGGGTGCCCAGAGGATGGACCAGGCTCTTCTCAGTGGTTCCAAGCAATAGGACAAGAGGCAACGGGCAGAGACCAATGCACAGGAAATTGCACCTGAACACGAGGAAGAACTTCTTTACTGTACAGGTGACCGAGCACTGGAACAGATTGTCCAGAGAGGTTGTAGAGTCCTCCCCACTGGAGATATTTAAGAACCATCTGGACACAATCCTGTATAATGTCCTCTAGGATGGCCTTGCTCGAGCAGGGAAGTTGGACCAGATGACCCACTGTGGTCCCTTTCACCCTGAACCATTCTGTGATTCTGTGAAGTGAAATTATACTACTAAAATATTAGTTATACTGGAATAGCTACCAAGTAGTAACGATGAGAATATCAAAGCCTACAATGCTACTCAAGAAAGTAACAGAAGAACCTAAAATATACCACTACAAATTAACTCAATACCTAAAACAGTGTTTTTGCTATAATACAGCCTCTAAAAATGCCACTGGAAAATTCCATTTCACAGGCACCAGGTCTTGGACAAATGTAGTGTAAGATACAATCATTACTTACTGGTTTAGTGTCACATCTAAGACGAAAGATGATCCAAAAGCATCAACCTGGAAGCTGGCTCGAGCAATGTGGGTAGACTGCAATATGGAAAAGACTGGAATTATTATTAAGTCATGGCAAAACCTATTGTACTGGTTTGAGAATGCAGAAACAAAATATACACAATAAGTAAAAATATGTCATTACCCAAATAAAATTGCATTGAAACAGACAAAGTAGTCTATGATAATGAATAAAAGATCAGTCTTCTGAATCTATGAGACTTATTCAAGAATTCCCAACAACGCAAACTGTGAATCAGATTAATCCCCCACCTTAACCCACCTATACTGTAGGAAACGGCTCCTCAAACTCCCATCCTGGGCAAAAGAGAGCAAAGGGAAGTGAGACCTCCCCTGGCTCACATGTTCCTTACACTGACTCTGGACACAGACCAGAGAGAACCAGCTGAGACATCACTGGCTTGGTCAGACAACTTTACTCTCACAAATCTCACCAATACCGCCTGAAAGAAAGTGTTCATTCAGACAGACTCTTATATAGCGAGGGGATAGCAATGGGCTAAAACATAATTTGCTGCATTTTCTGTAAAGCTCTGATTCACAACTCTCTAAAAGGTTCCCGAAACTCCAAACCCTTGAGCAGCTACTAAAACCAAAGAAAAATGGGTGGTAGAGAAACACCTTGCTTGCTTGCTTCCTTTCTTTCTTTACCATGTATTCCCCCCAAACGAGTTACTTTAATTCAGTCCTATAGTGGGCAAACATGGGAACACTTCATAACTCCCAACTGCCAGAAACAGAGTTTTATTCTAGTAGTAGTGAAAGAAAATACTCCGCTATCCAATAGAAATGCAACACTTGTTTCTAGACCTGAAAACCCCCAAGAAACAGAACAGCCATATTGTGTAACTAATTAATAAGAAAAGCTACTTGGAGACATTTTGGAACAGTATCAACTTTGTTCTTATTTTGTTTCCATTGAAATGTGCACATTAAGAGTTGAAGCATGTAGACAGAGGACCTAAGAGGAATCACTGAAGAACCACTTACGACTCTAAACTACACTTCTCCAAATAAATATAATACAGGATAGTACAACTGTAACAAATGATTTATTGAAAACTCTGGGAAACACAGGACAGGATGGGATAATGTGAATCATCAAATTCACTCTTTATAAAACTACTGGCAGGCTTTCAATAGGCATTAAATCCAGAAGAGCTGAGAATACCAGCTTCCTTGGAAAAGAACAGCAGCAATGAAAAGGAAAGTTGAGGGAATCATGACCTTTTTGTTTATTACATCGTTTAGTCGCCCTACAGCAAAATTTTCCTTTTATGTCTACATATCTAAGCACAAGTATTAATAAATAAAAAAGACAACCATGAATACATATCCACAAACAGATGAATCCTTTAAAAAAACCCAGAAGTCAGGACAGTTTCTCTTACTAGAGGATGCTCAGGCTGAGGGCCCTCTATAAAAAGGCCTGGCTGTGTCACTACTGTGGATGCACGCAAAATTGCACAACAAGAAACTCCTCACATTTACACTGCACTTCAGAAGGATGCAGTAAAACTGGAAAGCTCCTTAGAAGGCACCTCAATAGATGTAATTCAGTGTCAGATATCCTTTTGTCTATCTCCAGTACATCTAACCTGGTTTGTAACACAGGCTACCAGGTCTTTGCTAAGTGGTTCTTGTAATTTCTGGATAATTTATCATCTTTTTTGCACAAATGTATCGTTTTTGACCAAGTGAATATATATATTACATATAGTTTACCTTACCTGGGTAAATAATGGGTGGTTAACTACTATCAATACTAAAAGCCTACTTTCTATAAAGAAAAGCATAAAAAAATTAGAAAGCAAATAAACAAACAAAAAAAATACACATCCAGCTGGCATCTGCGATGACAGACACCCACAGAATGGACAGACACCCACAGCACACACGGCACCCACATGCAGGAGCATCATTTCACTGTTTCTGGTCTGCAGCAGCTAGTGCAACCACAAATACAACAAAAAAAGATCAACAAATTATCATATTACTATCGTTGTTTCTTTTCCACCTCTCAGGCAGCAGAGTCTGCTTTGAATGATTTTAAAATTTCATCTTCTCTTGCTAGATGTGAATTTTCAGGCTGCTGTTCACAAACAGGATGTGACAGGCCAAGAATCAAGTAAGGTGCAAGGGACCGATGGCAGTTCTGTCATTCCCTTGTTCCACTGCAGCCCATTTGCTAACCTTAGCTAACCTTCATTCATCCACCTGCACTGCAACAACCACTTTCTGGTCAAAGGAGTAATGGCAGCCCAGTTTTTTGATTCTCATCATTACATTATTAAATGCAAAGAACGTTCTACAGCATTTTATTATTCCTGTTTGTTAACAACATAGCTACATATGCTATCATTTAGATCTCTAGATAGAGTATAACCAAGTCTTCTATATGACCATATGCTGGTACCAGAAAAGAATTAGTGAGTAAGAAGAATATAAAAAGCCTAACTTGGATTTCTAAATGTACATATATTAAAGGTAACATTTGTCATTAAAATATATCCACTCCATAGACCATAAGAGCAAAAATGACTCTGTTGCTTCGGTTTGGTTTGGCTTTTTACTGCTAGGTATATTGCACCATATCGATTTGGTCTGGGAGATTTCCTCTCTTGAACACATCTCTAAGATAAACAATTACAAGCTAATGTATTTCTAAGGTGACCCTGGACCACAGTTATTCCCTGACAGAAACAGTTAACATGGATTTAAGGGAGAAAATATGTATTAATAAATTAATATGGAAAACATTACACAGATGTAACCACTTCCCAAGACACACTATGCAAACCAAGAAACTTAACACTAAGTTTAAGCTCAAGTGCAATCAAGTGTATCTCATGGGTATTTCAAACCTACAAAGATAGCAAGACACTCTGGATAGCCTGACAAACTCATCCCTTTCCAGAAATTGCATCTCTTCCTGATACGTGTTTGTAAAGCACCGTCACACTGCACACTGTGGGCTGCTGCCAAAAACGAACAGTTCTGCCCCGTCCTGGCCATGTGCTCCCACCTACTCTCCCTTGTCAGCTCATGTGGCTAACCAGAAAGTCAGATCAGCAGCAGAAAATTAATCACCACTTGGAGTGGGCCTGGTTTTTGCCAGACAAATGAACTGATCTAAATAAACCACAAGGTAGATGCAATAGAAAGAAACCAGAGGGGACACCCAAGAGAGAATGAAGAGGAAGACAGATCCCCCCTTTCAGCTAAAAATCTCATGCAGTGTAACAAAAAAACTGCACCTTAAGAATTCCAGACAATGCCTTTTTTAGGGTAACGGTTCTTCTAAATATCCAGTTAAGAACCACAAAATAAAGAAATGGATTTTAAAAAGCCTTGGCTGTACATTATCTTTAATCACATCGACCTGTCTGCTCAGTGAATAGGTAAAATGGCCAGCTGCAAAGGAGCTCATGTTCACAGACATATGCCAATAAAAGAACCCAAAGAGAGGAAATAAGTACTTTTCCATCTATACCACCTCAGACAAGCAGAAGTAACAAGAAAGACACCTGCAAAGGCTTCTCTAAACTACTGAAGCAAGACAATCAACTACATCATTCAGTTCTCAAACCCAGGAACTCTCTCAGAAAATGTGAGGCTTTTGCAACAACCATCAGCTTGACACACCAGTGGCTGACAATTGAGTCATAAAAGGGGAGTTCCTGAACACCAGAAGATGCACTCAGTGCAGAACATGAACAAGAGCCAGGAAAGGAGAATCGAACAACTTAATGGAAGAGCACAATGCCTCTGACACAATCAAAAAGTTCTGAAATTTTTATGTCATGCAGCTGAAGAAGAAAAATATCAATAACAGCTCTGAAATTAGCTGCAGCACTTCAGATGCAATTTCTAGCGGTGCATAAAGTGCACTGACATGCAAGCCCCGCTATAGAAAACGCTAAGCATCCCATGCACCTAATGCAACTACACAGAGCTAACTTCTGTTAAAGATCATGAAGTTTAAGCATCTCAATGAATGCCTGAAAAGAATCAAGAGTAAATGGAGTGAAAAAGATTATTTCAAATCACTAAGCACAAAGGTATTTTATCTAAAGCAAAGATTAAAAGCTTGAATTCTACAAAAACAAAAGTGGCATGCAAACCTTCCTGCCAAACCAAGAGCAATGTGATTCCAATTATTTTAAATCACCTGCTCCGTGCCTCAGGGATCACTGCAGTAATAGAGGAGATGGACAATCAGTACCAAATATGACTATTTATCACTACAGAGAAACAACAGAATAATGATGTCCCTTCAGTACTCCTGCTGGGGATCAGCTTTCTTCATAAACTGGCCCCAAAGAATGAGCATCTGCGAAGGGAACAAATGTAGATCAACTACAACCAACGCACATCGTTGCAGATCAACATCAGTGCGCTGCTCTGGAGGTAACCTTAAATATGTTTCAAAGATTTTCATTTCAAATAGGGCAAATATCTTAACCACCAGTGAAACATTTACAAGCTACGCAATTTCTTTAATAATCAAACGAACATGAATTTTAAATGGAAAAATTTAGACATTTTCCTCACATCGTGCATAATTAGCTGAGTATTGAAAGCAGCACAGTGACATGATGACTGATATTTTTCCTCAAAAATTAAGGAAAAATAATTAAAAATATGTTGTGATGCAATGTGCAATTCCTCATAATATGTTTCTTCCTTCAGAAATATCCTTTAAAAAGTACTTAGATGCTTTTTAATAAGTTTTTTTGGAAGAGATTACAAAAATTTCTGTCAAAAAAGAACAAAGTCTTTCACAAAAAAAAAAATTGAGGAGAAAATCTTATTTATATGTTTGCCCTTTAATGTAAAGAATTTTATATTTATTACTATTTATAGCATTGTAGTTTCTAATTAAAAGATTCTGATTAAATTTGTAGACTTGAAAGAAAAGCATCAAGAGAATCAAGAGACAAAATAATAATACAGGATTTTACAGGAAGAAAAAACTTTAAAAGTGTGCTTCAGAGCTTGTAAGAACAATGAGATTTTATAGCAGACATTTTGTGAGTCAGTCACATTTAGAAAATAATAGATTCCTTAGATATTAATTTGATTTCCCTCTCCTCTATTTCACAGAACAGAAACCTCAGATTGTTGACAATCCCTTAAGTGTGTATGAAATAATATAAGTTATCTTAAGTTCAGTAAGGACACGGATAAGCCAATGGGAAGTCATAATAAATATATTCATGAAATTAAATTAAAAATACAGTAAAAATTTTATGTAGATTTACCTACATTTGTTGTTTCGAAAATAATCATTACAAATAAATTTACACTAGAGTAGAGAAATACAGTGCCAAGTAGCACACTATAAAAGGATACATAAAATGTACACACTCTAAAAGGACAATTTTCAGCCTCAGTTTTGTTGTAATAAATCCAGAGTTATGCACTATATTGTTGCTTTATGTAAAATAAGAAATCTGTTCAAAAACTTACTTTTTTACTTGTACTGGGAAGAAAAAAAATTAAAACTTTGCTTAGAGACAAAATTCAGAAAAAAGCCTAGGTCTAATATTAAAAATACGTATCCCAAGTGAAAGAATCTTCTTTCAGAAATACACAACAAAATATAACTGCAACATGATTTCCTCAGGCCTTCTCTGTTGCCATTTGCAAATATTTAATTTTAATCAAAAGTTCAGTATCGCTTAACTCGATCCATATATCATAGCATATTAAACAACTGCAACATCTCTTTTTTCACTTTCCCTAGTGATGCCTTTTTGGGACTCCCTAAAAACAGAGGCCAGACAAAATTAAGAGAATAAAAAGTGGGTATATTTATCGAAGGGCCTTCAGGTACATTTTGGGGAGACAGAGCCCCCCCAGGGGCTACACCCAAAATGCACAACAGGGCACAGGTTTTCATACTTTCATAAGTTTGGTCCATTTGCATATTTGGGGTTAATCTTCCAATTACAGCTTCAGGTAATGAAGTCATTTTACCCCAAGATTTTTGCCCCCCAACTCACTTTTGTTTACACTTCTCGGGGCCTGAGACATTAAGGTGTCCTTGATTCCCAGGCCTAGAGAGGAATTGCTTTGTCTGACCAAAATGTGAAGACAGTAGATAACACTCTATATGGAGTTTAGAGTTATACACTAAAGAATTGCAGGATTACAAATATATGAAAAACATACAAGCTAAAATCCTAAGGCATCACTAGCATTCTCGTCGTATTTACAGGCACTCATTTATTGTATTAATCATCATTATTTGACATTCTTCATGCAAGCTCTCTCTTTTTATTCAATTCATAAATCTAAATGTCTTTGGGGCATTTGGTGGGGCGGAGTTTATTTAATGAAAAAACTGCAGAATAGAATCATGGTTTGATGAAAACGCTTTTACAACTATCTCTTTGGGGCACATTTAGTAAGTCAGTTATTTATTCTGAGGAAAAGCTAGAAATGAGAAAATATTTTAATAGATCTATGTTCATTTTTTAATCCTGGATCACACATCTGTTCTCCACGCCAAGTGAGGGTGGAGCACAGGGAGAGCTAAACACCATCAGCTAGAGTGTAGTGCCAAGGCCCAGTTCACTGTGGTCATAAACATGACCTAAAATAGCTTTTCTCCATATAAACATCATAGTATCAATGAACTCGAACTCAGAAGCAAGAACTACTTGTACTTCTAAACAGAAAAGGGAGGAAAAAAAACCCACCAAAACAAATTCACTGTTTTGTTTATTTGTGTATTTGAACAGAGACTGTTTGAATTTACTCAATATATATGGGGGAACAGCACCAGGGGGAAAAGTCCCAAGCACAAACTGATGCAAGATGTTACACAGGTGTCACTGCTGCGGAGTCAGTGACTGGGTGGCAGCATGGATCCTTCTGAGGTCCTGCAGAGGACCCCTGAAAGCTTCTCTTCCTGCTCTCCTTCCTCACCTCCACTTCATCTTTCTCAAAAATTCACCCAAGGTTAAATGTTGTATGGAACAATGAAGACAGGAAAATTATCGGGCTGTCACTGCTAGCAAATTTGGCATGAGCTAACATTTGATCTCACACATCTAATAGGACAAATTTGAGTAACTGAATGGGCAAGATGCTGCTTCCCATGAGGCAATCTAACACTTGTTTCCAGCAGCAGTAAAGCCCCATGGCACCGGATCTCACACTCGTTGTGCTTTTAAGTGTAAAAGGATGATGTTAATTTGATTCTAAAATTTTGTTTATAACTTTTGATTTCCTATGAGACTAATTACTGCAAGTCTTCCCTGTGAAATGAAGATCTGCAAGAACTTTCGGGAAGTCATATTTATTTTTTTTCCCTTTTTTCTGAAAGGGAAGCAGCAAGGATTCGTGTATAAAAGGTCACATACAACTAACATGCAAGAGGTCTTAAATATTTCACTACTGGGGCAAAACTCAGAAAACTGGTGACTGCTCAATCTCATGTTTTTAAAATGCACTCAGAAAGGTTCTTTTCCAAGTACTAATGGCTAGGGAAAATATGATCAAATAGGTTGTTATAAGCGTGATTAATCAAGTACAGAGTTACATACAGAAAACAAAGAAAAGTCATGAATGAAAACTTGCAAAGTTCAGAATCTTTTCCTGCCATAATTCATACAAAACTTTGAAGACCATTGAAGATCACACTTCTAAAACTAAGACAGGGAGATGAGCAAACAGAGACTCACCCTGTGACCCAGAAACACCAGTTTCCATTGCTCCCCACAGTGACTGTAGTTTTCAGAAATCCAGATCTAACAGGAAAAGCAATGTACTGGCACGTCTAGGAGTCAGAAAAAATACTACAGCCGCAGTAGTGTATCTGTATCACTGTCTGTATCACTCAGCAGCCCAGGACCTGGCTGCAGTCAGAGGGGGAAACTACTTCTTTGTGAAGAAACATGAGATCAGAGGGAAAGGACCCCAGCAAGGACAATCCATCCTCAGTAAAACACCCCTCTCCCTGGCAGTTCCAAGGGCGCAGAACCCAAACGAGCTGCTACCCGTGCACAGCTGCAGTGTGAGAGGCAAACACACCGCCCATCTGCAGGGGGACACAACACAGAACAAGGGCACGCGCCGTGGGCCACCCTTGAGCATGAGCCCATCTGCATCACTGTGTCAGCTCTCCGGAGAAAGGACTATTGTCCAAGAACACCATTTAGGCAAGAAGGAAAACTCAGTGGATCCAAGAGTCGGGAGGAGCGAAGGCATTTCCTTTGCTGAAGCAGATGGTGCCTTGAGGTCATTTTTAGCTACATGTTTTCCAAGCTCTGAAAGGAATCAATAACATTTAAAGGCCCTCTTTTCAGCATCTCTTGTAGTCTTAAGAAACGAAGGAACATAGTTCCACTACGAGAGAAATCTACAAAAACCCTCCAATAAGCTGCCATTACATTACAAATACAGCATTCAAATGTAGTAAAAAGAGCCCACACTAACTTTGCTCCTTTACACAAGTATCAGTGACCAAACCTTTTTTCAGCAGCACGGTGACATATTCCAAACATTATCGACTGGTCTTACATTTAGTCTACACACAAATGAAAGCTTACTACCAAGAGATCAGCTCTGCCCACTGGAAGTAACAAGCACTCTTTGACACCTAAAGCCTACCAACATGGTTAACTTCTCCCAGGAATGGATCCTGGGCACCAGCAGAAAGTTTACTAACATCCAGACAGCATCAGAGGCTAACAAAAGCTTGACAAAACTCATAGACTCTTAGGCATGCCAATACATTGCTCAATCAATTCCACAGATAATACTTGTTAAATATGACTCACCCTCTATATTCAAGTATCAAAGTCCTGCTTCAAGTTGAAAAGTGCAAGAAAAGCAAATTTCAAAACTCCTTTTCCCCTTGATAAAGCCTAGGAGATCAAAATGAATCAATATTTTCACTGTACATATTTTCTGAAATAACTGATGGATGGATTTTTTTCATTCCCCCAGAATTTCAGGGGTTGAAATACTCTAAGGAGACATTTCTGGAACAGAGTGTACATACTACTACATACATTCCTACATACTGCTATTCTTCTAGGCAATTTTTGAGCTCTAAGTCAGGGCTGTAGCCTCCACATTCCTATACATCACACTTTCATTAGAAGGCATTTACCCACACAAATTTTTCTAAACTTTGTATTAATACCACATTCCGAAGTATGCTTTTCCTAAAGCATGGTCCCTTGCTACAGTTGTCTGGTCTGGTAACACCCACTTCACTTAAAAACAAGGAAGAGAGAGAGACTTAAGAGTGAATTTAGTATAGGTAGACAAATCAGAGCTGGTCAAATTACCAGATGAATCACGAAATTTCATTGTCTGGGGGCAAATGCCCAGGAACAATGCTGTGCTTATTAACTTACTTTAACTGAATCCAATTTTGAAGCTGGACTCCTAGTGACTCAACAGTTGAAATATCTCTACATCGTTCGCCACTTTCTGTGATTTCTACATAATTCTTTAATTTCAGGTGACACTGACTTTCTACTTGGATTTACCCAACCAGCCAAGCCCCATCACGGTAGTGCATGCCACAGCCTGGCAGAACACATCCTGACCATGTGTACATGCACTTCAGCCACCTTTGCTGTTCAGTGCTTAACAATAAAGTTTCTGGGAAAAAAACATAAGCCTTCCCTCACACAGTCCTCCCACTAAAGTATTAAAAGCCTGCACAGATGTAACCTTCAGTGTCCAAAGCTCTCATCTGCACTGAACATGCTTCCATCTGAGGAGAGTGATGTTGTTCCACATCCACGCTTGGCTGTGGCTCAACACAGCTGCCGCCACACAGTTCATCCCTGCAGCAATGATGTCCCCTCTGCAGATTAATGCAGCTATTGCAGTGGCTTCAGAGGAGTACTATCAGGGAGCATCTGCAGCTGTGATGAACAAAATTTCTTCCGACAGCTCTCTGCGATCCTGTATGTGCTCCAAAAGACATCCCCATAGAACAGTGTACCCAGACACTATCTAGGAGACCACTGGCAAGTCAAAGTAACTAGACGAGCACTGAAGGCTTTCTTGCCTGAAAGTTTTCCACAGACAATCATAGCAAATTTGGCATTGTTTAAAATAAATAACATAAGTCAAAACTAGAGAAAAGGAAGATGGGATAGGAGTCCCAATAATTTTTGGAGATGTTGAATACAGCGGTTTTGGTTAACATGCAAGAAACAAACAATTGCACTATTTCTAGAAAAAACAATACTGAAAAAATATTATCTAGTGACGAAAACACTGAACCGTATCAGTAAATGAAGAGAAAGATATATTGCACAGGAAGACACCAAAATCCTGTGTCCAGTCTTGATCCTCTGACAGTATTGGACTTGACTCTCTACAGCAACAGTTATCCAGACTGAGAGAATACACATGGGCCTGGGCTGGCAACCAAAGCATCTGACAACACGTGAGCTACTTCCCATGAAGCAGAAGAGCAGTCTGCTTGGGAGGAGAGGTAGCCTTGGCTCAAACCCATGGGAGTGGAAGACAAGGATCTTTGTCTTCCATCCTCTCCAGGGAGAGAAATCCGGCAGGAGACAGCACCAAGTGGAAGGACCACAAACCTCAGCAGAGCTAACTGGAGAGGGAAAAGCACTGAGCCAGTTCTAGCCAGGGCTCACAATTTAGAGAGCTGAACCTTACCAGGCTTTTGAAGGTTTTATACAGTTTGATTGACCTTTAAGCAGTGTTTGACAGGATAACTGTGATAATGTTTTCACAAGCAGAGCCCTAAAAAAGTTGTTAGTTATGAGTCACTTAAAGACTGGTATGATTATTGGGAAAACTACAAAAGAGACCTGGACTATCAGAAGGATAATATATCTACCATGACCTCTTAACACATATGTTCATAATGCTCTTGTGGCAAACATTTCAGAGTGAATCTTAACTCCCTATGTAGTTCCTTCAGAATACAGCTAAATCTCATCAAAGTTTATCATGACATTGCTCGGGATGCAACATGCTTCTACACCATGCATGTGTTATAGCTGATATAGCTGGTTAGCCACTGTAGGAGTCCCAAAACAGGTACATGGTGAAACTGTGGCAGAAAGAATACTCGATGTGATCCTGCACTCAGGGGCACCAACACAGACCAGGAGTGAATATAGATACATTCATCACCAGAAAGCACTCCTCTGGCAGACTTTGCAGTTACTACACTGATCATGGCAACGAGCAAATGTTGGGAAAATACTTTCTACACAAATTGCTACATCTGAGCCTTTAAGATCCTTTTTGGCTGTATGTAAGCCTGTTTTATGAGGCTAAGCCATAGCTTTAGGAATATCTCTCTTTTCCAGTCTGCTATGGCACAAGCATGAGAAGATGACACAAAACAACATGAACTCTGAAGCAGCAGCTACCAGATTGCTGGATTATTTTTTCGACTTATACATTTACTGTTATAACAAATCTCATTATCAAGCAGGGAAAGACTTTCCCTGATATGAGCTTGCAAAGAAGGATAAATCAGGAATTTGAAATATTCTTTGCCTATAATATACCAAAACACTATGAATACTTTATAAAAACATGTACCTGGAAGGGCCTCCTACATCAGAAATCAAAGGACACTCTCAATGCCCTTACATCATTCGACACACAATCTATAGCAAAGGTTGGCTTTCAGCACTTATTTTGCTCTTCAGGAAGGGAAGACCTGCATCAAGAGTATGAATATTTTAACCATCATTCACATATTCATAAAATATTGCTGTGTTGGTGAAGTATCTTATCATATCGCAGAACTGCATACACTGAACATACAGTAAATTATCACACATTTTGCCTAATGCCTTACAAACCTTAAGAGGCAACAAGGCAAGAAGAAAACCAAACTCAGCAACAAACCAAATGCACTCACTATAGCCCCTTTCCCAGTTTAGCCTCCTCCCCTTCGGTTTTGTGTTAGGATGATCAAAAATTGCGCCTAAGTTTCTTCAAGAGACAGAAGTCATTTGATTAAGTGGGCAGAAAAGAATTTTTTTAATCAGGCAATTTCTCGTGACACTTCCCTTTCCAACAGTAACCATCCACCAGTCCCACACTCTAGAGATATTTTATAAGCCACTCAACAGTCAGAACTCCTTTTTTAAAGAAAAAAAATTACTGTTCGTTGGAGCTACCCAACACAGTAACTTACAATACCAACAGAAATTGACAGTATCAGAACAGAAAGTGAAAGTCAGCAGTTTCAGAAGCACTGCAAAGAACAAGGATATCCTATTTGAAGACTAGAGTGAGACGACAAGAAATCAGAGAATCCAATAGCAAAGACTAGGCAACACCTGAATAGCTAATGAAGATTTCAAATCCAAGTGCAAGCAGAGCTACACAAACTCAGCATGACAGAGCAAAGCTTCTCTGAAACTGATTATTAGCAATAAGAAATAATTTAAGAAATCTGCAAGCCATGATTCCAAATAGGTGTATGCAATTGTGTCATTTGGTCACAAACAATGCAGGCTGTGGAAGACAAATAAGTTCTTTACTGAAAACCACTGACTCACTCTGGACTACAAACAACATGCACTTCTGTCTCCAGATGCAGCTCAGTCCTGAAGCCTGTTCAGGCCAGGCTCCCTACAACCACGTCATCCCTTTTACTCTCTCGGAAGGAATCCAGCATACCTTCATGACAATGGGCAACAAGCAAGTGAAAAACAGCTTGAGAAACCGAAATTGCTAAATCATGAATGTCCTGCACAACCAGCAGAGATGAGTGAATCTCTGTCTGTAGTAGGTCAGAACCTTTCTCCCACTGAAAATCATAGCAAATCTCACAAATTTCCATGTAACACTTAGATGTATCAAAAATGGATAATGATAATACAGGCAGTGGGGAGGAATGCTTACCCATTCCCACATTTTAACAAAGAACAGGCCTGCATAGTATTGACTAAAGGAAAATATTACAAAACTTGTAGTTTCCCATATGCTTCTTACAATACCAAAATATGGCTTAAGGCATGGAGTTAAAAGGTTCCTTAAAAACATCCAAGGTTGGGAACTTTCCTTCTTTTAAACACAAAAATCTTAGATTAGCCTTCACTGAATGTCCCTGACATAGAGGACTCTCATCTTCTAATACACTTATTTATGCAACAGTAAATTAGGTGTCCATTGCTAAGATCCTGGATTGCATTAATGATAATATTAGTGTACTTTTAGCTATATCTTATCTTGATTATTCTATACAATAAGTGCTGTGCTGCTGCTAACTGAAATACAGGAGTGTCACAGATACTAGTAATGACTCTATTCCGCAATGGAGTTAAAAGCAGAAACCCAAAGTCACGTGAATTCTCCAATGTCCACTATATATTGTACATTAAAACATTAATGACACGAACATGTAATAGCCTACAACATTTGCCTTGTGCTGTGTTCTGAGGTTCAGCAATCTTGGACAACTACAATTGCGAGCACATTAATTATGGTTTTTAAGCAATTACATTCTGGGTTTCTAAGATGAGTATATAGACTATTTCCTTTACTATTTAATAGTAAAGCATGCATGTAGAGAAGTCACTCAACTCTTACAGCAGTGGCGCAAAAACCCCAAAACGAACAAAATAAAGGAATTTGCTAGAGAAAAACCCCAACGAATGCTGAAAACAAACCATAAATCTTTAGAAATCTGCCACCCATCACTTCCCAGTCACTTCTGCCTTCAATTATCTCCTTTCACCCACTTTTCTCGTTTTACACTCCTCTGGCTCAAGTCCATCATGAGCCTGTTCTAAAACTCCTGATTTACAAAGGCCCTGCTTTTCTTCTGCATGATCATCTTCATCTCCCTTTGTGCAGTTCTGAACTCAGGCTTGCATCCTCTTGTTCAACTTCTGCCCTTTCTGCAGCTAAAGCTTTCATCCAGGAATTAAAGGAATCCAATCCGATTTAATGCGACTTCCTTCTCTCTGGCTTATCTCTCTCTCTCCCCCCTCCCTTTTATATTTATCCGATTCAAAACACAACTACATTGTTTTACATTAATTCAACTACAGCCTCGTTGTCTAGTCCTCTGACTGCACCTTCCCATTCAGGAATCTTTGTTTTTCTAGATATAGTTGTTAGTCTCCTCACCGGAGATTCTTCTTGAATGCTTTTACCTCCTCAAAGAAGCATGCTCCCTTAACTAATCCAGAAGGCCATTAGCTTTGGTTTGAAATCTCTATTCAAGACCAGCTTTTTTAACTCTCAAATGCAGCTATTCAAAGACTATTAGCAATGGATAGAACACGGAGACAGAGCGTATTTAATCATGAAACAAACAAATACATACGGAAATGTTATTGATGGAGAGGACACCTCTGTTCCCCTACTCTTTAAATGCCACTGACTGTTAACTCTTCAGGGCAGGCATGGGTGTCTCTTCACGCACGAGCAGAACCCAGCATCTTTATACTTCACGTGACATTCACCAGACAGCCAAAAGCACCATAAAAGTTAACTCTGCGAAGTTAGTCCATAACATTGGTAAGTACCTTCCTAAAAGCAGCTCCTACAAAACTTCAGTTAAGCAAAGTCAGCCACACTGCTGGTCCATTACCGCCGAGCTGACTCAGATCCCTGGGCAAGGGACGCAACATCCTGCATTTAGGAAGTAACCATGCCCTGTGCCAGAATCACAGAAAATCTGTACTGCTTCACTCGCTTTGGCCTGCTTGGCAATTTTTTTTTGTCCAAAGCACTGTCAGCTACCGTATCTTTCCAGGAGTAACAACCATCAGATACCATGGGAGAGGCTGGGAATATTTCAAGCAGCAGCAGGGAAACTTCATGACCAGGAAGAAAAATTGTAGTAGCTTCCACATTTACATCAGAGCTTTTACACATTGGTTTACTGTGGAGGCTGCTGTGAAATAAACGTATTTAACTCTTTTCAAACCACCCGCGTTACTTGTTTTTTCCTGCTTAGAGTGATATTCATAGTAACAAGTTAACTAGATGAGGATGACTTGAAAATTTTATGAGCATAAGATTTGGTGAACAAAAGCTGAGACATTCAGACAAATAAAACCCATTATTTAGCAGTTTGTTCTGCAAGACCAGTATTTTAATCCTAATACTAAAGCCAAATGCAACCATTACTAAGTTTAAAACAGACATGTCACAAAGTGTTTGAACTTGTGACTTTTTGGGGGTCTTCAAAGAATCCTGAAATGCCTAAAGGATTTTTTTTTTCTTCTTTGAGCAAAGCATTATGAACTTTGAGAATCCTATTTTACTGTACTGTAAATATGGTCTTCATATCTGAAAAATCCCTACATAGAGTAAGTTACATTCAGAGGCAAATACATATGCTATGAAGAGCTTGTTTATTATTTAACTAAACAAAGAGAATGCAAGTTGTCAGTTCTCATACTTCATGGATTACAAAAAAATAAATACGAGACAATTTTTTCACCAATTTTGTTTCTTAAACATACAGTAGTCAATTAGAAAAGGAGGAAATGGAGGCCTGTAACTCATCTTGCATGTCAGCAGTTACCTCAAATGCTCAGATTTTATGTTCTACATCTATAACAGTATGGACTCAATGTTTCTTTCCTTTAGATGTAACAGCCATGTACCACCTCAAATAAAAGGGGTTAAGATGAAATCATTCTATTTTAATACAAAATGAGGTTGTTAAAAGTTATAGGGACTGGTCTTCATATAACAGAAATATGTTTTTAACACAAACAGTGCCAGATTAATGGTTGGACTCGATGATCTTAGAGGTCTCTCCCAACCTTAATGATTCTATGATTCCATGGAATTTGAAAATATACCCCGATTTGGGTAGCAGGCAATACGCACGCTAAATACTGTGTTTAGTTCACGGTTACATTTCAAGCAGTTCCCTTCCGATATCCAATTTCTATTTTTAAAATCACATCCGAGTCCACAGAACATAAACCCACCCTGCCCACGCTTCAGTCAGAAGCCGAAATCAAGCCGCAGCGTTTCTAAGCCCTGCTGCCGCAAAGGCACCGCAACTTTCATTTTGGGTACCCCGGCGGCCGCAGGCAGCGGGCTGTGCCCGCCCGGGCCCCCGCTGACAGCCGGGGGAGGGCATTAACAGGGACGGGGACCATCTTAACTAATTCGGGCGCCCTTGCCCAGGACTGGCATTCCCAGCGCTCCTGCGGGAAACCGAGCCGCGCGTCTGGCCGAGCATCGCTCTGCACCGAGCACTACCCTTCGGCGGTGCAAGCACCCTCGGCGGAGGGTGCAGCGAGGCTCCGCACCGCTGGCCCTGCTGCGCGGGGCGCGGGCCCGTCTCCCCCCGCCCGGCGCTTACCTGTGCCCGCGCCGCCTCGCTCCGCACCCGCGTGCTCAGCGCTGGCCACCGCGCTCCGCCGCCGCCCTCGCCGGAGACCAGCCGCAGGGGCCTGATGCTCTCTCGCTCCGCGAAGGGGCTCTCGCCCCGCCGCCCCGCTGCCGCTGTCACTGTCGCCGGCCCGGCNGGCGGGGGGGCTGCGGGGCCGTGGCTGCCGCGGGGCCGGGGCTGCCGAGCTCCGCCCCGCCGCCGCGCCGAGCCCCCTGCCAGCGACGGAGATGGCGAGAGCCGGCGAGGCTCCCCGCAGAGCCCGCTTGGAAGAGGGAAGTGCTGGGAAATGTAGTCGTTTGCCAGGGCGTGAGGGAGCGGGGCGAGACCAAAGGAGAAGCCCCAGAGCCCGGGCACCGCCGCAGGGATTCCGCAGTCGCCCCCGCCCCGTGGGGCCGGCCCCGGTACCGCACCGCTCCGGGGCTGAGGGAACCCCCGCCGCAAAACTTGCCTTCACTGACAGCTGCGGGTGAGGGCGGGGGCTCTCTCGGGAGGCAGCCGAGGCGTTTTCCCTCCCTCCCTGCCCGTACCGCCGTCACCCCCTCTCTCTTCCTTTAGTGTACATTTTCAGAGCAAACCTTCATTTCCTTCTCTATGACATTTTTTCTTCGTTTCTTAAATATTTACTCTACTCCCTACCCGCTTTTTTAACAAAGAGAGTAGGAAAGGATTACAACCCCGAATCATTCCTTTCACGTTACAACACGCTCTCTTGGACTCAGCAAGAGGCAGAAGTGTCAAGGAGTCCCCACGATGTCCGTTCCCTGAAACGCGAGAATTACCGTCCCTCAGCCGAGGGATGTCTGCATCTGCAACCCAGTTCTACACTCCCACCTACCGGGAAGCCGAGAGCAGCAGTACTGCCTCTCAGCACGGTGTATCTCACCTTCCTTAACTACATTTCTTCATGAAAATGGGACAAGCGTGGCGATGGCCTAAGGCACCTCCTTTGCTCGCCGTTTTCTGAAGGGGCGATAGCAAGGACGGCCATGGCAGCCAGCTGAGGTGAGCGGAGAGAGGAGGAGGGATGCCAGGGCAGCGGCGGATGCAGCCCGCCACCGATCCAGGCAAGAGAATATGAAGTCTAACTACCCACTGCAAGGCTTGTACCAGTTGTAAGCACACAATAAAGGAGGAGGTGGCATCACAGATAACGCCACTGAAAGCTGCTCGTTGTTGTCTCAAAGATTAAAAGAACAAGCAAAGAAAATATCTTAAAACCATTATGCAGATCAATATTAATTGCACTGCTTGCACCGACAACAGCCGGGACACCTGGCACCTCCATTTCTGTTCTTAGGAGCGTTTCCACCCGCCGGGCTGCCTTCTGCCTTCCGCGGGCTCCCCACGGGAAGGGCCGTGCTCCGGGCACAGCAGTTCGGCAGTGGCTCCCTGGCTCCCCGGAGCCACCCGTCAGGGAATGCCGGCGTTCCTGGCCCGATTTTTCTGTAGGGCTTACCTTACTTACACATAGCATCTTATTAAAGGAACCAGTTGGAGGATAGATGAAGGAAATTCAGTTTCTTACAGTTTACGTGTTTCCGTGATACGAAAACAGACAAAAATGACGGTCCAACAAGCTGAAGATAACAGCAGAGTATTGCATTTGGAAATCTATAGTAACTTTGAGGAGAAAGTGGCTAGTAAGGTTCGTGCTGTCCTGCTTACACTGCAGTCAGGCACTACAGGCAAGATGGAATATTACCTCAAAGTATCCATTAAATCCTGAAGCAGCTGCTGAAACAGTGCGAAATTAGCTTATAAAACTCTGCCGTGGGGTGTCAAAAAGACCGTGGGTGGGATAGGTAAAGAAAATGAGAAAGTGCAATTTATAGAAAAAAAAATCAGTATTATAATATGTTGCTTCAATCTTCTTACAAAAGTCATAAATCCTTACATTTCAGGCTGCAGCCAACCCCTACAATTATTTCAGTTAGACCAAACTTTCCTCACTGGCACCCTGTTTCACAGCTGCTTCTGTCAGTCTTTCTGTGAGAATTCATGACATTGGGTATATATTACACCATTCAGCAGTAGATACACAGTACAGTTTTACACTCATTTCCTGGATCAGTACAGCATAGATTTCTTTTTTTCTCTTGCTCACCAGCGTTCAGATTTAGCGTAGGTGTTACACATGGAAGGTTCACCAACCCAGCACCAGCCAAGGCTTGGCTGCTTTAAGCTAACAACTATGAATGCAGAGTCTTATCCAGTCTGCATCCTCAGCAGATATGGTGAAGTATGATACATACATTTCATAGATGTAATTCTTTTTTTAGCATGCCAGCTCTATTTTGGTCAAACCCTTCACTAATTTTAAGAATAATATTTATAACTTTTTTTTTTTTAAGAAATACAGCCAACTAATACAAAGATAAAGGCATTTTAAAAGCATGTGTGCTAGAAGCAATTAGCCAAAACAGAGCTGAAATAGGTTTTACATTCCTCTCCTTGCAAACCTCTCTCATTTATATCTTGTAGTATTTGGCTTATTTATCACTCCTGTGGTAAACACTGAAGACTAATTCTAAAGAGAAGACTTAAATAAATTGCAGAAAATTTCTATATCATGTTGAAGGATCTAAAGCACAAGGAAGTAGATCCTGATCTGTATGTCTGAAGTCCCTTCCTATTGTACACATTGATTAGAAATGGATTTGACAGGCTTAATCCTTCAGAGAAATGACATTTAAATTTTATTGATGGTGATTTCACATTCATTTGGGAAATCAGGCAGAGAACATGGAGATTCACCTCCTAGTTTTACTTTCCTGGGAGTTCCTCAGCATTGCTGAGGACTGTGGCAGAGTATCCACCTCTGAGCAACGAGCTCCTTCACATCATGGGACAGATTTTTTCTTCTTCTATCTATTCATAGAATATCTCATGTTGGAAGAGACGTATAAGAATCATAAAGTCCAACTCCCTTCTGTTCATGGAACTACCTAAAAATACACCATATAACCGTGTCATCCACTCTTTTAACTCTTGACTTGGGGACTGCTTCCCTGAGGAGCATGTTCTGGTGACTGACCACCCTCTCAGTGAAGAACCCTGTCCTGATGTCCAATCTGAACATTACCAGTTGCAGCTTCCTACCATTTCCTTGTGTGCTATCTCTAGTCCCCAGAGAGAGGAGACCAGCACCGCCCCCTCCACTGCCTGTAGTACTGAAGGTCACAGAGAAAGCCTGGGGTTTATGGCCAGCTATCTACATACTCAACAAATGTTCAACATTGAACCTTGAAGTGAGATGTCCCCTCGAATCAACTCAACAAAAAAACCAAAACAGAAAAAAAAACCAAAAAAACCCCCAACCAACCAACCGAAAAACAAAACAAAAAACCCCACAAAAAACAAACAAAAAAACCCCTACCAAAACCAAAACAAACCACAAACAAACAAACAAAAAATATTATGTCAGCCAGCCACCTGACTCTACAACTTCTTTATCCCAAATGAAATTGGACTACACCCAAACACCTGCTTTCCATCCCAAATCTTTTTATAGTGCTATATCTGAGGTGCTCAGCATTTATTTTGGATAGCTGCACTACCTAAAGCAAAGAAAGAAAAAGCAACATTTGCAGAATTCATGGTAAAAAAACCCCAAAAGTATTCATTTCGTATCACCTTCAGAGATGGTAAGGTGGTTAATGAACTTTACTCACATTTACCCTCACCTGCTACAGATTATCAGTGGTGACTCTGCGGTATTAACAACAGGATTTACTTTGTTGTTGCTATTAAGCGCAAACATTGAAAATTTCCTTAGAAGGTCCAGAGGACTAGTTATGCTAAGAAATAAATTTTGGTATTTACTTTCTAATCCACCTATATATATTCTGTGTAAATAAGTTTTACAATTGCTCTGGATCAATTAGTTGCTAAAATTTCCCCTCATTTGTCTTCAAGAATGGTGATTAGATGCATATAGAGGTTACAGCTAAATCTGAGTGGCAGTAAGCACTTGAAAGAAAATAGCTTATTTTCCAGAAGAATATTTACATGAGATGAAGCGTAATGGAAAAAATGAGAGGGATAAAGGGGAGTCCATTTCCTGCTGTGATGCAAGTAACATCCAAACTAGTCACCCAAGAAGGATATGAACATTTGATCACATTTAATTGTAGTTTTTTCTTACACTTCACTATTTCAGGAATTTCCCATAATTCTTTACACAGCCTAATTGCATGTCTTAAAGTTCTCAGATTCTGAGCATCTACAGAATGAAACTAGAGCAAGAAAGTGCTTTCCACCTCTGAGTACTCAGTGTAATACCAAAGTAGACTGTGATTTGATACTACTGTGGTATCAACTGTCAACATGATCAAAAAGCCTAGTATGATCAGCCTTTATCAGCCCCTGGTGCTTATCAGCCAATGGCCCAGAGGCACATGGACCACTTAGCTCAAAAAGTTTCTCCAGGTGGAGAACATGGAGGGATTCATTTTTTCATCCTGTGTCCACATGCCCCACTGTAATTACACCAGTTAGAGCAGCTTCCATTTTTTCAGCATTCCTTCACTCAGAGGCTGCCACAAGAGTTTCACAGACACCATCATCAGCTACATTGGCTGAGTGCTTCAGAGCTGAGCCTCTTCAGATGTGGGATGAAGGGGCACACATCCTCATAGGTATATCTAAGGAGCCAAAAACCTCAGGTTGTAACTAACTTCCCTGCAACGCTAACAGGAAAGCCAGCTCTACAGTCACCTCTTGCTTTGTGTCAAGTGTTCTGCAGCTGGATAGTGGGCAAGAGCTGCCCACACAGATGCTGCTGCAGAGCACAGGGCTTACCTGAGTGCATGAACCTCAGAAGTTACTGCAGAACTTGCTTACACATGCTTACATGTGAATGGTGTTGGAGTCACTAATTGTCACGGGAGTGACTGTATGTACAACCCCATGCACACACATACAGATCGGGAACTCTTCTCTCAGCCGCACCATAACCTATGTGTATAGATGCAACATTTCTGCTCCAGATAAACATACACCATGGAGCAAAGCCACATGCAGCGCTAGAGCATCCACTGCAAAAACCCAAGTCTATGGTGTAGGTGTAATTGAAGTAAAACACTACTTTCAATGCTTTATTTCTAAAAGTATCTTTCAACACCTATATTTCTTTTGATGTTGTTCCTACCATCCCAATTTTGCATTTTCTAGCTCCAGCTCCCACATTAAAAGTCTTTCCTGAAGATCATTTTGGTCTATCCCTGGGTCTGAATTTACCCTTACACTGAAGTACCAAACCAGTATAGTGTCTGCACAGGCTTTCAGCATTGGCATGTGTGTGTGTATGCACATACCTCCTATTTTAACATTTCAAAGTTCATAAAATATTTCACATCCTCAGAAATGTGCTTGCCACTCCTATGAAACAAGGAAGATCACTGGGTCACCAGATAATCACTTAAATAAGAGTACTTTTATGGTCTAAAAGCATAGGGGATATTTTTTCAACCAGATGTTAAAATTAAGTAATGTCTGTTCTACACAAGGGTTAAAGCTTTCACCTTTTTTTGATACTCAAGATTTGTGTGCTTCATTAAAACCTGGAATCTCATACTGTATAGAAGTGTATGCTGCAGAGAGTATGGGAGTAGAGCTCCAAATGTCTCTTAACTACCACAAAAAGGAAGCAACAGTTAGAATCTTAACAATTGGTTTTGAATAGAACATAAACATTGCCTACACCTGCTCCTCAGTCACAGAAAGCAAGACAATTCAAAAATGAAGTGCATTAGAAAAAATCCACGTAGTTATGAAGAAAGAGTTCAAACTGTAATTATACAATATCTAATTATCACTAATACAGACTCACAGAAAACAGAGGTTTGCCATCAGAAGTGCAGTTTTAGTGACCAGAGAGATACTTGTGGTAGTCTTTGTCTGAACTGTTTGACACTTCTCAGAATCACTGCCACACATTTTGAAAATTCTCAATTCTCTTCTCTGTGAGGAAATAGGAGAGAGACAGATGTTCTAGTAACTACTCTTCCGTATTTATTTTTTAAAATTGTAACAGAAATACTTTCAAATTTTTTTGTAAAAACTGATGGGTTTTTTTCAAAACAAGCTTAAAAGATAATAAATGCATTAAAATAATTAAATATGCTGAGTAAATCTGTTTTGGAAATAGTTAATAGGCTTACTATGGCTTGTGATGTCATCCGAATATACTACAAAGGGGATGCTTAACACACACTAAAGTGACCAGTAAAAGAAATCTGCATCATGACTAAAACTGCTTTTTGCAACCTGCAAAGTAGCAGTGACTCTATCTTGTTCTGGATTACAATGAACAGTCTTCATATTTAATGACAAACCTCGGATTTTTTTTCCCTTTCAAGATTCTAAAGCCAGGTTCCAATGTGTTTAAAACTTCTCTTTGCAGTGCCTGTTGAGCTAACATGTTCTAGGACTGCATCTAATCATACATACACATGTAAACATACACACTGTTTATCTGATAAGTAGATTTACTAACAGTGACTTCTTCTACCCTTCTACCCTTAACATTGCAGCAATCCTTACGTGTATCAATAGCCATGCATGTACATCCCAGATGGAGGCCACCATGGCAGCTAAGGAGTGTGTGCCCCAGGGATGGGAGAAGAGAGGCAGAAGCGAGGTACTTACTGGCAGATTGTTCCAATGTGTTAGGGGGAAATGCAAATTTTTCTTAATTTTACTTTTAAGACTGAACCAAAAGCTAGAAAAAACCTACACCTGGAAAAACTCCAACGAACCAACCAAAAAGGCCAACAAAAAAACCTCCAACCAAACAAAATTATCTCAATAGAAGAAAAACAGTCAAAACACTTGTTCCTAAAATATATTGAATTAATTGAACCAGAGAACAATCATTAAAGTGTCACTCAAAATGAAGAACAATGTAATTGCTTCAATCTTCTACTTTGAAGTCCCAGTCCTAGAGCACTATATACTGGAAATTTACAGGCAAAAAATAAATACAGACATACACATTCAAGATCAACTCCTCTTTAAAATGTTAATTTTGCTCATTTCTGTAATGGCTTTCTGTATTTTCTGGATGTGAATCCAGATCAGAATTAACTATAAATCAAGCCAGAAGTGACCAGTAAGATGGAGAAGCAAAAAGCAGTCCTCACCAGACTGTACATGCAGTTACATTAACAGGGGAATAAGGAATGCCACCTTTAAGGTGACAATAACTCCCTAAGCAGCTACTTTCATCATTCAGCTTCCAATTCTTACCCTCTCTAAAGGAAAGTAATATTATATCATTTTCCTCACCCATTCCTGCACTCCAAGCAGGTTTATCTACTCCTCATAGAAAATAGCCTATAAAGGACAGACATTACCATACAGCATTAAAGCATTTTAACCATAAGAGCACTAAGTTTGAGAATATTAAATGGGCAAGAGATGAAAATGCAAGCAAGTAATTTATGCAAAAAGTAACAAAAGTAATTTTTGTGGTGTAGATCTCTTATATGACCTTAAGACACTCTAAATTTATTAATAAAGCTCTGCCTCTTGTAATTTCATACTTGTGCCCTCTTCAGTTTTACAGATACAGAAATTCTGAAAGAAATCAGCTCTGGTAAAGATCTGCATTATTAAAAAAAAAAAAAAGGTCTTTTCAACTCTCACTGGTGTCTTTCACTTAGCCTCTGAGTAAGCCAATCCCACAGGCTGGCTACTCTGAAAGAAAAATCAAACAAATGACCCAAGTTGACCAGAAACCTACCTGTCCTGTTGGTTGTTTGTTTATTTTCCCCCAATGAAAATATATACATCTAACTGCTTTCTTATTAGCTGAAATACACAATAGAGCTAGTTTTAATTTAATAATACATCAAAGCAGTCAAAGAATGTCATACATCTTTGTTAGTGTGTTCTCTATTACAGCAGCAGAAGAAACAGAAAAGGGAAGCAACCAAATGCCCACAAAACAAAATCCGTGAGTAATGGACTACCTTATTTACAAGGGAACATCCAGTTACTTTTAATGCGGTTAATTAGAATGTATCATAATCAATGATTTTAGAAAATTACTCTATCTAAATGCAGCTGCATCATGCTTTGCCTAGCAATTCATGTAATCCAAATGTGGAGTCAGAGCCTCTTACCAGCCACGATAAAGCAGTACCTTTAAAAAAACCCAAAAACACATGACCGAAACCAAACTTAGTTTTATTTTTCATATTTACATATACAGAAGCTTTTGCATTAAAAAACTTGAAAACCAAATAATCTGTACATATAATACAGCAATTTAAGTCTTCATGAATACAATCTTAAAATTTCAAGTCGATTTAAAAATCATTATATTAAATAAACCAGTATTAAAATCCAAAAAACGGGGATGAGGATGAAGAGGAAAATAATGACCACATAACATTTGTATTCTGCCCTTCGCATATATCATTTATGCTCACTGAACATTTGTTCTCAGTGTAACTTGAAAAACCTCCAAATTCTGAGTTTCTTTCACTTGTCTGAAATAATTCCAACAGGGTCTGCAGTGGTGAGCTACAAGTGCTTCTCATCTCTTCAGGAACAGACAGTCCATCTGAATTCTTTACACATAGCTCCATATTCTGTTTCTGGGTTTCTCTTTTATTCCTTCTCAAGTTAAGCTTCACTTTTCTGTGCAGCTTTCCAGACGGTGAACTGTGGGCAGTGCTGGCAGCTGATGCATTAAGTTCTTTGTTCACAGCAGGATTAGATACCTCAGCCTCCAGAACGACATTGTGCTGCATTTGTCGATGATTATCACACAAATCGTGATGTGTCTTGACAAACGTAGGATTGGCATCTGTTTTTTTCAAACACTTTGCTGGTAGAATTATTGAATTATTTAATTTTCGTTTTTGTTGCAGTAAGTTTTTGTCTTTTTCATTAAAATCTGTAACTTGGGTATGAAAATATAAAGTACACGTTCCTTCCTGAAAACACTGTACATTCTTTTTACTTACATCTGGTTCCAGTATTTCCTTGCTGAATGGCTCAGAAGCTCGAGACAAGTTCTCTGTGTACACTTTGTCAGTTTTCTGAAGGGGTGGTTGTATGGAATTTGATGATACAACAGTCTCTCTTAACTTCACAGCACGGGAGCAATCAGTCTTAATATTTTCATTATTAATTCTGAGCTTACTTTTTAGTTCTGAAGGTTGTGATGGGTGACAATAAAGAACTGAACAGACAGATGCAGAAACAGGGGTAGGTATTGGCACAGAATTTGGTTGTACTTCTGCAGGCTGGCGATCCAGTTTGAGTGCCTGCATTGCAGTATCTTTCCATGAGTAAGTTTTCAAAGAAACGCGTTGCTTTTTCAGTCGCTCTTTCAGCTCATCTGGTCTGGTTATCTTTCCAATAATAGGAGAAAAATATCCTGTGCTACACTTTGTCCTACAGAGAAATTGTTTAAAAATATTAACAAACATAAAAAACCCCATGCAACGTAACTCCATATACAACTGATTCTAGAAAAGCAACTGAACTGACAAAGGAGCTTTTGTTTTTACTCCTCAAGGAAAGATATATTTAGGGTAGTAACACACTATTTCTATAGGAGCAGAGTGCCTTATAGTTCTGATGTTTTCTTACTGATTTCTACAGTACAGTTATTTCAAAAACTCACAAAGTAGTCTATTATTTCAGTAACTCTCAATTTACAGTGGCATTAAGAACAAAAGAAGTTAATGAATAATATGCAATGACTATAAATATTTACAAATATTCTATGATATATACACACAAAATTAACATGATTTTCTTGACAGGATTTCAAGCCTAACAACTCTGAGTATTTTGAAATCACAAAAGAAATAAAGGCTTGCTTTCATTAGGCTATCAGTTGTTTGATTCCATTTGCATTTCCTTTGATTTCACTAAGAATATATCTCTGTTTCTTCATTACTTGCCTTTTTTTTTTAAAATAAATAAGAAAGTTATTCCTTATCTCCTGACTCATTTGCAAAAAATCAGAGCAACCTTGAATAGTGTTACTGCTTCACGTAACAAAGACCCTGGTGCCTACAGTCCAAGACACCAAACAAGCCTTTCTCGTCCTTTCAAGCTCTTGAGCTACAAAGAAAGGAACATTTGCCTTCTCTGTCCTGCACAGGCAGCGCAGAAGCTAAGAGGTTTAGAGTATAGGTAGGAAGTTTTTCGACAGGTAAGGAGACCAGATTGACTGATTTACTGTCCTTAGACTACTAAAAATGACAGAAAGCATTCAGAGCAAGATGTCCAGACATTGCTGTCTTTCTCTTAGCAGTATTTCAGTACAGTACATTTTGTGTTACAGAAGCTGAAGATAGTTAGGACAACTTCTGGCAACTTTCAGTCTCATCTTTCTCTGACGCCATCTGCACTTCTAATTTTTTTTCCCAAGCTCTGCTTTACAAGAACTGATTTTCCAGGTACAACCGCACTGAAAATTTCCATGATTTATTTCAGAGTTAAAAACATGAATTTATCCTGTTCTATTCAGATCAATAATTCCAGAACCATCTTTATGTTCAATGTCTTGACTCACAAAGTCTTTAGAATGTACAATATGTAACTCACCTTTTTATTTTTCCTGTATCATCATCTTTGTATGCAACAAACTCATAAACTAACTTTGAGATTATATCATCAACAACCTTATACTGTGTGCTTTGAGCAAAATTTCGGTGCCGCTCACTTTCAAGATGCTACAAGAAAGAAAAAACATCAAACAATTCAAATACTACAGATATGAATATACAAGTCAACAGTACGACAAGGAGCAAGTAAATATCGTTAATTTACTACCAGCATCTCCAGGACATGAATTACTAGTGCCTTCAGCTACTAGAGATAGGTTTTAATTCTTAATTGCTGCTTCTAACATGGGAAGAAAATACTCAATTGCTGGTTATTCAGAAAAAGACGTTCAAATAAAAATTATAGAGAAACCTCTGGTGACACCACACTTAAGAGATACGATGGTATCAAAGCATATACTTGACATTTCACATACTGCTTGCAGATCTTCGTATTTCTTCCCACAACATTCACAATATCCTCTCTTTTTTTTGTCCTTCTGAGGAAACTGAGCAGGCACTCCACAGTCCTTGTCACTATTGATTTTGTTTCTGTTAAGAGAATATTAATGAGTCTTAAATATGGAACTGAGTGCTCAACTTGCCCCTCACAGTATGTTCATTCTTACTCACTCAAAAAAAAAAAAAACCACCAAAACAAGCCTTTATTTCTCCTTAAACTATTTACATTATTTTAGTCAACGCTTAGAACAACAGGAAAAGTTACGCATAGATTTAAAAATCAAACAGACAAAACCCAGAAACATTTTTTGCAAGAAGACAGGCAGACACAGTGGAATTACATATAAGCATAAAACATCCAGGTTAGTATAGATGTACTACTATGACTGACTCAGAACAAATACTACAAAATTGCTAAACAAATAAAAATCAAAGGACATTTAGAAATCTCTGTGCACAGCTGATAAAACCCAAACTAGAAACAGAAAAAAAAAAAAGATTTTAACACCCACTGTCAGCATTTTTGAACCCTAGAAAATACACACCTGGTCTAAGAGACGACCTCTCCTCATTCTTTGGCAAAAGTAACAGCCATATTTTTTGGTTATACGTAAGTTTGAATATGCTGATCAAATGTCATTTTGTCCTGGTTTTCTAGGTAAAGGCTAAGCGGGAATGCAAAAAAAGTGAACCTAAAGTTCTTCCTGGACATTAAAATATGAAGAGGTTTTCAACAGGTGCTCCAAGACCTTCTGAGTCCTCATCTGGGGAAAGCTACTGCTTGCTGCAATCCACTACTAAACCACCTAAGGTTGATATGCTAGCAGTAAAGCAAAGTCATCAATCTCTGCTTCCTTTTCACTTTGAAGGAATAGGGCCATCTCCCTGTTTAGCCAAAAATCACTGACAGATTTAACCAAGTATCTGCCTAGATGTAAGCTCAGGACTTTACACCAAAAAATCTGTCTTGAAAAATCTCTAGCTTATAAAGCATAGCAAGGTATTGTTAACACCCTGCCCCAGCATTTCTCGGGTTCCCCAGGCCAGGGAACTCTAGTGTGTGCTTTAACTGTTACGTCAGCCTTCACACCTTCCCTCTGGAAAACAATAAAACTCACAGAGAACAAGTAAAGCAGGGTAGAAGCAATAGAATGGATGATCTGAAGACTGAATAAGTCTGCAGGTCTTGCTCAATGCAGAAGCAAGTAGAACTAACAACTTTGCTTCAACAAGTTTTTCTCCCAGGTAAAGACAAAACAAGAGAACATTCCCCTCTCTCTGTCTCTCCCAAAACTGACATTGCTCACATTTACCTGCTGAGTATGAAACAATTTCTCACCTAAACATCTCTTTGGTATGTGCCCACCTGAAATATTAATTAGGAATATTTATTCAAAGATAAATCCTGAAATTTTTAATATATCATATTCCTTAATCCACCTAAACAAAAACTACCTTTTTGGTTTTCTAATGCTTTAAAAAGAATGGGCCTTTCCAACCTCCTCTGAAGAGACACAATCAGAAATTGCCTTGTTAATGCAGCATTAACCCTTGCAATATATGCTTTTTGCTTTTTCATACTGCTACCTTTATTGCAATATAAAAAAAAAAAAAAGCATCATGGCAACATCAGCTGAAACCTCCAGCACTGTATTAAGGTCAAGACTGAACAGAACTGTGGAGAAGCCATTTTATAAAGAAAACAGGTATCACAGCTAAGTAAGTCTTCAGCCCCAAGGACAGAAAAGCAGCAACTTACTAAACACAGAAAGTTCCACATATAGCAAAGCTACCCTTTGCCTAAATATATTTAGTCTCTCACATGAATCAATTTTAGAAGTCAATGAAATAAGCTGGGTAGAAAAAATTTTTAAAACCCACACTGATTCACAAAAAACAGTTAATCAAGACTCTTAAATAGTTTCAAATCATACAATTGATTTGCTGAAGTTCTAACTGCATCTGTAGTGCTCAAATAGAGCCTGAACACCAAAATGTATCACATAAACACTTGCTGTAAAACCAACTGCAATTCTACTGGGCAGCTGGCATCCACTTTTCTTCTTTGAAGAGTTGAAGCAGTAGTAGCAGTCTATCTAATTTCTATAAATTATCAACAATATACACTCTTTATCAGCAATGGTTAGGCACTGTGATTGAATATCACTGCTTTAAAAAATTTAACTACTTATTTCAGCACTATATGGACAAATACAAAGTAAGTCTTAAGAAACCCACTTCCTGTGAAATACTTACTGAATAGCATCCAAGATGAGGACAAAGAAGAAACCAGTGGCAGAAAGGAAAAAAATGTCTTATGCTGACCCACAGTGAAAGGAGAATGCCACATTTTTGGATGTGTGCATCTGTATGCCCAAAAAAGGACTAAAGACAGGATAAAGAGGGTACAGATCGATAGACACCAACAGTGCAGTAAATATATCAGCTGAGACATGGCTAATAGTATTAAATAGCACAGAAAATTAGAAGAAGAGCAATTATTTTAGAAGACGATCAGTTATGAAATAATTTAGAGAACAACCCTCTCCTCTACCCACACCTCAATAACAAAGTTTTCAACAAACCTTTGCTTAGACTGAGTTTGCTTTTGACCAGAAGGATACTTCTTATCCACCTCAAATGGACTATATGGCTTTGGAACACAATAGTTCAGAAATGGAAAACTCAGTAACTGCAGATAAAATGGTCGGTACCGGCTGTATTAACACAAAACAAGTGCATGAGAACCATCGAAAATGGAAAAGCGGCTTCATTGCATACATTACTCCAGGTCCAAAATCCTGAAAAAATGTTTCTCTTTTACATATGACACACACAGAATGCTAAGCAGGTAAATATCTTAGAATAAGTCATTCATTCCTTCCTTGATACTTTCCTTCAGTTTCCATAGATCTCTTACACATTCCCTGGGATATGACTTGTGTGCCTATTATTTCCCCACATTACTATTACAAGCTACCCAGGCAAAACTACAAGAGCAAGTCTGGAAAACATAATAGCAACAGCAAAGCATCATGTTCTGCTTCTGAACTGTTACATACATACTGTTATGCTGCATAAACATTAAAAAACATTATGTTACATAAATATTTAGAAGTATTTCAAGTGTTTAGTACTCCACTACATTGTGAAGTCAAATCCACGTATATTTATATATGAATTTCTTATCCTTCCAACTGTGTTGGTCCAATTCTCCCCACTATCCTCATGTCCCTCATACCTATTGCACCAACTCACAGCGTACAACCAGGTTTAGATCTCTTTTTTCAATTCAGGAAAGCGTCAGAGAAATCAGGTCAAAGAATTTAGCACTTATAAACATCATCAGATCTCAGAAGATAGTTAGGAATTCAAAGGTGCAAATTATGCTGTGCAGAACCAAACCTTTTTTTACATTTCACTGCTCTCTCAACTTCTGGCTAACTGGCATTTTCTTATACAACCAAGACTGACTGATTACAGAAACAGAAAGATGTGAAATTTTTCAAGGCTGAAAGTATCAAATCTCATGCTACTGTGGATACTGAAATCAGATAATAGCTTGTAATTTTTCCTTTTAAAAAGAAATGATTGAACAGGAAATTAAATCTAATTTCAATTAATTATTTTAACTAATAACTTCTCTTTCCTTACATCTAAAGGATCTCAGCAGGAGATGAATGTAACTGAGTTAGAACTACAGGAGTGGAATTTAGTATGCAAACTTTTATTGGTCTTTTGGGCTACAGGATTTGGATCTAAGGAAAGATGTAAAGGTTCAGGATTCTCTTTCATTCACAGTCCTCAGTAGGAAGCAACCCGAAGAACCCGCTTTCATGATCTACAAACTGGAGCTACCTGTTAACACGCCACTTCCATCACCTACTGCAAATATTCCCTACTCTACTACTCCTTGCTCAATCTCATTTGACAGCTAAACACACCTGTATGTTATTGCAAGAGAGCAGTACATTTGACATCTGAAGTCTGGAAGTTGAAAGGAATTGAGACTTAAGTACACACTTCCTCAAGTAATTTTTAATTACTCAGTTTGAGAATCACATTACTGAACGCATGAAGAGAACACTTACCGACTCCTATCTTCCACCCTGATAAATGGACTTTTCAGTCTACCTGCTCAAGGGGAGAGAAAAGGAAATCAATAGAGAATTACTTTTCATCATTTATCAAGTTGCTCCAGTAGCTTAATAAATAAGCAGACTTTATTTTAGAACTCGTTATATACAAGTTTTGACAAACTCTTGATTTCCACAAAGTTTTTCTACATGCTTCTCTTGGACATACAAATTGGAGTACAGCACCACATTTGACCACATGAGAACTGTAACACATTTTTGAGCATTCAGAAAATAAGCCAAGCCAGAAACCTCTACCACTACTGAAGTACTTACTTTTTGACTTTTGAGCAGTAACGGGGTTTCCCTATTGAAAAAAGAGAGATGGTATAAAATCCCTGTGAGTATTATTCTGCACTTTACTTAAAGATTTAGCTGTAGATAATTTAAGTTATGAAAATCTCCCCATGTTAATCGTGACTTCATACAGTCATGATGAATTTTTCAGGAAACTAAGCTCATTAGCACTTTGAAATAAGGTAACATGTTTCCCAAATAAATATTTATTTCTACACTGAAAAAAAGAAGTGTTCTCCTTCAGATGCCTCAATTTGTTTTTTCTAAAAGCAAATCTAAACAAAGAAACCCAGAAAGGTAAATTTATACACTTACTCTCTCCACCCTGAAAATACCTTGCCATGGTTGAAAGTTCAGTCTTTAATATAGATGACATTTTTACAACACTTTATAAATCTTAATTAACTGCAAGCTGCCAAATGCCACTAAAACCTGCAGAACAGCAAGTATTTCCAATTACAACAATTCTTTTCATTTGAATGGATTTACACAGGCTGGGTCTTTTATTATTTAGCAATGAAGACTAAAATTTAGAGGAATATTTTGTCTTCAGAAAAAAGTGAAGTCCACATTCAAGCATCAGCTGTTAATTGTAATTAATCCTGGTAAAAGTACAAACTCATTTTATACAATTTGCAAAAAAACCTCACCTGCTATCCGTGAACACACTGATGATTTGGCAGAGGATTTTATGTGGCCTCAAGAACTAGCCAATACTACATTCCAAAACAACAGAACACACACTGGGTAGTTTTGTTCCATTTACTTATCAGGCCCCATGGTTAAACTAGACAATCGTGCAAATTACAGAGCAACTACAGATGGAGCACTCAAGAGCTACAAGCTCTGATGTCTTGCTGTATCATAGACTAAAAACCTGAGAAAAGGGGATTTTCACACACCAACTGCACATTATTGCCAGAATAGATTCAAGATGCTTTATGCTCATTCTTTATGAAGGAAAAGTTGCAGATTCCTTATAGAGACAGCTTCTCCAGGAAACATAACTATGATTTTTCAAAATGGCCCATCAGAATGAAAGAGTTTCTAATCACTGTGTCACAGGGAAAATTATACAAGGCAACTTAGCTGCCCTCTACATCATACTAAAACCACAATACATTTTATTTATTACTTTCGAGGCAGGCAGAATGGAAATTTCAGACAGTTCAGCACTTCTGATTCTTAGATACGCTTTGCAAGAGCACGGGTCTACACATTATGGAATCAATGCTACTATTAAAGCTATTTTTAAATAACATTGAAATATACAGCAAATACTTCGTATTTTTCAAAGATGGTTTTTAAATTAATTCACAAGACATACTAGTCCATGAAAAACGGAAAATGAGCAATACCTTCATTAAAATAAAATCTACAAGCTTCACAGTAGGCAGAACTTAGTCCTTGGGTACTTAGTGTTTTCTTAGTTAATGAAACCAATGGCATTTTTATTAATGGCAGAGAGGCACTTACCACATCTTTAGAAGAACTGCCTGCTCTTTTGATTAGATAGAGCTCCCTTTTCTTTTGGTCAATGCAATTTTTAACATCTGGCAAAAAGAGGAAGAATTATACTCAGTTGACTCAACCTTTGTATGCTTGACATAACTTTTAATATTTTGAATTCAACAAAAGAACAGTTAAATGAGCGTTACAAGTTCAAATCAGGCTTCATCTAACAAAAATATTTACCATCAATATGAAGTATCTTCACTCCCCAACTCAAAGCATTGGACAGTATACTACCAGAGGGGATTAAGTCCTGCAAGCAATAAATTACATTAATAATCTTAAACAATAAGCAGTAGATTACTTAAAATAATTACAAATATAACATGTAATATGAAAGCTGAGATTAAAATGCAGATGCTTTGCTTCTAGCCAAAAGACTACCACTCCTAGACTCCTCTCCTGTCTCTCTCTATACTACAGCACCTCACCATCAAAAGAATACATTTAAACCTTCAGAAAACCAAAACTGTTCTTTATAGTCACATTTTATAGTAAGATTTGAAGACAGTAAATTCATACATTAACTTCATGAGCACCTCTCAAATGCTAGCTATATTAGCAATCCTGACAAATACCTGTCCTAAGACTCCACAGACTCAATAATTCAGGAAGTGCCCAGAAAACGCACCTGACACTTCACTTAGGACAATCCCTCCACTTCTGCCTGAGCATTCCATGACTGACTTCTCTCTAAAGCCACTAAGACCACTTTTGCTACTGCTTGTTTTCTAGACGAACAAACCACCAGGGTTCTGAAGCACAAAGTTTGTCGATTATTCGGCTTACCTGTTCTTTGATTGCTTTTTCAGCTAAGGACTTTCCTCTGCTCATACGTACCTACATTAAAACAGAAACACATTTGTAGCAAAGAGAGATAATTTACATTGCTCTAAACAAATATGTATGTTAGCTACGAGGGTCTCCTTGTGTTCATTATACTGCCAATTTTTCAAGAATGTGCGTCTTTCTCACAGGGTTACGGCTGATACAGTCTAAGGGGAAAAAACCCAAAACCAAAAAAAACCCCAACAAATAATCACTTTCAGCCAAAGCAGGCCACCGCAATGTTAGTGCTGGAACAACGCAGATGGTGGGAATAAGCAGCCAGTGACACACACCAAAAGATGAGGTTTCACTGGCTGGGCTTGTGAAAATTAAGCTAACAGTCATGAATGTAATCATGGCCTCTGCCCTGTCCCCTGCTTTTCTATCACCAGTGCATTTCCTTTTCCTACTTTTTGGTGTTTATTCATAACGAGCTGCCTTTACCTATCCAGGTTGTTTGAAAAATGAGGTGATCTCACCTATGCAATACAAAGACCAGCCTGCAGCCTGGCTCAATTGTGTTTCTAAATAAGCACCACATATATACAGCTAATTATTTTCAACTGTATTTTGAAGGGACACAAGACTTGCCCATGTAAGCAACTTCACATAAATCTGCAAAAATTCAGATACTAACTGTTGCAACTAATGTGATCCCCTAAGAAAGTGCTCAGAAAAACTTAATATTCATAATGCTCAATTTAAATTATTTCCTACTCCTATCAGAGAGTGTTTCTGCAGATACCAGCATTAACAACACCACATCAGCCAGACTTTAATAGGCTGTGTTGCTAAAGAAACAGGAATCACTGGATGTCATCACATGCCTGATCTAGCTGTCAAACATGACATCAATGTTATAAGTTAGACATACTACATCAGAACAGATTTTAGTGTACTCTGCTTATTTGCAAAAATGGCTGATTTTTAAAATTAGTTTCAAAAAATTTGCTGAATTACTTTGAGTTAGTCAAGTTTAACAAGTTAGCCTAAACAAGTTTAAAAGTATGTTTGAAAGAAAAACGCTTATTCACCCAAGGAACTGCTGCCACCCCTAGGAAACAAAATAGGAGAAAAATTGTAAGAGCATATCCCACAGGTTGCACCTGATTTGCCATATTATTACTAAAAAACGTACTGTATCTGCTATCTTAAACGAACTTCCATCTTGTCGATCTTTCCGGCTGCTGGGATGAGGTGAACCATTTCCTCCATTAGGTGCAGATTCTGGACTAGGAACAGGAGAAATCTGGCCAAGAGTTGGTGCAAATTTTGCCTCCTTTTTATTAGTCACCAGATAGTTGATATCTTTACTAAGAAAACTCTCCACTCTCTAAATATAAAGATATAAAGCAAATAATTATTTCAGGACAGTAGATCAGTAATTCATTTTTACATTGAATATTTTAAAGGAAAGTGATAAAAATTCTAAAACAATTAAGTTCAAAAACACTGAGTTAACAAGAAAATATTTTCTAAATACCTGGATGACAATGACAATTCAGTTGTACTAGTGTCTTGTCAGTCACAAATTCTAATTTCAATTTCTTAATTTTGTGATCTTTTTCAAAAGAGCTTTGCTTTGTTTTGATTATTACAACATTTTACTATCTACCTGTAATACTTTCCAAATATAAGAATGCAAACACTGCATTAAGGAATAACAGACGAATTCAAGGAAAACAACTCTCTCTAATATTATCTAACAGAAGTTACACAGAAGTGTTCAGCTAAACTTGAAGGCAGGTGTTTGCAAATGTAATTTACAGTCTGCAATAAGCTATGAATTTACTGAGTTTAGAACCAGCAGAAAAAGTAAAATTTCATGATAGCTATCACATTTCACACCTATAGTATTCATAACACATCTCAAAAAAGTAGTCTTAAGTAGATTCATATTCTCATACTACGCAATACAAAAATGCCGTTATTCTGCGTTTACTCTCTTCCATTTTGCTCCTTCAGTCTTTCATTGCCAACTACAGTGCGATTATCAGCTATCTGCCTTGTTATTTCATGTCAGTTTGTACAGTTTGAAGTATTTTCCTCTTTTCCACTAATCAGTGTGGAAAGCACACAGCTTGAAACTGTGCCTTTCAATTCTGGTCGACGTACCTTTTACAGAAACAGGCCATACAGAGAGAGGCACTTCTGAGTACACTCCACACAAGTAAAAACAGAACATCTGGCAATTGATCTTGAGGGTGTTGAGCACCTCAGGTTGAGGCATTTACTCCTCAGAATAAGCCAAAAAAACTTCCTTTTCAGTCTTTGAGTTTTGACCTTACTTTTCAACATGAATTCTTAAAATTCAGGTTTAGAGAGAAAGACAAACAACAGTGTGCACTTATTTGATATTAAATGTAAAACAATGCACTTAACTCAAAACCGTGTTATTGCTATTCCTTACTGCTACTGTGATTTCAGACAGCACCTTGATTTACAAGCACCAATTTCATAAAGCTGCTCAGTGTCCCTCTGAGGTCAAATAAGTATTGTCAAAGCAATGTTCAGAACAGCTAGCAATTTAAGCACATCTCTTCTGCCTCCGTGCTTAAAAGGTGCTTAGTAATACACGCAGTGCAATTAATATTATTATCATATCCTGTACTTGCTTGTATCAAAAAGTTCCTTCCATACAGAATGGAGAATTAGGAAAAAAATTAATAAGATGCTTATAAAATTTATTATTTAAGTAAGACCATTCAAAAATACTCACTAAGATACTCTGTGCAAAAAGCAATTAGTGAAGTTGACTTACAGTAAACATATACAAAACTCTTCCTTTAATCTCTTTCAGGTTCAGCTGAACACTGTTAGTTGTAACATGTAAACATGTCAACATAGTCAGAAGCAGCAGAAGAAAAATCACCTCATACAATGAAACGTAGTAAATTTGGATAAAACTTTAAGCCAAGTGAATAATCAACCGAAAACAAAACTTCCTAACATGAACTTTTGTTCCAATCAGCAAAGCAGCTTCTCTTGAAAAATCACAGAATAATCTGTTGATAAAATCAGTTTATACTAAAGTTTAGGACAAACATAGAAAAATAAGACCCCACCTCAGATAAGTATTAAAATGCAGTTACAAAGAACATAAAAACGGCACTCCACACCTCCACATTTCCTTCTAGGTTCATAAAGGTCTCTATTATTAACTTACCCCTCCCAGCTCTTTGAGGTCCTTTCCTAACTTTTCAGAGATCACATTTGATGGGATATCGAGGTAAAACACTTTCCCAGTGAGCGGCTTAAATTTGAGTTTTTCTGGTTTTCCTGTGTCTTTTTTCACATTCTTCAGGGAAGACCTTATCTTTTCTGTTTTTGCTTGTATTCCATCTGCTGGAAAAAAAAAAAAAAGAAAAGGCAATTTAAACAGAATTGGGTTTTGGTTTTATTTTCAAAAGGGAAAATTCCTAAATTATGGAAATGCACAGAGCAAGCTTCCACAGAACGGCTTGGGCAGGAAGGGACCTCAGAGATCATCTAGTTTCAACCTCCCTGCCATAAGCAGGGACACCTTTCACTACACCACGTTGCTCCAAGCACAACTGCACATACTGGCTTTACACTGGTTTTTCTTCCTCATTGACTCACTCCTAGTTGCTTCTCTTCTGAAGAAGCTCAAGACAATGAGAGCTGCTACAGGAAGTGAGCAGGCCTCTTCTGGAGACAAAAAGGCAATGTGAAAAACAGTCCCTCTGTTCCTTCCCTCTCTGAAACAGTCTTAGATAGGAAAGGGAGCAGAACCACTACTCATGCCGCAAAATTCTCTAAGTAAGGTTTACGAGCACACTAAATAAGGCAGGAATAGCAGTCAGTTTTGTAGGATCTGGAAGATTAAAAAAACAAGAGAAATAAGAAAATGGGGAGGCATGGGTTGGTGTAACTGATCCTGCATTTAAACAGAAAAGATGGATGATAAGCAAGCATGCAAGAAAAATTCTGTAGATGATCGGGGATCAACTATAGTGTTATACTCACCCCACACACGCCAGCGCCTTTCAAAAATTAACACACTAAACACTAGAATTAATATTGGAGTATGCATATTAAACCTCTCAGGGATAATCAAAAGTTTGGAGCGCATCAGCAAGACCGCGGTAACAATGAAGAGTCTCTCTCGCAAAGGGGGTGCGTTCTCACACCCTGGGCCTAAGGAGCCCTCCATGCAAATACCAGCGAAGCCCTGCCCCGGGGGGAGCAGCTAGCCCAGCATCGGCCCGGCGATTTCCCACACACGAGGGACACGCTTTTACCTTTAACCTCCCAAGCCACGCAAAGGCCCTTCCAGCTGCCCCCCGCTCACCGCGCCAGCCGGAGGGCAGCTCGGGCCCACAGCCGGCACCGGGCGGGCTGCGGCGCCCCACAGCCCCAGCCGGGATGGCGGCACCGGCTAAGGAAGGCCTGAGCGGCGGCAGCTCCCCCGCGCTGCCCACAGCCCACCACCGCTTACGGGAACGCGCTCCTTTGTCGGCGGCCTCGGCAGCGTTCGGCTTCATCTTCCCGCGGAGTCACATCGTGCTCTGCTCCGCCGGCACCCCGATCAGCACGGCCGCTCCGCTCCACGCCTGCCTTCCCGCCTCCGCTCAGCGGCTCCTGCGCCCTCACCAACGGCCCGCGCGGGCCGGGGCCCTCCCGCCGAGGGGCGGGGGGGGGGGGGGGGAG